>JAWPHD010000647.1:0-420105 GCA_037043455.1 Cyrtodaria siliqua | reverse complement strand
TCCTACTCTTACTGTTAAATAGATTCCTTCTGGTTCTGGTAACGGTCGGAAGATAAATTCCGAATACAACCGTCTGGTTTACGTCACCACCCGACGGATGAGGCTATGGACAATGTATTGTCTAAGGGACTACTTCCCAATTTACCAAAGTAAACAAACACTGGCGCCATTGGGGCTTGAACCCATGATTGCCGGAATTCAGAATCATAAAGGAGAGGGTTAGGGGCAATGTGACGTTTGTATATACGAGTATAACTACTATTGACTAGTGAACAAATAAATTTGTCCCAAGAAATTCTCCCATGTTTTGGGAGATGTTGGAACAAAAGTCGCCCAATATAACCGGAAGTTGTAAATCTAGGCACTAGCAATGCGCCGATAAGAGTAATGATTTTTTCTTTACTATAAACATATACTTAATTTTTTCATTCCTTTAATTCGATTGGGAAATAGTCTTATTTAGAGTCATTCAACATTACATAGCATTTTAGCATACCGGAAGGTAAACGCAAGCCAACGCATTCGCAATAGAAGAAATTTGGGACCTATTATGCAAAAAATTGGTGCTTGTATCACAAATAGAACACTTTTAGTGAATGTTTTACCTATGCCATTCCAATATATGTAATGTAAAGCTTATAACGAACAAGAACCCCAAGAGGGCATGTGGACGTCTCTACTGGCTATTATGGTTCTTTATAACAGGTAAATGGGAGGGGAAATAAGTGAAAAAGGGTTATGAGACAATGATTTTTGGTTTCAAAAGAATTGGAACATTGATTCATGAGAAGAAGTCGTTTTAAACTTGATATTTCTGTATTTAAGTAACAGTGGCCAATATATTGTTGACGGTATTGCAGGAACGATTTGTATTGATCTAAGAAAGGACCATGCATTAATGCTTCCTGTGAAAAGTTGATATAAAAATCGAACAGGGAAAGTAGCATTCAAGGACGTCAGTCAACCACAAACATACACACAATTCAAATTCTATCCCACATCGTTCATGAGAAAAAGTCGTTCAACGATGTTACTATGTTTTTTTAGAGAAAGTAATTTTCGACGGATAGGGACGATTTGTAGTACAATTTGAGAAAAGACGCACGGATATGCCTCTTGTGAAGTTTCGTCGAATTCTAACCCAACAGTTCATGAGAAGTCGTTTATAAAGAGACTTGTTCTATATTTTAGTATCGGTGGCCATATTTGTTGACAGAAATACCGGCTCTATTAAAGTCAAGATGATGTCATAATATCGTAAACGATTTTAAACAAACGCGTAGAAGAGATCGCAGGATGATCGAGATTGGTATGTTTAACTTTATACAGTGAAGGTTACCGTTTGGTTTCGAGGCAAATTTATCCGAAACTGATTGGAAACAATAATATTCCGTATTACTTATTTTCATATTTCTTTTCTTAAGTGTGAATGACATATCTATATATATATAATATTCACTTGACAACAACCACCCTAACCCAACCATATTAACAATATTCAAGGTCAATATACACATTAACGCAACAAGAACTTAATGTTACCTATATAACCTTTAATTATTTATTTTTTTCATCAAATGTTTCATATGACATCAGGTACCTTACATTGTAACATTCCAGGTCACATTCATGAACACAGTTTTGTTTTCAAATATCAAATTGTATCCAAAAACGTTTCTGCAACATACCTTACAGTGACTTTAATAAATACATGTTCGTTATTTCATATTAGTTATCTAAACTTTTCATATGCATAGTGTCATTGACAAATCAGCCAACCGATTTAACTGCTCAATGTCAAAAGTTCATTTTAAACTGATTTTTTTTTTACTTTCCCTATACGTTTTCCATTTTCTACAGTGATTTTCATCTAAGAATTAGTAATCGGCAATAATTGACTGATGTTTATTTCTAGGAGTTTAAGATCATACGCTTGATGTTCAATATAATTAGGTGTATAACACGTTATCAGAAATCGATCTTGGGACGTCGGATACACCTCCAGTTTCAAAACCAGTATTCATGCCATGATGTTAACGATTCCAAATCAATATATATCAATGAAAGCAAATAAACAATGTGTTGAATTTAAATGACTAGCGAAACATATCAGAAAACTGACAGAAAAGTAATAAGAATGTTTTTTTGTTTTGTTTTAATTTCTGTTTGATTATTTACGTCAAAATAGAGTGATTAAGGCAGTCTGTGTTGAAGACGGACACATAATTTCCCTCTGTCTAGTGGCAGATTTGATTCAAAAGTAATTTGGGAATATGCTGCATTTATGTCTCCTTCTATTTTATATTGCCGATGTAAAAGCTTTTCATCTGTAGTAAGGCTTGGTAACCTGTAGAAAAAATATAAGTACGTTTAGAAGACCACGAAGAATATATGGCAAAACATTTATGACACGGTCGACCACCTTTGAAACGAATGGCCGCATGCAAAATCAATAAAATGCGGTCTGAAGAGAATACAACAAGAAAATACTAAACTATGCTTACCAAACTACACACGAGAGAAGAAGAGTCGCACACAAATGTAATGAATACAGAATAATTTGAATGTTATTCACAAAGTGTCTCTCTGACAATTAATTTCGGCATGTAAAACTTAACGAGCTACGTTAAATGTATATTTGTTCGCCTACTTATGATAATCCTTTGATTTCTTAAGGACAACAACTATCATAAGAATGACAATCATACACAGACCTATACAATAAATAAATTAAACTAAATGTATTGAAACCATACTTACTCTATGAAAATGACACAAGCACCATTCTCCCTCCAGGAAATCTTTATATCTTGATGTTGTCAAATTTAAACGTTGTGCAAGTCACATGGAAACCGTTTTCTTTTGAGTATTGTAAAACGTTCCCTGCTCACGCTTGTTGTTAAAACTGCATTTGTTCATGTTTAGGGACACATATCGATAATACCAATCTACATGTTGGTGGAAGTCCCGCACCGAAGCCTCATCACCACTTTTGTAATATTCGATAGCCCCGTTCTAATTGTGTTAAAATTGGATATGAAAAAAGACAGTTTTAATATAATATTTATATAATAAGATTTTATAGTGATTATATATATCATCATACTACACTAATAAGATAATAATAGTAATACTAATAATTGGCCTTTGACAATACATGTTCGTATACTTTTAAACTGCAAATTCAGTTATGTTTAAATAAATATGTATTCAGTTGTAAATATACGACATGGTCATACCTCCGTAAAGTTTTCTATTATAAGGTCAATATGTTGCCTTGCCAACCACTGAACACCGCCTACAACCAACACAGTATTGGCGTTATTTTCCAGCGGCAATGAACTGAAATATAAAATTATGCAACACAATAATAGGTTTATTTTAAATCCACCAACTGCATATGTAAAGTGATATATTAAAAGAACATAGTTTAGGTTATTTGAAATGTTGTATTTAAATGTGATACCTGTAAAAAAACAAATCATTATGTGCTACGAATCAGTAGTGTTGCTTTTTACTGGTCCTGAAAAATAACATTTTTATTATTTCAATTTTTGCAGAATTATTCACGAGTATCCGGTAAAGATCTGGAATTCTAACCCGAGGTATAATTTTGTTTAAAGTAAACATGTTGCATTTTATATTTATACAATGACGGTCATGCAGCTGTCATTGTTGATATCAGTGCGTGAATTTATATCCCCCCCCCCACTTCTCCCACCCCACATGTGTTAGGTCAGGCTTTCCATCACTCATGTAAAACACCGATAACCTTATCGGTCTTAGGTATACAATAAATAAGATTTGACAGATATGACATTTGTTTATGCACTGGAACACGTTTTAAACATTTCTAGAAAAAACTGATGTTCCCTCTTCAACTGTACAACATAATAACAGTAAACGTCCAATGCAATGCAAGAGAAAATCGAAAGCACTGTGACACTTTACTGTACCTTTCTGATAAGCTGATAAATCACTTTATGGAACTTCGGTCTGTGATTCACCGGAAGCCAGAAATGTGGATAATAGGCAAAATTGAAAGAACGTGGCTTTTGTTGTTGAGGTTCGTGTAAGCCTTGGCGCTGTGAGATTTCTTGTCCCAATCCCACAGAGAGCCGTTTATTTGCTCAATGATATAGTTCATTATGCCTCTGTTTGTGGAATCCCCAATAAACAGCAGCTTCTTCCCCGTGAGACACCGTTTAAGCGCCGGCGATGAAATTTTATCATATCGACACTCATCCGGTTGCCATCGAGAGAGTTGCCAATAGCAGCTGCTGTCGTCGTGGCAATGTTTAACAAGGCACCATCCATCTTCCTGTGGAATAAATAATACTTATATGGTAAATGCATGTAGGTATCCATTCTTGGTGTTAATCACTCCGAGTGTCATACTCTTCTTTTATCGCTTTTGTATGATCTCTAAAGTGGTTTGTTTTTTCCAATATCACACATTCAAAACAGAGTAATGCACTATATTGAAACTTGCTACAAATTTCTACTAAAATAAAAAACATAAATTGATTCCATCAGACCAGAATCCAAGAAACATTAAAGTCTAAATTCAATCGAAGCAATTGTCTTATTTTTGCAATGTTGTGTACTGAGTGATCTTGCTAGCACTTTTATAATGAAACATGTACATACCTGTGACGTCGCCAGATGAGACACCGTTTGTATGGAAGTGACTGACTCTAGTTTTCCACCACGTGTCCTGATCTCGCAATCCACAGTGTTCCGTATTGTCAAACTCAACGAACAGTCCTGAAACAGATTGGGGAACCCTATTTAAGTCATTCCAGATGGGAACCCTATTTAACGGCGAGTAAGGGACATTTTATAATCAATAACGTCTTTTGAGTATTTAACTTTTTTAAAGTACTTTTTTTCTCATATCGTTCGTTTAATTGTATTATTCCAACAAGCACGTGTATTGCGTGCATGTTGGAATAATACAAATACCATATTAAGTTTGTTATAGAAACAAATTACCATATTGTTTATATTGACATGAAAACCATATTGTTGGTATTGATATGAAAACCATATTGTTTTGTATTGACATGAAACCCATATTGTTTGTATAGACATGAAACACATATTGTTTGTATAGACATGAAAACCATATCTTTTAGTATTGACATGAAAACCATATTGTTATGCATAAATAATGAAAAAACATATTGTTTGTATAGACATGAAAACCATATTGTCTTGTATAGACATTAAAAACCATGATTGTTTGATAGACATGAAAACCATATTGTTTGTATAGACATGATAACATATTGTTTGTATAGACATGAAAATAGTGAGTTGTTTGAATAAACATGAAAACCATATTGTTTAGTAAAAAACATGAAAACCATATTGTTTTGAAATAGACATTAAAACCATATTGTTTTTGAATAGACATTAAAACCATATTGTTTGAATAGACATTAAAAACCATATTGTTTGAATAGACATGAAAAACCATATGTTTGTATAGACATGAAAACATATTGTTTGTATAGACATCTGAAAATAGTATTGTTTGAATAGACGATACTTACTTGTTTAAGACTACACGTTCTTAAACATAGTGTTTCGCTTGAATTTGAAGTGTGTACGGTTTTTCCTTGATTTTCTCTATATATGTGTATAGTTGTGATGTTTACAATTGTGAGATCTCGAGAAGTAATGTCTACAACCAATATGCGGATCTGGTTCTCGCCTAGAGGCCAAGAGTCGAAGTTCTTTGATCTATAATATATATAACCGAGTGTAACAATTTATAAAATATAAAAATGATATATAACGTTCATTTGATTATAATAAATAGTGACAATTAAAAGGTGATCTAAATAGTCTATTTATCATTATGACATTGAACATAAATGTTACCCTATGCACCCACTATGAATGATTGGTCGCCATATCGGTTACACCATGTGGTGTTTTGTATCATAATTATTATGTGTTATTTTTAATTATCTAGCATATGTTTTTATCTATATATTGTAAACCCGCAACGTGACTCTACTGAAATATAAACAGTATATATATAAAAAATCGAACAGGAAAAGTAGCATTCAAGGTAGACAGTCAACCACAAACACAGAAACAAAAGAACGACTTTAAAGATGAATAAAATGTAAAAGAAATGAAAGATTCGTAATGAACTCTAACGTTTGAAAACAGGCAGATTTATATATTACACCTACCCTGGAGTGTTGTACTTATTGTTAAATCTAATGTCACAAATACAACTTCTAGCAAACGCCCGTATCTGGACCAGTACAGTGTCATAAGTCACAGAAACGTTAAACTTTGTCGGAGACATTTGCTGAAACTGCAGCCTGGGGTTCTGTACTAATGCTGTCGATTATTACTATAGTCGTTGATATCTGGAAAGGAAATGTCGATAAAACAAATAAAACATGATTTTGAAAACAATTCTGAACAGTTCTGGACAAGAAGCTGGAAACAGTGAGCTGATTATAGAGGCATACACTCGTCACCCAACTACCGCTTTATAGGTAAGGTCTGAACGTAACTGTGAAAAAAGTTACTAATCACCAGTTTAAAATACCGTATTAAACAATCAAGAAATTCGGTTGAAAATAAAAAACCAATGTTTATTTTTGGATATGTCCCGTTAACCAGTTAACAATGCTTCTCAAAGAGTGGTTTTAAATTATATAAAGCGCCTAAAGTCACTTACCATCACTACATGGTCTTTTTTCTTGTAGTCCTGTAAGCATAAGCAGAATAATTAAAAATGATTTTTTATATCGAACTTTTGCTATCGAGTTATTGAAATATAGAAATCCTATATTTATCTAGATGTCACCGTATTACTGTGAACGTTTCCTAAATCGCAACATAGCAGAGGATGTACTTAGTTAAAGAAAGGCAAATTGCTAATAGTCTATATATCCTTTGTTACAGCTGAATTAAATGGGGAAATTCTAACTGGGGACACTCGGCAGAAGTGGAAAAGGTATAAAATCTCTAACCAAGTGACGGAAGGCTATAACAAATATCCAGTAAATAAAATTTACATAAAACAACTCACGGTAGGTCGCTATCCCGTTCATCATGACCAACTAAGCCGCCATCGTGGTTTCGTTCGGTATCTTCAGTGTCTCTGTTATAAAAAAAAGCACAAATAGCGTTAACATGTTTGTTTCGACAGACCTATAACGTAGAGAAATAGAAATTACAGTCGATAAATTATAAAAATAATAAATAATATATATGTCATGCGATGTACCTAAATTGGTGTACACTACCTACTGATGACAAGATGTATATGTCATAATAACATATCTGTTTCGTTCTGTTCTGAAATAATTCTGCATTTAACACAATATAAAGGTTTCGGTGTTTTTAAAGTACATCAATACAAACGTCGAACATGAAATGAAAATTTCGCCAGAAATGAAGTCAACCAAACACACGCAATAAAAAAAGAAACAATTAAAAAGATGATTGGAAGCAAAATAAATTATGCGACACTACACACATCCAATAGTTGGCAACAGGAGCACCGATAATGACCGCTGGGGTCCTAAACCAGGTGTAACAACTTCCAAATAAAAAGGCCAGAGTAAATAAGGCTATATCCTCTAGCAATAGTCGATATCAGTAAAACACAAAGATAATCATGTATATAGGAATATATAAAACGTATAGAAAGCTACAAAATTAAGTACCAAATGACTTTGCAGAAGCCATAGCGATAAAATAATACACATCTATGGACATCACATGACAAAAAATAAGCATAAAATTCGAACAGGAAATGCAGCTTTCACAGAACACAGTAAATCCAAAAACACGCAAAAGGACAAACATGAATAGCAATGTTAACAAAGAATAAAGACATATGACGTCACAAACGCAAAAAAGGTTGACAATAGGGCTCCTGCCTTGGAAACGGGTCAGTGGCAAAAAATGGTGGCAAAAAATATCCGCAGGAAGTTTAAACCAGGTTCTAAAGGGAAACGTGTGCCTCTCTTGCACAGAACCGAGTCTGCTACTTTTTTTCTCTTGCTTGGGTTTGTTGCTTCCAAGGAATTCAGTTCAGTATTTATTGATTTAAAGGATGATTTCCAATGCTGAATTGAGTCACGAATCTCATGATGTAACTCATTATTGTTGTTGGAAATAACCTTTTTTGCCGACAAATTTCAAATGTCGTCTGCTTAAATTTGAATTCAGACCTTCCGATAACAGTTATATATATAACACGTTATGGAAAACTTTCTTTGCTGATTGGCAAGCAGTGTTTACCCTGATCAGCCTTCCCATTATGTACATGTTGATCTGGGTTTACAATGGTCTTAAAAACAAATGTTTTCGACTGCGGCAGCAAAAAGAGTTAATTAACCATATGCATCAAGAGGTAGTGCATGCCGGCAGTGTTACTTACAATGATAGTAGAACATGCATCTCCTGAAGTTCTTCAACTATCGTTGGTGTAGTAACTTACAATATGCATTAAGATGTAGTTCAGGTTTGCAGTGTTACTTACAATGACACATCAAGCAACTCCTGGTGATCGTCACCAATGCTGTTGTAGTATTTGACCAAATGCATCAAGATGTAGTGCATGTTGACAGTGTAACTTTGTCCATTGGTCTGGTAGTTAGATATACTTCTTGATGATGATATGGATAAGGACGTTTTTAATCTACTTAGAAACGGTGTAAACATTGAGCTTTGTTTCGTAGGGTATATCTAAAATAAAATAAAAACAATATACTTTAAATAACATTCTTAGAGCCCAATTCGCTTTATACTAACAACTTTCAACTTGCATATTTCTAAACAGGTTTTCAAAGGCAAAGTGTTTGTCATTTAACACTATAGCTGTATATTTCTCTGATATTTATCTTTATACTTACTTAATTTGTTTAAATAAATACTGAAAATGAGATTCCTTGGAAGCAACAAACACAAACAAGAGAGAAAAATAGTCGTTATTTCAGTCTGTTCATGAAATAAAAGGCAATATTTAAATTACCATTGAAAATACCGAAAACCCTTTAACTCAAGAAAGCATTATCAATAAGTATTCTAAAGTTGTAGTCCTGAAAAGTCGAGCACATAATTGCGTATACAAAGCAATTAACCTTTATCCATTCCTTGTTGTTTAATGCTTCTCTTCTGTCGTCCATCATGTATACAAGGTCTTCATTGGTTAAACAACTCTCTTCTGAGATGGAATCACTGCATATCTGATAATAAACATTATATATATATATATATATTGGCTTTTCTTATTAACAATGAAAGAGCCTTGTTGCTGATGTAAGATTACTATCTCTCGTAAATATAAGATTGTTAATTAGACTTTTTTTGACTCGTTATAATGGCATGTTACTTACAATGACAGTGTTACCATATCAGTTTTGCCAAAATTGTTGCATACACAGCTTTGATATGGTGCAATGATTTTAACATACTGTTTATACATCGCTGATTTACATACTTATAGATAACGTTTTATAAGTTCAATAAATCGTATACAAGATCATATTAGTTATGTAATTCAGGTTGTAGTTCATTTTCAGAATGAGAGCATGCTTTACAAATACCAAGAAAAGGAAACGGTTTAGATAAGAGAAATCAGAATGACAACACTAACCTTAACATGTTGGTAAGTTTGGATATTATCCAAAGCACTGCCAGTCTCTATCGCAACGTTGTTAGTGGATGTTGATATTGCAAGAAGTTGTTCTAAAATGGCAGCCGAATAGTGTCCTTTTGATGTCTGTAAATTAGAAAGGGTATATGCTAAAGTAGAAACGATGTCAGCGATGTATCAAGCAAGCAACATTACATTACAAACGAAATTAAAATGGAGACACAAAAGTCAACGCGCTAAAAAAGTAATGTACATTTGGCATTAATAACGACTGTACGTTTTGATACAACTTGTAATAAGTTGTCATAAATTTGAGATTGTTTGGTTGACTGTGGTCCGTCCTTGAATGCTACCTGCCATGTTCGACTTTTATATCTACTTCAACTGGTTCATTTGCTATTTAAAAATGCATGATCCTTTGGCTTATAGATGTTCTTAAGTTTTAGAGTTCGTTATGTGGGATTGGTAATTCATGTTACTTCTAAATGTGCAAGGTTTTGCATCTAACTTTCGTTTCATTCTAATCTCAGATACAATTACGTTCTTTTCAAAATGTTATAACACTAACCATTAATGTTTTATAATTACCCCCAAACAACAGTTCAGATTCAATACATATTACCTATAGTGTTAAGATGTTTATTCAGAAATGTTCCAGTGTTAAGATGTAATACTCCGTGTAATAAATGTGACAATAAAACTGTTATCGAAGCCGAAAAGTTTGTTTTTCTGTACATTTTATTTTACTTATATTTTGATGACACGTGAAAATGTGTATTTTTATGATTCATCAATCTGTCTGACAATCCGTCGGCATTTTTACACATTCCGTGTTTAATTACTGACAGGCAGAAACAAATAAAATGTACCTTAATAATGCTGCAGTGTTGGATGGAGGTACAGACGACATCAACATCCAGCAGTTGGAAACAGCGGCTACAACTGTAAGACATTATCATATTACACAAAAAGAATGCATTTAAATATCTCATATGTAACCAACATGTAATGTGTCTTCAAAATGCCATCAATAAATAGTGTTTCATCCATTAGCCACAATTACAATTCATACATTTATTAAACCCATTAATATAATGCTAATTTCCATTTTGTTTATTTCGCTCTTTGGGGCATATAATTTTATCAGATATTGGGACCATACGCCGCTGGATATAGAAACATGGCAGTAAATATGGCATGTCCACCGCCATATACATGCCATCGTCGGGATGGATAACATTCTGTACCATTGATTTTATGAATATTGAGTTCTGCTCAACCCGGGGCTAGTGGGCGTGAACGGTAGCAAGCATAGTTCACTACCGTTCATGAACAGTCTCAATCAAACCGAGACTGCAGTATTTCGTATGTTTCCTGTTCGGCCGTTTCATACTTTTTTAGGTTTAAACTGTTTAATAATTTATTTTGCTTTTTATTAAAACCTGACATGAAAAAGAAATAATATCAAACACTAGCCGTATAATCAATATAAGAAAATCAGAAACACTGTTATAGTTCTGGGGAACGCTGACAGTGGTTATAGAAAGAATAATTCAGCAAAGTTTTGTCTTCGATAATTGCACGTATTGTTTTATTGTCGTCCTTGGAACAAACGGTCCAAACCTCCATCAAGGGAAGCAACTCTCGTAACATAACATATTGTCTAGTAAGGCCAAATGATTACAATGCGAGTTTCCGTGACTCATATCGAGAGAGATATAACAACATATTTGACTGTTCCTAAAGAAATATTCAAAATGTCTGTACATATAGGCACAATAACCATATATATAGCTAACATAGTGTTATTTTCACTCAAACCTAAGTTTAAATAATATAATCGAAAAAACAACAGTCAAAAAACAGTAACATACCCAGCCTTCGTCTGTTCCACTTCCATATACACAAGGTGTTGCATCAGCAACACTTGTATCGTCCTCCACCACTGAGTTGAGGTGCCAAGTCCGTATGTCTCAGAGATATATTGCAACATTTCATCGACGGTGCTCTGAAATATGTTGTTTTTATTATAAACTTTCCCGTGTAATAGTGGATTTTATGATTAAAATAAAACCTTATATTTTCATTGTTTATATTTCACAAGTGAAAATATAATATATTTTCACTCAAAATGACGTCATGCAACTGTTGACGTTGTTTACGTTGTTGACGTTATTGACGCCATTGTTTTGGCGCATTGTATTTTTCTGCATAAATTTCCAGGTTGTCCGTATATAATAAATAGAATATTTGTTGGTTTGTCGTGATTATTAGGATTTATTTTCATCGAGAAGTGAGAAAACTCAAATATTTTCACACATGCTAAAGCACTCGTGAAAATATAAGTTTTCTTACTTCTCGATGAAAATAAATCCTATATTCACTAAAAGCAAACAAATTTCCTCCATGTAATGTGTATAGAATTTACATGAGTGTAGTTATGTCAGATTGTGTTCGTCGGTGATATTGCTGTTTAACCGTAAACAATTTGACAAATTTAGACTTGAAGTCTTTGAACACTACAGTTCCTGTAAGTCTTCTATCTCTGCTTTTCTGTCTGCACTAATTCATATCGCCATGGATACGTAGTACTTCATATGATTACAAGTAACATTTTACATTTGAGTTTGATGTTTTTTGCTTTACATCTAAGTGGAAATAATCCAATGTCATGCGTGTATATTATATTATAGAGTAGTCTCCGTTTATCCTGTAATTGTCCGTTAATCCTGTAATTATGGTAAAGTTCCTTTTAAGAGATATGTATTTATCAATATCCACACTTTGCAATAGATTAAATTATGTATGGTTTAACACGTACCTATCGCTTTACACTTTATTCTTCTGGGAAGAATATCGCATATAAGGTTCCTTTTTTATACAAACAACTTAACAAATGAAAAAAGAAGTAAAACATTTTATTATAAACACATAAGAATTTACCTCTATCAATTTACATCGATCTTGAATGCAGTTATAGGATCCAGAATACATTGTTGGATATGCGTATAGTCTCAGTGGTAACAATGACGTCATCAGTACGCGAATGCGCAATAGAGGCCCAGCCGGGAAGATCAGTGGAGTTTTAGGAAGATACCAAACAACCGAGCCGGGTTCAAGAAAGGACGTGCTTTGAAAAGGGAAATTTTTGGTTATTTTAAAACAAAACAACAACATATTTCGTTGCAATTGTAAATTGTCTAAGGTAATTCCTGGCTAAAGGTAGTATAATGTCGGTAAATAGCTATTCATAGCTTATGTTATTTTCTTAAATGTTTATTCGACAATAAATAAAGTATGAATTGAATTGAGTATACTATATCTTTTAAATAATATAGATATATACATTACTAGAAAAACAAAACATCTGTATATTGGTATATTGTATACAACAGCGTAAAACGTGTCCTAAGCATTTAAAGCAAAAACATTATAGAAAGAAAAGCTACTAAGACAATGACTGTTGTAGCAGTGGCATAGTAGTATAGTGCATACTATAACGGCTTAATGATTCCGTGGTCCTGCGATAAATCATATTGAAACAAGAAGATGTGAGCAACAGAAATGATACCGAAAGAGACACATTACCACCATGCTAGTACTAACCCCTTTATTTCGTGTGTATTTGATACCGCCCAGGTGTAAGATGCGTCTCCGTGTCCTGGTAACGCTATCACGACTGGCACTGTATCACTGCTGGCTAGAGGGCCATCATTGTCCATGTCGCGTCCTATCACAAAACACGACGAGAACCTATCTAAAAATCACGTAAATAGTCATGTTTTAATTATATACACATGTCATTGATTTATTTGAACGTTAATGCATTTCTGTTTTTTGTTAGTTATACAATATACTGCAGAGTGACACGAGTGTCAAAAAGTTCATAACAAACAATTTAACGTTAACATTTGCAATAAAAAGTTGTATAATTTTGGGCAACTATGCTTCTCAAACAAGCAGAGTCTAAATGGTTTAAGTGGTTATCGATTTCCAATGTTTTCAAAATAAAACTAAATGCGAGCTTTTATGTCACGTTAACAGTTGGGTAAAATTGGTTCACATTTCCATCTGACATTCCATGGTTTAGGTGGCGATGGCCTCGATCCTACTAGACCTATTACGAGGTGAATAACGAATCTTCTTCATGAAATGGGAGCGAGCCCAGATGACGACATACTTTAGAAATACACTATATATCGCGTCATGCTTCTATGATATTGTTTTAAAAAAAGAGAAATTATCCCTGGAAACGGCTAACCTAAACAAGCAATACAGATTCGTGTATATGTGATGTATATGAAATGGCAAATACACGTCAAACTTGGTGATAAGAAGCATATGCGTTTCCGTAATGTATATATAACCTACCTTTAAATGTGTCGACTTGTCGAGCAATTCTGCACAAACTTTGTGGATTATCTGTGTACTCTTTTATTTCTTCAATTGTATCAACCTACAAATAACGGTGAAGATAAAGAGCCCTGTGTTCTTAAACATACGCAGTTGATTTATGTATTCATTCAAATGCATTCATTTAGTATTAATTTACATTCATGTATTCTTCATTTATTTAATCATTCATTCACATTCATTATATTAATTCAAAAGTTGTATTCATATTCCTTTGACCACACATCTAAAACAATAATATCAAGAGGCATTTGTTCTTACCTATGGTATTTACATGATCAGTTTATAATGCAAACCTCAAATAAAAAAAATCTAGGATATTTATTTTTAATTCTGATGTCGTAGTATAATAGCTGCAAAAATTTGACATACGTACCTTTTGCGATGTGTCCACTATTGTGCTTGCACACATGGATGACTCGGCGCATAACATTACTGACCAGTTGCCTTGGATGACCGTCTCACTGTCCAGCCACGTAAGGTCATCTGAGTTAAATATGTAATTTACTATTTTATGCATTAAATAAAACTAAACGTTTTTAATATGATAAAGTTACCCAATGTAAATTCGAAATAATGTCACCAAATTGTAAAATTCCACAATGGGGTATCTATATATATCTTAGTATTCTGTTTATATTACGTATACATTTAATAGCAATTTAAGTTTCTACGGGTTTTCTGGAACAGTCATGAACAGATACAGAAGGACATAATTCACTGTAGGTAATCAAAAATTAAAAATAGGAAAAATAACGTTTTCATTGATCATGTCGATCTAAATTCTTATACAAGAGTGTTCTGCTGTCTATAATTACATGTACATACCGTTATCTTTGATGACTTTAATGTTGTACTTCATTAAGTTAATATATTTCATGGAGCCTTTATTGTCGTCATCATCGCCATTGATAACAGTTATAACTGGCTGCTTGCCATGTCGTAAAAGTCTGTTTTCGATCTAAAATAAAACAAAATGTTAATAGTGGGACACTATGTAGTATCGATTATATGTAAGATTAATTATTATGTTCATTACTACTGTTAATTCGACACGAATCTTCGGCTTTAAGGAAATTCATGTCTACGTCCAAGTATAAGACTGTCCTAAATACTCTTGATGTAAACTGCCACACTGTCAGAGAGCTTGTAATTTTCTCATGAAAACATACTTTACAGAGCTGTTCGCAATCAAAGATAAGAGCGCGAGACGGCATACTTTCAACTCTTCAGAAAGTGATATCAGGCTAATTTAAATAACTGAAATATTTGACGGAGAAGAAGATAAGCTCAATAAAAAAATCTAATTTAAAGTGCATTTCTTGTTGACAAAAATAAAGCATGACGCAGGTACCATAAATGTTTAGTACTGAAACAGTACTTCCTACTTCTTCCGATTCCAGTGCTTCAAGGTCACGTATTTATTAATTAAAACACTAAATATGTGATATCTCATCTGACTGCACGTGGCCCAGTTAAGCACTCCATATATGCGCTCTATACTGGCTGACATGTCAATAGATTAATGTATGAATTATGTCAATGTTATGTGAAATAACCATGTGTCATCTGCTTTGTCTATTTTCCTTGATGTCGATATTTGTTTTCCCTTTTTGTTTAAAATCATGCCACCAACTATCTGGCTGAGTTGGGCTTTTTTACCCAATTTGTAGAATATTTTATGAAAGACAAGAAGCTACATTGTTAACAAGACAAGTGATGTTTTCGAGAACATCACTTGTAAATATTTTCACTAAAGCAAGGGCAAATGTTTTCATTAAAACAAGGGCAATTACTCTGTTGTTTCTTGTCCGATATAGATGGTTTTAGAACATGTCCCAGCTTTTATTGAGAGTTATACTCTGAGCAAGGTGAAGATCGGATACAAAATGAATGCTAGACTGATGACGACAAACAGTTTTCGGACGGACAGTCGAAGGACGACAAACAATCTGCCATTGGCCAGCAGAACTTAAATGAAGGATTTCGTTGTATCTGTGTTCATTATGTGTAATATGTGTTTCGTATCAGAGATTAAAAATGAATGGTAATGTTGAAAGTCGTGTTTGCTGATGGACGGGTTTGTTTGACAAGTCGGACCAATACACTAGTGTGGTTGGAAACAATACCTGCACAAGTCTAGACAGTAGATTTGGTGCCGTGTTCGATATAGTTGCGTTCGTCTGTTCTGGTACAGCATGCTGATTCAGAGAGCGTCCGAAAATCTTAAATTCAGTTCCGGTCATGTGGCCTTGTATCTCGTTTTTAAGTTCAGAACGCACGAAAACGTTTCCATTGTCAACGATAGCGCCATAACGACTGGTCTGATAGTTAAGCAAGACAGAAGCAGTGGCGACCAACAGGATTAGCAGGAACAATTCCCTTATGGATACCGTGCAGAACTTGGGAATCTTCATGGTACTCTTAACCTAAAAAAGAGAGATTGTATATTTAATTTAAGAAGAAGTACAAACCAAACATACGACTTATGTTCAAAGGAAATGTCATGATAGTTGCCCGAAAGAATAAGTTTGAAACTGTTTATTAGTAATGTAATTAATTACGACACAATTAGGCAAAATTGCTGCACTAAACTTAGTGGATCAGCAAATTTAATATTTAACATGTGTGATACAAGTACAAAACGTTTAAGACATAGACATAGAAATATACGTATACATAGAAATATGTAGCACATTAATGGGATTCAAGATAACAGTAATTACTTTTGTGGACACGTTAATGTTTTGGAAAAGTAGAAACCCAAAGTCTAAAAAACATCCCGAAAGTTTCATTCTTGGTTTACAACTAGCAACATTTTCTCAACAGAGACATTTCTAATTCGACCCTAATAATAATAATAGCAATAGTAGTTGTAATAATAATAATATTAATAATAATGATGATGATGATGATAATGGTGGTGGTGGAGGTGGTGGTGGTGGTGATGATGATGATGATGATGATGGGGGTGTTGGAGGTGGTGGTGATGATGATGATGATGATGATGATGGTGATGATGATGGTGGTGGTGGTGGTGATGATGATGATGATGATGGGGGTGTTGGGGGTGGTGGTGATGATGATGATGATGATGATGATGATGGTGATGATGATGGTGGTGGTGATGGTGATGATTATGATGATGATGATGATGATGATAATAATAATAATAATTTCTTTATTTTCAGAGGATAACATATTTGGCAGAATACCAATATAACATATGATCCTCAACAAAACATCACATAAAGCATTGTATTAACGGGTTTCAGACCTACTGTGTCAGTGTGCATATGTTATAAAACCAGTAATATACTGAAGCGACACACTTCTAGTAAGCATCAACAACTATGTTTTAAATGTTCTGGCAAACGTGTGCATGCTGAAGTATGTGTTATCAGCCGCCAATCGGTTTGGAGTGGACTTATCAGAATATGTTTGTTATCCACTGCTTATATTGTATATTTTATTGGAACTTTTGCAAGGTTTCCTTGCTTTTTGGTCATTTTCTGATTGATTTAAACATATTTTATTGCCATATATGTACAAGTACAATACAATCGGGTCGGGCCAAAAGTGGAGTTTTAACAAATACAATGAATGGCAATTGCTATTAACACGTATCAATAAACTGGATTAACTACAACATGATATGTAGTAGAACATGTTAAGATAATAAGAAAATAGAAATAAAAATAAAGAAAAAGTAGAAGTGGAAGAAAGAATAATGCAACACATGTGACACTGCTCGGGGTGATTAGACAGATAATATGTAACGGCAAACCTAAGTAAATCGATGACTATCTCTAAGAAAGTTTTGAACAGAATTAAAAATCAAACAATTTTCTTGTGTTGTAAGATCTAACCTTCTAAACAATAATGTATTTAAGCTTAAAGGATGAAACGAACGTGTTGACTGGAAGAGTTCGAGCCTCTCAACATTGAATTGCATACATTCAAAGAAGAAATCATTTTCTAGTAAATAAACGTTTTTTACACGCTATTCTTTGTTTTGTATTTGCTCATTAACATTTGTATAATAATTACATTTTTAACAAGGAACATGCCATTGTTTTAAAATCAGTTTTAAGAACAATATATATATATGTATTTAGAACTATGTAAACATGTTTACAGCAGTTTCGTGTTAATGAGATTATAATTACCGTACCCGCAGAATGGAATCTTACATATATTACAAATCCCTGTCATTCCTAACGTTTATTAATTAGTATTAAACTGTAAACATCCTCCAAACGCACATTCATAGAAATGAAAAAGTATACTGTACTTTTTTACACTATATATCGTAAAATATAAGCTAAATACATTCCATAACCTAATAATATCCGATTAAATGTTTATTTTTCACGCCTTTCTTAACATAATGGCTCACTGTGCTTTATTGCGATATGGGGCATGTCATATCCGGGCGTGTAATGTCTTGTTTTGGATATACATTGTTGAACATAAGCGACTTTATACGCAACATTTCAAAATTCCAACAAAATTTCAAATGTAACGTAATAAGTAATATTATTAGATTACACGTGCAGATCTATATGAGCCACGTGCAGTTATTTGACAATAAATGCAGCGTTAACTGCTTCTTTGGAGTATGTATCGTGATTAAATGATATGTATCACAGATATTCCCACCGGTGTCATAAATTCCCACCGGTGTCAGAAATTCCCACCGGTGCAGAATACTTGTTTGTAACAAACTGTATACAAATTACATCTTCCGTGTGCAAGCGCTAACAATAACGTATTTATGCATGTTGCCAATGCAGACTATTTATAAAACATATTACCGCCAACATCAGATGTGTTAAACTTGTTTATGGTGTCATTGTTTCCGTAACGTCATTTACAGCTAAATTATGAATTACCATGGTTATATGTTAATAATCGGCAGATGTGCATTTTTATTAAAACACAACACAATGATAAAATACGGTATGACGGTTTGATTGTGAAAATTAGTAGTTTGGTTCAGGCTGCAAAAGTAGAATATAAAGTAACAGTTCTATAAAATGTGTTTAATTCCAAACAGGTTATTCAAGATATGCTAAATACATAGCAGTATAAAAAGCTCAAATGAAATACATTTAAAGGAATCTCAAAAATATATAAAGGTTAAACACAAATGCGACTGTACAAAACAAAACTTGACTTACGTGAAGACTTTTTTTGTTCAACCACTTTGTTTACATATTCAACTTTTATTAAACTTCCTTTGTACAAATGTAACTAGACCATATCTGTTACAATGTATCAGGTGACGCGTTATATATAAGTTAACAGAATAATGAAATCTAGTGACAAATATTGTACATAATATCAATTTAATCCGATCATAGTATGCCATTTCTTTAGAATTTAAGGCCCGCGAACGTAGCCTGAAAAAACCTATTGGCGGAAATAATACAATAAGATTACATCATAGTTCGCTTAAAGCTTAAATGTTGTCAACATATTGTTATGTGACTCTGCGCTCATTTTCAGTGATATTAAGCAGAATGTTTATGTACAGAATAATTGTAAACATTGATATTTAAAAAAAAAAGTAATCACAAAAAACTCAAATTATGAAACGTCTTACAGAAAGCATGGAATGTCGAAAACAAGCATGGCATACATATGTACTTTTTCAAATACGTTATCAAGACAGGAATATTTACGTAAAATTATTTTTCCTGTTCGAAGCCCGTTCTGACAAAGTCAAATGATTAAACTGTTTAAACTATAAAAGCAATATATACGATCTATTATATTACACACCCTGGTAACAATACATTCGATCTATTATATGACACACCCTGGTAACAATATATACGATCTATTATAGTACACACCCTGGTAACAATATATACGATATATTATAGTACACACTCTGGTAACAATATATATACGATCTATTATAGTACACACCCTGGTAACAATATATACGATATATTATAGTACACACTCTGGTAACAATATATATACGATCTATTATAGCACACACCCTGGTAACAATATATACGATCTATTATAGTACACACCCTGGTAACAATATATACGATCTATTATAGTACACACCCTGGTAACAATATATACGATATATTATAGTACACACTCTGGTAACAATATATATACGATCTATTATAGTACACACCCTGGTAACAATATATACGATCTATTATATGACACACCCTGGTAACAATATATACGATCTATTATAGTACACACCCTGGTAACAATATATACGATCTATTATAGTACACACCCTGGTAACAATATATACGATCTATATAGTACACACCCTGGTAACAATATATACGATCTATATAGTACACACCCTGGTAACAATATATACGATCTATTATAGTACACACCCTGGTAACAATATATACGATATATATAGTACACACCCTGGTAGCAATATATACGATCTATTATAGTACACACCCTGGTAACAATATATACGATCTATAATAGTACACACCCTGGTAACAATATATACGATCTATATAGTACACACCCTGGTAACAATATATACGATCTATATAGTACACACCCTGGTAACAATATATACGATATATTATAGTACACACCCTGGTAACAATATATACGATCTATATAGTACACACCCTGGTAACAATATATACGATCTATTATAGTACACACCCTGGTAACAATATATACGATCTATAATAGTACACACCCTGGTAACAATATATACGATCTATATAGTACACACCCTGGTAACAATATATACGATCTATTATATTACACACCCTGGTAAAAAAAGAAGTGGTATGTTTGCTTCGAATGAACGATGTAATTAAATGTCACAAAACTGACCACAAATCAAGTCTGGACAGTTAATCATCTTATCTCCCTAAGGCCTTATGTCCGTAACCAAAATGTATATTTTTTTGCAGACACGTGTTTTGCAAGGGTGCTGGAAAGCATGCTCTTACATATAGGGGAAGATAAAAGTCACGCGCTGATCGCTAATATAAACAATGACAGTTGCATGACGTCAGTATGTAAATAAACATGCATATAAATGTAAACAAACAAACGTTAGTAGTTGGCGACGTCAACGTTCAGCATGTAAATGGTATGCAAGAAAAGGTATCCGGTGATGATAGGGAAATTCCAACACTCAGTATAACTTTTAATCGGAATCTCGGAGCCTCGGTTCCGAAAAAAAAACCCACCTCGTGTTGGAATTCCCGATCTTCACGGATACACATGAAATATTCTTATTATCTCAACTTGATTATCCATTTCAAGTGAGAAAATCACCAGCTTCTGTAACAACGATCTAACAAAGATATGGCATTACCAGATGAAACGATAACATTTAAGGGACACACCGCATTCTTGAAGATTTTTATCAAGAATTGAAAATGTGTATGCCTGTAGTTATAAGGTTTATAGTCCCTCTAAGGGACACACCGCTAGTAGTACCTCTACCATATGTGCAAAAAGCAGAATCCCTCAATGACACGGCATTAAGCCTGGACCTAAGATGTTGTTGTTATTATTAGCATCTTAGATAATTAACCCAGTATCATTTTGACTTTAAAGGGACACACAGCAATCTTGATTTTTGAAAAACTCGCGGCGACCCGTTAGTTTTTCTTCATAACTTGCACGTGTTCAATCATTAATATTAATTATAAGACTAGTATAAAGCAAATTGTGTTTGTTGATTATTAACTGTGTTGCACAAATAGTATATTTAAATCTATGTTTGAATAAGAAGAAGAAATTAAAACTCACATTTAAAACTCACATTTAAAATTCAAAATGATACTGCATTATAAATTGAGGCGCATATTTAAAACCTTCAAAATTACCATGTATCTTAAACTGTTTGCATAATTAAATACAATTTTGAGTTTTAAAATTGTCTTCGTTATTTTACCATATTTTTAAATGTTTTGTTGGAGCAATATAATCAACAGTTAGTAACATTACATGGTCACGCCTTAATTCCGTTAAGCGATGGGCAAGCTTATATTAGTTATTTCATAACGGATATTTCGACAATAAAACACGTTTAAAAACATGTGTTGCTAAAAAAAATGCGATAACCTGTTTAAAATTACCTATTAAATGTTTTAATTTTACAATATGCAAACTTTTTAAGCCGAAATTAATGTTTTATTTCATACCCCAGCCAACCCCATTTTCTCTTCTTGGAGAAGGGGTTGGATGGGGTATGAAAGTTAATATACGGACCACGTAATGTAAACAAAAACAATTTGCTTTAAACGATTCTTACAATTAAGAGTAAAGGGACACACGCGAATCTTGATTCTTATATCAAGAATTAAAATTAGCACCTTGATTTATTAATCATGTATCGTTTTGACTTTAAACGCGCTTGCATATAATTCAATAAAAAATGGGATTTTAATTGTCTTCGTTATTCTACCAAATGTTTAAATATATTATTGGTGCAGTATGAACTATAGTTAGTAATATGTAAAAACAATTTGCTTTGAACTATTCTAATAATATTAATGATTGAACAAATGCAAGTTATGTAAAAATGAGCTTCTAAAAAAATCAAAATTACCCGTGTGTCCCTTTAATGATTGAAAAATGCAACTTATGTAGAAAAATTAACGGGATGTCGCGAGTTTTATAAAATTGAAGATTGTCATGTGTCCCTTTAAAGGGGGTACATCAGGCTTTCCTTGGAAGATTAGGGGTCTGGCTTAAAATTGAAAATAATGATATTTTGTATTCTAAAGGGCCAAAACATAATGAATCAGCCTAAGAATGACTCCTGATTTACAACTAAATTCATTCTGCACATTAATATATGCTATCCGAGGTTACGCACCAGGGTTAATTTATGCAATTTAAGCCCAATTTCATTCAAAATATATATATGGTGAATTCAAATTAAAGACCTTGTCAACACTGTGCTATCGTCATATTTTGATTGATATGGCATTTTTATCTTGAACTGGAACATTTTTAAAATTAGATTTCTTTAAACAAAAAAAAGTCTGATGGACCTCCTTTAATATGTATTGTTGTAATTGTTGTTGTTGTTGTTGTCGAAAAGTGTAGAACGCATTGGATCCATAGCCTTCGTTATTTCGTAAGATGCACTGACCGACATTGGACATAATCTGTAGTTAATAAAAACCTCTTCCAAGCCATTTGACACAGGTCTCAATTATATGCATAAGCAGTACTTAACAAGATATTTATTCCTTTTTATCAAAGAACGGCACTTAAGTTGAGCGTTTACATTAATTTTATGCGTTTTCGATTAAGTTTCATTCGACACGCGCCATAAATCTGTGACACCGAGACAGCGTTATTGCCTCGTTCAACCCAGCTGTGCAAACAATTAGCAATAACATATAGATGAATTACAAAGTGTTCAGGTGAGTTATAAAACGTACACAACTTTAATTAAACATTTAGAGTATAATCAACAACATCTTTTAGATATACACGTAATTAACTCTCCTCAAATTGATAAACGAGTTTTCAACTGAATTCACTGTTTTTTGGGATATATATCCAAAAACAAATTCGGCTGGTGTTAATATCACACATAATTTATATTTTACTGTTGATCATTATTAAAGATATTGTGACGATACAAAACGTGCCATGGTTGAATAACGTATTTCAGTTTCTGGTATTAAAGGTACGCACGGCAATCTATAGACTCGCGGCATTGTGCTAGTCATTCTGCAACACGGCAATCTATAGACTCGCGGCATTGCCTAGTCTTTCTACAACACGGCAATCTATAGACTCGCGGCATTACGCTAGTCTTTCTAGAACACGGCAATCTATAGACTCGCGGCATTGTGCTAATCTTTCTACAACACGGCAAGCTGTAGACTCGCGGCATTGCGTTAGTCTTTCTGCAAACACGATTTCATTATTTGCAAATCATCTTCATTTATTTATACACATGTTTAAAACAGTTTAGGTTGATAAATGACCAATAGTTAACTATATTGCATCCATATAAATACAAATTTCAATGTTATTTCCACGATGCAAAACTTAACTAAACCAAGGTACACACTGTATGCGTTACGAAAGCTTAAAGATTGAGCTGTGTACCTTTAAAAATAGTACATGCTGACATGTTAGCTTTGCTTTTAAAATGCATCCAGTGGTTAGATCTTATGTTGAGGCCAAAACGTTATAAAAGAGAAGAAGGGACAACTGGGAGGAAGAATAATAACTGCAAAACATATAAAGATGAACATTCTGTTTAACATCTTTCAGACAATGGAGGGTTGCGACACTAAAACATTTTAAAAATAAGTGTATATTAAATTACGCTCTTGATAAAAAAATCGACGACCATAACATCGCGAAATTTCGTGTATTCAGTAAATTAAAGACATGACAATGTTAGTTAGTTAATTTGTCTAAATAACTAAACAAATGTGTCTTTATTAAACAGTTGGGGGTAACTCTAGTCAACACTGATGGTAAGAGATAATGTGTTCCACAACAGTATCCATTACGACATTATGCACTGCGCGTAATGGGTACGTCAGGTGTGGTAGAGTCGGCGAGATCAAAAGATTGTATCAGCAGGTGAAAAATGTAGCAGAAACCATATTTGCAAATGCATTAGGACAGGAGTAAAAATCTAATATTTTATTTACCTCAAACCACTAGTTTCGAATTCATTTCCCATTATTTAAACATAATAAACTTTTATATAAAGTTCGAAAAATACCAGCGACGTGTAGTACACACAACTATTATAATACCAACATTAACATCATGTTTAAAGTAAGTATTGTGATGCTATGTATTATGATTTTGCATACAAGGATTTCCTTAAATAAATGGCAAGTGAAATTCTGTGGATATTAAAGTATTTCCTTATAACAGTCAAGTCAAGTCCCCCTTGGTATAAACGTATTTCCTTATAACAGGTATTAACGTGAAGTCCCCTGGATATAAAGGTATTCCTTATAACAGACAAGTGAAGTCTCTTCGATATTAGAATATGTCCTTATAACAGGTAAGTGAAGTCTCCTAGATATGAAGGTATTTCCTTATAACAGGCAAGTGAAGTCCCTAGATATAAATGTATATCCTTATAACAGACAAGTGAAGTCTCCTGGATACTAAATTATTTCCTTATAACAGACAAGTGAAGTCACTGGGTACTAAAATAATTCCTTATAAAATTCAAGTGAATTACCCGTATATACTTATGAAGGTATATTTTTATAAGTGAAGTCCCATGATATTATACTATTCCTTATAACAGGCAAGTAAAGTCCCCGGATATTAAAGTATTTCCTTATAACAGGTAAGTGAAGTCCCCTGTATATAAAAGTATTTCCTTATAACAGGCAAGTGAAGTCACTGGGTACTAAAATAATTCCTTATAAAAGTCAAGTGAATTACCCGTAGATACTTATGAAGGTATTTTCTTATAAGTGAAGTCCCATGATATTATACTATTCCTTATAACAGGCAAGTAAAGTCCCCGGATATTAAAGTATTTCCTTATAACAGGCAAGTGAAGTCCCCTGGATATAAAAGTATTTTCTTATAACAGGCAAGTGAGGTCCCTGGATATTAAGTATTTCCTTATAACAGGCAAATGAAGCCCCTCCTGTTATAAAGATATGTCCTTATAACAGGCAAGTGAGGTTCCCTGGATATTACATTATTTCCTTATAACAGACAAGTGAAGTCTCCTGGATACTAAATTATTTCCTTATAACAGACAAGTGAAGTCACTGGGTACTAAAATAATTCCTTATAAAATTCAAGTGAATTACCCGTATATACTTATGAAGGTATATTTTTATAAGTGAAGTCCCATGATATTATACTATTCCTTATAACAGGCAAGTAAAGTCCCCGGATATTAAAGTATTTCCTTATAACAGGTAAGTGAAGTCCCCTGTATATAAAAGTATTTCCTTATAACAGGCAAGTGAAGTCACTGGGTACTAAAATAATTCCTTATAAAAGTCAAGTGAATTACCCGTAGATACTTATGAAGGTATTTTTTTATAAGTGAAGTCCCATGATATTATACTATTCCTTATAACAGGCAAGTAAAGTCCCCGGATATTAAAGTATTTCCTTATAACAGGCAAGTGAAGTCCCCTGGATATAAAAGTATTTTCTTATAACAGGCAAGTGAGGTCCCTGGATATTAAGTATTTCCTTATAACAGGCAAATGAAGCCCCTCCTGTTATAAAGATATGTCCTTATAACAGGCAAGTGAGGTTCCCTGGATATTACATTATTTCCTTATAACAGACAAGTGAAGTTTCCTGGATATTATAGTATTTCCTTATATAACAGGCAAGTTAAGTCCCCTCTTAATTGAAGTATTTCCTTATAGCAGGCAAGTGAAGTACCCTAGATATAAACATATTTCATTATATAACAAGCAAGTGTAGTCCCCCTAGATATAAAGGTATTTCCTTATATAACAGGCAAGCGGATTCTCCTGGATATTATAGTATTTCCTTATATAACAGGCAAGTTAAGTCCCCTCTTGGTTAAAGCATTTCCTTATAACAGGCAAGTGAAGTACCCTAGATATAAAGGTATTTCCTTATATAACAGGCAAGTGAAGTCTCCCTGGATATACACGTATTCCCTTATATAACAGGCAAGTGAAGTCCCCCTGGATATAAAGTTCTTTCCTTGTATAACAGGCAAGTGAAGTCCCCTGGATATGAAGGTATTTCCTTATAACAGGCAAATGAAGCCCTTTGAATATAAAGGTATTTCCTTATAGCAGAAAAGTGACATCCCCTGGATATTAAAGTGTTTCCTTATAACAGTCAAGTTAAGTCTCCTGGGCCCCGTTTATTAAACATCTTAGGAAAAGTCTCAAATGTTAAGACGGTTCACAATTTTGCACCAAAGTATTCAATGTAGACAATTATGTCTGCATTATGTGCATGGATATCAAATGTATAAGAAAATGAAATGAAATCGCGGTCACTTGTGATCAAAATTGTCCTAAGTTGTTTCATAAAACCGGGCCCATGGGCATTAAAGTATTTCCTCATAACAAATGAAGTGCCCTGGATTTTAAGTATTTCTTTATAACAAGTGAAGTCACCTGGATATTAAAGTATTTCCTCATAACAAATGAAGTGCCCTGGATTTTAAAGTATTTCCTCATAACAAGTGAAGTCGCCTGGATATTAAAGTATTTCCTTATAACAAGTGAAGTCACCTGGATATTAAAGTATTTCCTTACAACAAGTGAAGTTCCCTGGATGTTAAAGTATTTCCTTACAACAAGTGAAGTCCCCTGGATATTAAAGTATTTTCTTATAACATGTGAAGTCACATGAAAGTCCTCTTCAAAGTGGTATAGAATCAATTAAATTAGTTCTCATTTGGCTTATTATTAATTAAAATAGTCTTATAAAAGTCAAGCACATCCTCCTCATCATACATGTATACTGAAGGGATAAAGAAACGCAGGGTAAACTTTGAAGATGATTCTAGGTAAGATGTCGAGTAAAATGTTCAATATTTTTGGGGTAAGTGATTTAGGAGTAATTGAAGGGAATTGAAGGGGACCCCCTGTAATGTGAAATCGAAATAGTCTGATGCTGGGAACTGGCTCGTCAATACTGTGTATGTCCCCCGTTCGTAAGTAAGAATGAAGATTAATGCATGCAGAACAAACTTCAAAAACAATTTTGTGTCTGGTAAGTGATTTAGGAGTAATTGAAGGGAATTGAAGGGTATTGACGAGAAGTTCCCAGCATCAGTCCATTTCGATTTCACATTACAGGGGGTCCCCTTCAGTTCCCTTCAATTACTCCTAAATCACTTACCAGACACAAATCATTGTTTTTGAAGTTTGTTCTGCATGCATTAATCTTCATTCTTACTTAAAAATATTGAACATTATACTCGACATCTTACCTAGAATCATCTTCAAAGTTTACCCTGCGTTTCTTTATCCCTTCAGTATATATTGCTACGTAGATTGCCTCCTGATTATGACACCATGACGGTGTACAGGGGTTTATGACACCACGGGTTATCAGGAGAGATGGAGGGTGAAATTTTGTGTTTTAACTGTTTATTTCATAAACAAAACTGTATGCGGTGGTTGACACCAAATCTGTAACATATGTTTAGATTGTATGACATTTATGTCTTAATTTTGTCATTGAATACTGAAGGTTAATATGCACATATTGTCACTGTTGAGCGTTAATAAGCTCATAATGTCAATACTTAACATTGTTAAGGCTAAGTCTGATGACGCGTAATGAAAGAGGATAGCTATTATACATATAATATATAATCAACTTAAACGACGAGGAATTGTATGCATTTCATTATTGTAAATAAGGCACGAATACCCAGGAACCTTTCGACAAAAAATAATAAAATAGATATGTAATAAAGTGATACCGGCAGTCAACCCTGACTAATAAACAGTTGCGGATATCAACAATTTACCTGATAAACAAAACTGATATACACAGTAAACCCCAGTATTGATTACTGATACATATTAGTGGATATCGACAGTTAACTCTGACAGAGATTACAAATAAACAGCATGGGCTATCCAGGGTTAACCCTGATTGAGTTTACTGATATACACAGTGATATCCACAGTGAAACCGTATAGAGATTACTGATATACACAGTGATATCCACAGTAAAACCGTATAGAGATTACTGATATACACAGTGATATCCACAGTGAAACCGTATAGAGATTACTGATATACACAGTGATATCCACAGTGAAACCGTATAGAGATTACTGATATACACAGTGATATCCACAGTAAAACCGTATAGAGATTACTAATACACCAAAGTGACATACAGAGTAAAACCTTATATAGATTACTTATCCACAGTTAGCCATGGCAGAGAGTACTGTTAAACAAAAGTGATATAAAGAGTAAACCTGATATAGATTACTCATAAACAGTAGCGGATATCCACAGTTAGACCTGATAGAGATCAATTATAAAAAAATGTGATATACATAGTTATCCCTGATAGAGATTATTGATAAACAGTATTGGATATCCATACTTATCCCTGATAAAGTTACTGATAAACAAAAGTGATATACATAGTAAACCCTGATTGAGATTACTGATAAACAAAAGTTGATATATAGAGTAAACCCTGATTGTGATTGATGATAAACAGTAGTGGATATCCACAATTAACCCTGATTGAGATTGCTGATAAACAGTACTGGATATCCACAGTTAACCCTGGCAGAGATTACTGATGAACAAAAGGGATATCCACAGTTAGCCCTGGCAGAGATTACTGATAAGCAAAGGTGATATCCACAGTTACCCGTGATTGAGATAACTGATGAACAAAAGTGAAATACACAATAACTGATAAACGTTTATAAAATCCCCAGTTTACTCTGAATGATAAACAAACGTGATATCCACAGTAAAACCTGAGTGTGATTATTGAAATCAACAAACTCTGGAATAAGCAATCCTTTAGTTTAAAAACACAGATAAAGTAGATTCGCAAAATTGCATATAAGCAACACAACCCCCTCCCCATCCATCCATCTACCCATCCCTCCCGCTAACGCCCGACCACCCCAATCACCTCACACACCCAATAAATGGCAATAAGCAAGACGATGTTGTTATTTTCAGTTTAATTAACTCTAGAAGTGGTTGCATTTAAATACGTCCAAAAACATATGTAAGATTATATTGGAACAGCAACTTCAAAGGGAGATGAGATCAAAGGAAATTAAATGTCCATTAGACATGCGTCCGCCAGTGAGAGAACCACGCGGTACAACGGTCTGCAGCTCTAAAATGCAAGGTCTTATCTAATAAGACACCGAGACCGATACAAAATAAAACATGTAAACGACGAACAGCATATTAGAGGCATTTTATATTAACCAATAATAAATAAATAAAATAAAAATCTAGCCACTTATCATTATTTTAAAAAGGTTACTTCACTTTTATTTATTTTCTTATCGAGGTATACATACCGAAATTTGATGTATTAGGTATTTTACTTCAGTGATTTATCTTTGTACAAATATTAATTAAAAGTTACTGTACCGTATGTATCTTTATGTTCATCGCCAATATAAAACCATGCCATAAAACAAGTCATACGGGCCCTATAGGTTTGTAAGTTTTAGCGAAATAAAACGAACGCAGTAGTCAGAGCAGTATGCGTGTATGATTCTAGAGTATAGTGAACAAGATACTGTTGCAACGTCTAATAACACGAGTGTACATTACTATATTGCTAACTTCATTAATTACGTCACATTTGTATACAATCCAGCCGCTTTATACGATGAAAATATAACTTCGTCAGATACATTATTAGTTGTAACGCTGTACAAAATGAGGGTATACATGAAAGAGGTCTTATAACTTACTATCAACAGATAAATCCAATGAAATTTAAAATTAAACTTAAATATCCAGGATACTCTTCAAAGTTAATCCTTCGTCAAACAATCGCTGACCGTGGTCAATAATCCCGGGGAGCTGCACTGTGTTACTATAGAAACTGCTCGTATATCGTCCTTCACAGGAATGTGTGTATATGTATCGGGTGAACAATTCGAAATTGAGAACGTATTATTGTGTGTATCAACTCACACGTATTGTGTTATATTAACCTTTTGACTGTTTTCCCGCTAAACATATTATATAATTTTATCGAAAATTCCATTAACCGGAAATCAGCAGTAACTAATAATTTCTTGATTTGTTGTTATCGTGCGCACGTTTATGAATAACATCCACTAATGTAGTTATTATTAAACTTAGCATAATAAGTTTGTATTTGACAGATTATATTTGATAGTATACAACGAAAAACGTGTTTGCTTGCAAAATCATAGCAAATATTTTCTTCTCTCTATTCTTTTAGCACACAGTCATCATACTTTAACAAATTCCCAAACTATCAATGCACTTAACAAGACATTCCAAATATTGTTGTTGAGATAAGCGACACTGCTTCCTCTAGCAAAGTATGAAATAACATGTATCGATATAATCATTTTGACAGCAAATATCTAATATATAATTACGAAAGTATTGTCCGATATGTTTACAGATAACGCGCATGAAATCCGAACAAATGAAATATTGCCAAGTCCACAAATTAAGTGGCGTAAGTCATACATCCTGGGGCGCCATCTTTCGGACATTTGTCAAATTGTCAGGTGCACGACCACACCGGGCTTTATGGTAACCATTGTACAACAATACGTTAATAATATATATCATAACGAGCGTACGTGTCAACCGAGAAAGCGTGGTATAAATAAAACGGGGCATACTTTGGTATGATATAAAAAGAAGCAAAATGAGGGGAAAGAGTGAAGGGTGTATGCATATAACCAGACCTAACATCCCTTGTTCCCATTTTGTCAATGGCATTTCCATCACGTTAGCGTCTTCATCGCTGGCCGGTTTGATTTTGTTTTACGTCATTTTCAACACATGCAAGGTTATATATGACCGTCGATATTTTTGTGGAGGAGGCAGGCCACCCATTTTTCCTGAGTACAACCAGTTCTATACACCTCCCGCCATCCGTATGAATCAACACTTTCTTACTTACAAGTCGAGCTCCCAGTGGGATTCTGGCCGGTTTGAATGACGAACAATTTGCGATAGTTTTATAGTAATATATTCGTGTTAGTTGCAAAACTATTGTTAATGTTATGTTATTATTGTGCATTTTTGAAAACGATCAGAACATTTGCAGAAATACTGCTTCATAGTATTGAAGAAAACAAATGAAATAAAAGGAGAATATAAGAAGAGTACATCATATAACTGTATAATACACGAACTAGCAATACACGAACTAGCAATGCACGAACTAGCAATACACGAACTAACAATACACGAACTAGCAATATACGAACTAGCAATACACGAACTAGCAATACACAAACTAGCAATGCACGAACTAGCAATGCACGAACTAGCAAGCAATACACGAACTAGCAATGCACGAACTAGCAATGCACGAACTAGCAAGCAATACACGAACTAGCAATGCACGAACAAGCAAAGCACGAACTAGAAATGCACAAACTAGCAATGCACGAACTAGCAATACACGAACTAGCAATGCACGAACTAGCAATGCACGAACTAGCAATGCACGAACTAGCAATACACGAACTAGCAATACACGAACTAGCAATACACGAACTAGCAATACACGAACTAGCAATGCAATAACTAGCAATACACGAACTAGCAATACACGAACTAGCAATGCACGAACTAGCAATGCACGAACTAGCAATGCACGAACTAGCAATACACGAACTAGCAATACACGAACTAGCAATACACTTATTACAAATTCTCTCTTTTTAAACTTTTTATATTGTTTGCAATCATATAACAGTCTGATCATTTTAAACTGATGTACATACCAGGAAGCACTTCAGTGACCTTGTTAGTACCAATTTGAAGATAACCTTGAATCAACAAGTCGCTATTATTATATATATTTTCCTTTCCTTGATAGTGGCGAAATCTCAACAGTATCTCAAAATGTCCAAGCCTGTACAGACTGAGCAACACTCGTAGTGCAGAAGGCGACCCTCGTAGTGCAGCAATACCATACCTACCGAGCGATCTTCATATTTCAGCAAGATCGTACATACTGAGCGACCCTCGTATTGTAGCAAGTCATTCCATAATGAGCAACTCTCGTATTGTAGCGAGTCTGTACATATTTAGCGACCCCCTTATTGCAGCAAGACTGCGTATTGAGCGACCTTCCAATTGCTTCATGACTAAATACTGAGCGACCCTCGTATTGCAGCACGACTGCGTATTGAGCAACCCTCGTATTGCAGCACGACTACATATGGAGCGACCCTCGTATTTCAGCACGACTACATATGGAGCGACCCTCGTATTGCAGCACGACTACATATGAAGCGACCCTCATATTGCAGCAAGACTACATACTGGGCGACCCTCGTATTGCAGTACAACTACATACTGAGCGACACTCGTATTGCAGCAAGACTACATATGGAGTGACCCTCCTATTGATGCACGACTACATACTGAGCGACCCTCGTATTGCAGCAAGACTCATACTGAGCGACCTTCGTATATATTGCAGCACGACTACATACTGAGCGACCCTCGTATTGCAGCACGGCTACATATGGAGCGAATCTCGTATTGCAGCACGGCTACATATGGAGCGAACCTCGTATTGCTGCAAGACTACATATGGAGCGACCCCCGTATTGCAGCACCACGACATACTGAGCGACCCTCGTATTGCAGAAAGACTACATACTGAGCGACCCTCGTATTGTAGCACGGCTACATATGGAGCGACCATCGTATTGCAGCACGACTATATACTGAGAGACCCTCGTTTTGCAGCACGACTACATATTGAGCGACCCTTGTATTGCGACCCTCGTATTGCAGCACGACTACATACTGAGCGACCTTCGTATTGCAGCACGACTACATAGTGAGCGATCCTCGTATTGCAGCACGGCTACGTATGGATCGACCCTCGTATTGCAGCAAGACTACATATGGAGCGACCCTCGTATTGCAGCAAGACTACATACTGAGCGACCCTCGAAATGCAACAGGACTACATACTGAGCGACCCTCGACTTACATCAAGACTACATACTGAGCGACCCTCGTATTGCAGCAAGACTACATACTGAGCGACTATCGTATAGCAGTACGACTACATACTGAACGACCCGTGTATTGCAGCGCGACTACATACTGAGCGACCCGTGCATTGCAGCACGGCAACATAATGAGCGATCAGCGAAGTGCAGCGCGACTACATACTGAGCAACCCGTGAATTGCAGCGCGACTACATACTGAGCGACCCGTGTATTGCAGCGCGACTACATACTGAGCAACCCGTGAATTGCAGCGCGACTTCATACTGATCGACCCGTGTATTGCAGCACGACTACATACTGAGCGACCCTCGTAATGTAGCGCGATTACATACTGAGTGACCAGTATATAGCTATCCGCGAATTACAGCGCGACTATGCGATTATATACTGAGCGACCCGTGTATTGCCACGCGACTACATATTGAGCTACCCCAGTATTACAGCGCGACTACATACTCAGCGACCCCCGTATTGCTGCGAGACCGTACATACTAAGAGACCCTCGTTTTGCAGCTAATTGTACATACTGAGCGGCCCTCGCATAGCAGCACGACTACATACTGAGCGACCCTCGTATTGCAGCACGGCTACATATGGAGCGACCCTAGTATTGCAGCAAGACTACATACTGAGAGACCCTCGTTTTGCAGCAAAAATATACACGCTTCGCGACCCTCGTATAGCAGCACGACTACATACTGAGCGACCCTCGTATAGCAGCACGACTACATACTGAGCGACCCTCGTATTGCAGCACGACTACATACTGAGCGACCCTCGTATAACAGCACGACTACATACTGAGCGACCCTCGTATTGCAGCTAGATCGTTTATATTGAGCGACACTCGAATTGTAGCAAGACTACATATGCAGAGCCCCTCGTATTGCAGCACTACTACATACTGACCCTTATATTGCGATACTGAGAGGCCCTCGTATTGCAGCACGACTGCATATGGAGCAACCCTCGTATTGTAGCAAGACTATGCACATTTAGCGGCCCTTGCATTGTTGTTTGAATACATATGGGGCGATCCTCTTATTGTAGCAACACCGCACATACTGAGCGACCCTCGTATTGCAATATTCTTCATTCTAGCATTAAGTATATGTACAGTTTAATCTTTACAATACAAAGTGTCAAACTTTCGGCTTAACTTAAATTCAAAACTTCAATAATATAAATTGCAAAACGTTACTGTACCCAATATTTATTTTGTAAATTGCTATTTATCTTGTTACGGACAGCAACATAATTTCTCCATTTTGGGATCGGTGACTCCCAAAAACATAATAGTAAGTACAGATTGAAAATAAACAAACAGCGGGCCGCTTGTAAGCATGTAAAACAGCAGCTCCAATGTCACGTGTGCCTCCATAATTACAATAAATCACGAAACAAGTGCCAGGGGCGGGTTCTGTAACAAATGACGATGATACTGACAATACAAAAAAAAAAGAATATTTCAATGTCAAGAAAGGCGTCTGGGTTAATAATTTGCCAGAACATTTTTACAACCGAAGACATTTAGTGGCGCCGGTGAAACCAGGCGCTCTCGTGTGTCGGTTTTTATCCTTAGAGCACGTTTAAGAACCATAACAATCTATTCGTTAGTAAGAGAAGGGCAGGTTGCCGGATTCCCATGTATCCTTCCACTCTCATCGGAACCTATAATATGTTGATGAGTCGTTAAACAACATTCTGTTTAATTTTGTCAAAGCAAGAAATTGCAGTGCAACGCTTCATATTGTAATAGAAGTAAAGATACACTCTACCTTCGTCATAAATATACCCTTATTTCAATGGCGCAAAGATGAACATATATTGAATATATATTTTATATCTTAAAACATTTTTTTAACCATTATTATCGTTTTCTTAATCAGTCAAACGGTGATCACATGATAAAGTCTAAAAAACTACATACGTATACATTGTATACTCCGCTAAAGTAATCCATACACAAAATACCCACGTGCTCACCTATCACAAAACTGACCGTGCACAGCAACAACAGTATTAATTTGGCCAGGAGAATATACCTCAAGTCATGGTATACTACATGCATAGCAAGGACTGTAGTTCTTTTGGTGTGAGTTATTGACGATAAAGAAATAAAATATTTTTACATTTTCTTTTTATTATTTTCGATGACTTGTTCGTTGATGATGGTGAAATGGCCAACTTAACTGACCATAGCTTTTAAAATATTGGCCGATTTCAATAAAATTCTTCGTTAAGTAATTGTCCGTTTGAAAAATATTTTTAGACTTCGGCTGCTTTTCTTAGGCCATCTTAAAGCTAGCAGGTAATAGCTACTGATATAAATTTAAAATTATATAGTTTCTACTAAATTTTGTTTGTTTCATTCAACTGTGAACAAATACAAATGAGTTAAAACATTTACAATGAAACAAAAAACAAACAAACAAACAAACAAAAAACAATAAAAAGAAAAAGAAAAAAAAAGAAAAAGGAAAGTAATAAAATCACTGACAATATCCAATATTCCATTCGATCTACTTGGATAAAATATATAAACAAACCATATTGGGTTATATTGGTACAGCAACCTTAAAGAGAGACGAGATGACAAATTAAGCATCAGCCAGGGAGCGAACACATGCAGGGTATAGGCTTGTTTCTCTTAGAAGCAAGTTTTTATCCACTGAGCTACCGAGGCCACTGTTGCATAAAATATAATACAAGTCCATACTTCCCAAAGGCGAGGCCCTCCCAGTGGGATACGTTTTCCTTGTTCCCTTAAAATATGATCCAGTGTTCCCTTGTTCCCCAAAAATGTTTTACTTTGTTCCCCAAAACATATGTTTCCAGTGTTCCTTGTTCCCCAATGTATACCCAATAACAGACAATGTTCCCTTGTACTCCAAAAATAAATGGCCATGTTTCCTTGTTCCCCATACCCCTTGGAGACCATCAAAGGCCGACATACATAATGTCTGGGATTCAACTGAGTCGAAGAATACATATTGTATCCATATAGTATAGAAACAATTGATGCATACTAAAATACGTCCACTTGAAAGGCAACACTTCTACCTTGGTTGGCACAAACATTATATAATAATTTGGACACTGAGTAAAATAAAGTACCTTGAACTCGAGTTGATAAAGCAACCGGCAAAGTATTATATCATGTAAAGTAAACTAGTATTTCTCTGTTAGAACACATAGTGTATATCAAAGTTAATCCATGTACACAAGGCTCCTTGAAAGTAAACGCAAACACTAAACCAAATGTATCTATCAAAGCACATCTTATAAACTACCCAATGAACAACTTTGGTTGATCTTGTAAGAAATAGGAACTGGTAGCTGAAAACCATAGTTTGAGTTAAATGGGGATCGACAACATGTCCGGTAATTTCCAGTAGTCATCTTCGTCTCCACAATATTCATGTCTTGTTCATCTCCATCTCTCATCTCCATCTGTCATTTCCATCAAAATGTCAACCCGATATAAACAGCTGTTAATGTAATGCCAACAGCAGCGAAATTATGTAAACATATGTACCCCGTTTCAAAACCTGCTGACGGCGACGTATATTACTTACATAATTTGAGAATCCAAACACTATAGTCACAATATAAACTGCTATAACCAGCCAGACCAAAGCCAAAACTAGAGCAGAATTCATGATACGCATATTCTGTCATGGGTATTTTTAGAATCCATTAATAAACCTATACATTTAATCGGCACATATACATTTGTTTTAGAGTTAATGCTTTTAAAAGGTTATAAACACTATAATTAATGTATTAGACCGTTTAGCTGAGTTGCTGTTAACCTTGAGCTAACTAACTGTGGTAGCAATTGCATCGTGGAAGATTGTCTTATCAAGTATGCAAACACAATAATAGATATAAATAATTCGTTTACTTACTTATTCAGAATCCTGTAACAGTTTGCAAAGCTTATTCCTTTCTAACGGTGACGCATGTTCCTACATTTTCCCGCTATTATTTTTATTTCAAATACAATTCCTGCCTCGTGTTTTTATCAAACCCATCTATTTAAAACTTCATTTGGTTCGTGAGCTTTTATTAAATCCTGCTGGTTTTGTTGTTGTTGTTGTTATTTTAAATATATACCTATTTAAACAATAAAGTATTTTTTGTATTTTTTTTTTTTTTTTGCTTTTCAGAAAAAAATAGTAGATTTCGTCTCATGTATTGTTATGGTGTACATTTTAGATACGTTCCCTTGTACACCTGACGCGGATATGACCCGCAGGCCATATCAGAATTCAATGTTTTGTAATACGAAACACTGTTTAAACATGTTTACTAGTATGTTGAGACGACAAACGTGTTGTATTCACTATTGCCGAAGGTAACACTTTGTCAAAATTTGCTTTAATCAAACACTTTAAACTTAGCCAATAGCTTTTTCGAATTTAAGCGGAAACTGTTAAAATATCTGCACAAAAGGGTATCGAAGCAGGCATTTAGCTATTAAGATTTTAATAGATAAACACGGACATATTTTAAATGGATCTGAAATCCGATCATTCTGCAAAGACATTTTCCTTTTGAATGTTTAAATGTTTCATGTCAGGTTTAAAATAATATTGTTCATACTTGCACGTTGTTTTTTTTGCTTCAGAGATCATTCAAAATGTTCTTCTACGCCGTCGAATCTATTTTCCCGAGATTTAGTATCCTGTGCCTTAAATATTAAGTATACGTATAATACATTGAAAAATTATATACATTCTTTTATTTTTAAAAATCTCATAAAAGATTTTTTTTTAAAAAAAAAGGAAACATATTTCTTATTAAAGGCTACATACATTACATAATGCATTTTCCTCTGACGTTTTGATTCTTATATCAAAACTGATGCCGACTCGGTGTCATTATTAACAATTGTACTCGGTGTCATTATTAACAATTATTGCAGGAAGTACATTATCCAGTTATTTTTTCTGATTCCGCACAATTGAAAGTATATTATACACTTGTTTTTCCTTTCAGTAATGTTCTATGTTTATCCCCTGATATCAGGTTTCAGATAATTAGGAAATTAGATATTTACTAGTCGAAGATCTATAGGTGAAACACAGAGGAGTGGCTATCAGCACGAGGTAATGAACTTAAAAGTACACTGGATTTCATTGTGGTTACTTTTTTTGCAAGCGCCCGAGAATTCGTTATATTTTAACATAATGCAGGGCATTGTAAAAACGATCATTGAGATAGCAAGTATCATGATATCGTAATTATTTGTAATGGATCATAGAATGGGATACCAAGAGATGTGGCGATCGGGATTACTATTACAGATTTTCTTCACATAATCCGTTGCACTGTAGACAAAGACGATACCAACATACGTGCTTCTCGATCTTAAGTTAAAAAGGTTCTTTGTGAGATTACTTAATTGTTTATTTATTGCGTGTCAGTGTTAATCTTGAGCCCAAAAACGCAACAATATGATATCAAGTTTGACCCTCTTACTTATGTACATGATATATAGACATGGCACATCATAAAATATCCCCTGAATTTACCGTAATTTAATACAGAAAACAAAATACCCATATTAAATATAAAAAAAAACATATACGTTTAATTAAACAGACTAAACGACCATGAATATGCAACAAACAAAGAATTAAAATGTAAACATTTATATAACTGGCAAAAACTCTTTTCATTTTTTACAATTTTCCATGCGATATACTTCTCGCGGACTTCAATCTATCTGTAAGTACAGTTTTGATATATGCAAACCTCCTACCCAAGTAGTTTAATATATGCAAACCTCCTACCCAAGTAGTTTGATATATGCAAACCTCCTAGCCAAGTAGGCGATAAATGCGAAACCATTAGCGCTGAATTGAGCGATATATTTATAACCGTGCAATAACAATAACGCAATATACGAGTACATTACTTAAAAATACTGCCGTAATATTGCGCTTAATCACCTCTAATGAATGTAATGTGGATATTATACTATTATTGACCGCTTGCTGAGGGTAACATGAGTATTTATTACCCCGAGGTATGTTATGTCACGCGATTGTCCAATGTTTAGAAGGATTGCAAGGGTTGCAAAGAATCGCCCAACATGTTTATGTTTTACCGATAAAAGCACACACAAAAAATAAATACTTTAATTTAGTCAACAACTATTCCCAAAAGGAGGATTGGATGTCCATATAATCTAAGTACTCGCTTGAAATAAATAAAAACACAATCGAGATCAAATAATTAAAGATTTCAAAAGGCTCTGAAATGTGTTTAAGTTGGTCTGATAAGAATGGCTATATAAACACAGAACACTGGCTTTCAATACATGTTAGCTGGGATCGCATGTGGCAGCTCTGCGTTAACGTTAAGTTGTTTAAAGGGTGAATTCTAAAGAACAAATGACACTATATAATTCGAGTAGCTTAAATTTGTTACGCTCACTGTGTGATGCAAACACTTTAACTGTGGAGCAACTGTTGTACGATGATTAGACAAGCCTAGAGAGGAGAAAGTGGCGTATCAATAAGATAAATTGAGCATAAAACATTTAGCTATTAGTTGTTCCGTGTCATTTATGACGGTATAAGTATACTTCTCAACTAACTGAAGATATGGAAGGGCATGTGTTTCCAATTTATCACTATAATATCCGTTCTGCTGTTTCGGTTATGCTACCATCGCGACTGAGCGGTGAGCACACAAACTTCCGCAGGACTGGACTCTTGGCCTGGAAGTCTGGACTCTTGGACTGTATTCCTGCTCTGGAGTTCATTGAATCGGGTACGCATCGGTGCGCACATAGTTTATCACACATATTGTATTCCCTACTTTTTCTTGCATCAGTTTAATGTTATATCCGAATTATCAGCCAGCAACGGGTACACGTTACAAAATGATAACCTTACCTTTATACAATTTCAAATGTGTATTTATCACTGGTTCTTGCAACTCTTTAAATGTGTACATTAAGGATACCATCATCGACTCATGGGCTCCTTGGCTGGAGGCTGGGGGAGTGGTAACCCTATAGGGCAAGGACTTTAGACACAGATTACACCCGTGTACTTGTCGGTTCATTGCCTTTGGCTGGGTTGTGAACACATGTATGTCTTGTTTGTGTTTATTGCTTCCAATGAATCATCTTGTCAGTATTATTGGACATTTACACATACTGCTTTCCTAAATATTCCTTGACAAGATTGAAGACAGCTATTAAATGTTACTACCCCTTTCATCTTAGGGTCCACAGAGGAAAGCATACTTTCGAACTGTAAATGGGTCAACCACTGAACATGCAGTACCTTTGCAAATTGATAAGGGTATAACCTCTTTGGATATTCTTTCTAACACGGTTGATAAAGATTGTATGAAAGTGATCATGATCAAAGTTATTACAAAGTTAGTAACGCCACAATAGGAATCAGGTTGCAATAAGCATTGCATAAGAAAAGTTTTAAATTACTTGTATATTTTTAAAAGGATATCAGGGTTACGATAATAACACTTTGCAAAAGTTTCTCTAAGTATTTAATTGGTATGGTCTCGTCGAGTTGGCTGATCAAACCATCGAGATGGGGAAGCCCATCGAGGCGTTTAAATGAACCAAGGAAATGAGAGCCCATACTCTACTTGTTTTGTAGCATGTCTATTTCATTTGTCTGCCAACTTCCTATAACTGGTAGGTAGAGTACACCAGTCATTCTGACAGGTGTTATTTGCAATTAAATGATTTACAAATCTAAATACACAGGAAATGTCAGCAAAGTTTATGGTAACGGTAATCCTGATGGAGAAGCTTACGAAAATTCTACCCGACTACAAGCTCTAGAGAAGGGAATATATCGAGAAACATATACACCATTTAAGGTTGCTCGGGGAACGTTCCCGTCTAAGTGATATCTCACATGGGCAAAATTGAAATCATCGCTCTTGTCATAGCCTTTGTTTATTATTTCACATTTTTTAATCGAGAGATGTAAATCGAGAAATGAAGCGACAGTATCAGAAATATTAGCTTTGTTGAGTTAAAATTCGTTATTATAAATATTATTAACTCTTAGTAAACAAAGGTTTGTCAATGTTCAATATATCATCCCCATACCGAGATGTGTTATTAGCATTCGGTGACATCTGCCTGTGTATCTGGTGAAAGATTCAACAAAGCTTGCGTGCAGCCAAGTTAAGAAGTTCATTAGTTAAGTCCAGTATATAAATCGAGTCCGCTTGTTCAACCAACCCACGAGTCCAGTCCACGACACGTGTCCAGTCCACGAGTCTAGTCCTGGAATAATAAGTTCCTATCGTGGTTATCGTGGTTATAATGCTTTCACTCATCCGAACGATAATTAACTAGTGTTACATTGATTGGCCTACATGCCTGCACTTTATTAACATTAAGTCCACTCATTTTGGGGGATAAGATAAAATAACTATTATTTGTGTTTAATAATATCAATCAAACATAATTTGAAAAGAAAAATAAGTTTGTGAGTATTATTCACCATAACCTGGTGATAGCCAATACTCGAGTATAATTCTTCTTCTAAAGTCGGTTGTAGATGTAATACCAATTGATATATGCCAGATGTCATACCTATTGCTATACTAGAGTATACTTCTTCTAAAGTCGGTTGTAGATGTCATACCAATTGATATATGCTAGATGTCATACCTGTTTTTATAATAAAGTATAATTCTTCTTCTAAAGTCGGTTGTAGATGTAATAGCAATTGATATATGCCAGATGTCATACCTATTGCTATACTAGAGTATACTTCTTCTAAAGTCGGTTGTAGATGTCATACCAATTGATATATGCTAGATGTCATACCTGTTTTTATAATAAAGTATAATTATTCTTCTAAAGTCGGTTGTAGATACCATATTAATTGATATATGCTAGATATCATACCTATGGCTATACTAGAGTATAATTCTTCTTCTAAAGTCGATTGTAGATGTCATACCAATTGATATATGCTAGATGTCATACCTATTGCTATACTAGAGTATAACTCTTCTTTTAAAGTCGGTTGTAGATGTCATACCAATTGGTATGTGCTAGATGTCATACCTATTGCTATACTAGAGTATAATTCTTCTTCTAAAGTCGGTTGTAGATGTCATACCAATTGGTATGTGCTAGATGTCATACCTATTGCTATACTAGAGTATAATTCTTCTAAAGTCGGTTGTAGATGTCATAATGTAATTACTATATGCTAGATGTCATACCAATGGTATAATTCTTCCGAAGCCTGTGTTAAATGTCATACCAGTTGCTACAAAAGAACAGTTTCAATGTAAAACTGTCAGCTGCTATCATCTTGTTTATTTTCTGTTTCGTTCTCTTCCCTGTGTCGTTTATTGTCTACTGGGGGTCAATATATGACCTCAACATAATATGTTTTCCTGAAACACTCAAAATTGGGTCAGCATAAATCAAGATCCAATCTTAGAATGAACTGTAAGGTCAATTACCTAATTTTCCCAAATTAGGAAGTTAAGATTGTGACATAAAAGAACGACAGAGATCAACTGTTTTTCTTTATAAGAGTAAAAGGGACACACTGTAATCGATTTGTTTTTAAACTGGCGGTATCTCGTTAGTATTTATATATATATATATGACTTGATTTTTTTTTCAATCATTTATTTTAATTATAAGATTAACATAAACCAATTTGTTTTTGCATATTACTAGCTTTTAATTACCTTGCACCAATGATATATTAAAACCTAATATCAGAAAAACGAAGAAAAATTGAAAAATCAATTATATGCAAGCCGGGTTAATACAAAAACTATACTGAATTAATAAATCGAGATGCTCATTTTAATTTTTTATAAAAAATTCAAAATCGCCGCGTGTCTCTTTAATGGGACCAATATGCATAGTATGGCAAACGAAAGACACAACGACCTAGGTTTTAATATATGAAGATAGAAACGTAAAACCTTACATACGTGATATGTGTGAATCACATTTTTAAACTTGAAATTCCAATCTCAACGTCGTCAATACGCCGTATATAAAAATGGTTATTTTGTGGCATTACATTAAATAACATTGAATTTATGCTGCTCGAGCCTTAGCTATATCAATACAAATGACTCCCTCATTGACGTCTATAGGATGTGTTTGTATATAATAATAATAATAATAATAATAATAATAATAATATTAATAATAATAATAATAATACCAGTCTAACATATGGTCCTCAGACAAAATAGAATATATTTACAGTTGATATAAACATGATTAAAACAATGGTACAAAACTAATAAAATGAATAAAATATGTCTAGAAACTTCATGATTTTTCTAAAAAGGTGGTATTTGAGATACATTAATTAAGACTGATTCAACCTTTTGGTGATGTGTATACACTATAAAACTAGTGTTTAAAACTCGTCAATTGTATATGTTTTTACCAATATAAATATTAAAATGTTAAAAATTACCTTTTAAAACTTAAAGAATTACCTGCCCATTATTCGTCCAACCCCCTTGTCCCTTGTTGAGTATTTGTTTCAACAATTTACTTTGTTTTTTTATCTTATTTAATAACACAGTATAAGATATTGTAGAAATATGCGCGCGACAAACAAATAAAATGTGTAGATTTCAAGTGATGCGTGCGATGTCGTCTGTTTGTGTACACCTCCCATTTAAAAGAGATGCGCGTGATCCGAATATAAAACTGTCGGCTGTATTGTACAATTGTGTTTAATGTGACGTTATCTCGTTACCATCAGTGACCGACCAGTAAATACAAAGATGGATGAGAGCCGTCCTAGTGATTATGGCGTTAAACAAGAACTTCTCCCGCGGGGGACGTATCATTATTTACATGATTTACGTTAGGCACTTTAACATGTAACCAAATAGCTTTGGTATATACTTATATAAAGCTATAGTATCTTGTCGGTTTAGGATATTTTAGGATATTTAAATGCATGTTCACTAACTTATTAAAGCTGTTCAGATAGTTTTATTTCATCTTGAAGAAATAATACCGGTCATTACTTGTAGGACAATTACCTTTAATAATTAATCCAGATTATGTATGTATAAAGTTATATACTGAAAGGAAAAAGAAACGCATAATCAAAACATTGTCTATACTACACTGTTATATACACCTAATTCCACGTAATATTCCAGATATATCTCTCAAGTTGTTTGTACAAAAAAGGGGATACAACTAATTACAGAGGACAACTCTGTCATGTAGTAAATATGTTAATCTGCTTGAGCAAATTCGCATTCTGTCGATAATTAAACTTTAAATGGGTAACCATGTGTGTGTTCGGTGCTGTTTAAACCTTCTTTCCGAAAGGAAAGGCCGAATGTTGCCCTGTACCATTTGATTTAGCAGTAGCATATTAAACATACAATATATAGAGGAAATACCCAGCATGCGTGTTTTTTTCTTTTCAGTATAGTTAAAGTGACTTTAAGCAATATTAGTCACCTTCCCAATTTTTACCATCAGTTCCTACTACCAAACATTTTGAATCAAGGTGGGCGACCTTGCTTCGCCCTGGTCAAATCCTTGACATGCTTTACATATTGATTACATATTCACCTTTGTAGCACGAAATGCTAGAATGACACTACAATTGTTCACATATAGGAGATGCGTGTGCGTTAGCATGCATTACAACACAGATAAACTGTTCACTGCTACCATGTGCGCTTATAAGATTGCGCTAAGTGAAAAACTCAAAGAACCTGTCCATTGCTACCTTACCATGTGCAATTATGAAAACCATATAAGAGTTGCTGCCGTTTAGGCAGCGAATAAGCATGTATTTAATTACTAGTGTAATAACCAACTGTTAATTTGGGATTATCGATCCCAATCCAATATTCCTTTAAGTAGAATACCGCTTAAGCTGGTGCTAGAGGGTGTGGATGGGGAGGTGTGAGAGGTGTTGCATCTTATATTACTTCTTATGAGCAGACATAATAAAACAGAGTCTGATACTTTCGTCTCTTGTTTGTGTTCGTTGCTTCCGAAAGATTCTTTTTGATCACATAACTTGCGGCGTGGGAAAAATAATCAAGCCATGATGTATTTATCATAATGCATTTATTCGTATAAATACGAGGCTTTTTGGAGCTACAGGATTAATAGAATATATTATTTTGTGCTTATTTGATATTGAATTTATTGAAGTCATTGGTTAAAATAGATATCATGCTCGGCACAGCCTCGCAATACGCATCATATAATTGTATCCAACTCGTTTAATAAATTCAATATTAAACAGGCACTCATGTAAACTCCTCTAATACTGTGTGTGATAATGACATACCCGACCCATACTTTAAGCGTTTTGACCCTAGACTATTGTGTTGAGGCAATAATAATGTGTACGAAAAGAATGTTGTTTGCGGATTGCATGATATTATGAATTAAATGTGTATTAATTGAACATTCACGTGCATATCTTATCTTTTTCGCAGGTTGCTCGAGATAGTTCGCTTCCAGGATCACAGTCACTGCCCCAATCACGGTCACTGCCCCAATCACGGTCACTGCCCCAATCACAGTCACTGCCCCAATCATCGTCACTGTCCCAATCACTGCCCCAATCAAAGTCACTGCCCCAATCACAGTCACTGCCCCAATCACAGTCTCGCCCCAATCACAGTCACTGCCACAATCACGGTCACTGCCCCGTATTTACTAGCGCTGAAGCGATCGCTCTTAAGATGAGCTGGAATGCCTTTGTCGGTGGTGACTCCGGCAACACTGGTCTGGATATGTCTTTAACAAGGGAAATAACCGTGTTAATGTTTTAAATGCAATCTCTACACGAGTTACACAAACCGGGAACTCTCAGTAGTTATTCCATTAGGAGAACATCTGTGTTGAGGCAATAAGAATGTATACGAAACGAATGTTGTTTGCGGATTGCATGATATTATGAATTAAATGTTTATTAATTGAACATTCACGTGCATATCTCATCTTTTTCGCAGGTTGCTCGAGATAGTTCGCTTCCAGGATCACAGTTACTGCCCCAATCACGTTCCAATCACGGTCACTGCCCCAATCACTGCCCAATCACAGTCACTGCCCCAATCACGGTCACTGCCCCAATCACGGTCACTGTATTGTATTTACGTGTGAGTTTACGTGTTGTGAGTGCGTGCGTGCGAGCGTGTGTGTACATGTGCGTAGGTGCATGCGTACGTACATGCATACCTGTGTTTGTGTATTTGCGCGTGTTTGTGTGCGTGCGTGCGTATGTTTGTATGCATATGTGTATGTGTGTACGTGTGTATGTGTGTACGTGTGTATTTGTACATGTGTGTACGTTTGTGTACATGTGTGTACGTGTGTGTACATGTGTGTACTTGACTGTACGTGTGTTTTTACGAGCTGTGAGTTTTTTCGTGCGTGTGTGTACATGTCTATACATACGTGAGTGTACATGCGTGTGTATGTGCGTGATTGCGTACCTGCTTGTGTGTGTGCGTACGTGTGTCTGCGTGTGTGCGTATGTTTGTGTACATATGTGTACGTATGTGTACATGTGTGTACGTGTGTGTAAATGTGGTTCCTTGTATGTACGTGTGTGTTTACGTGTTGTGAGTGCGTGTGTGTACATTAGGTACGTACGTGTGTGTACTTGCGCGTGTGTGTGCGTGTGTGTGCGCGTGCGTGCTTGCTAGCTCGATTGCGTGCGTGGGTGTGTACGTGCGCGCGTGCGTGCTTGCTTGCTCGCGTGAGTGCGTGCGTGTGTGTGTGTGTGTGTGTGTGTGTGCGCGCGTGCGTATGCGAGCCTGCGAGTGTGTGTGTGTGTGCACGCGCGTACTTACGTACGTGCGTGTACATGCGTCTGTGTGTGTGTGCGTGCGTTAGTGTTTGCGCGCTTGTGTGTATGTGTATGTGTGTGTGTGTACGCGTGTGTATTTGTGTGTGTACGTGTGTACGTGTGTACGTATGTATGTGTGTACGTGTACATGTGTGTACATGTGTGTACGTGTGTATACATATGTGTACATGTGTACACGTGTGTGTCCATGTGTGTACTTGTCTGTACGTGTGTGTGTTTACGTTTTGTAACTGAGTGAGTGCGTGCGTGAGTGCGTGCGTGTTTTCGCGTTGTACATGTTTATACGTACGTGCGTGTACTTCACTTCATGTGTGCGTGCTTGCGTGCCTGCGTGCGTGTGTGTGCGTGCGTGCGTGCGTGTGTGCGTACGTGTGTCTGCGTGTTTGTACGTGTGTGTGTAAATGTATGTACGTGTTTTTACGTGTGTATATGTGTGTGTGTGTGTGTACATGTACGTGTGTATGAGTGTGTATGTTTGTGTGTATGTGTGTGTTTGTGTATGTGTGTGCGTGCGTGTGCGTGCGTGCGTGCGCGCTTATATGCATACATGTGTTTGTGTGTTCGTGCGTGACCGTGAGCGCGTGCGTGCTAGCGTGCTTGAGTGCATGCGTACGTACGTGCGTATATGCATACATGTGTTTGCGCGTGATTGTGTGTGTGCGTGCGTGCGTGCCTGTGTGTATACTTGTCTGTATGCGTGTGTTTACGTGTGTGTTTACGCGTTGTGAGTGTACTTGTCCGTACGTGTGTGTTTACGCGTTTTACATGTATATACGTACGTGCGTGTACTTCACTTTATGTGTGCGTGTTTGCGTGCGTGCCTTCGTGCGTGCTTGCGTGTATGTGTGCCTGTGTGTGCGTACGTGTGTGTGCGTGTGTGTGTAAATGTATGTACGTGTTTTTACGTGTGTGTGTGTTTGTGTGTGTGGGTACATGTACGTGCATGCGTGCGTGCGTGCGTGCGTGCGTGCGTACGTGCGTGCGTGCGTGTGTGTGTACGTGTGTACGTGTGTTTACATGTGTATACGTGTACGAGTGTGTGTACGTGTGCACGTGTGTACGTGTGCATGTGCGAGCGCGTGCGCTTACGTTTGCGTGCGTGCGTTCGTGCGTGCGTGAATTATTAACATTGGCCACATTTAAACGTTCAACCACATACAGCTATGTTGAGACAGTGACAATAAAAGGTGCCGGATCTGTGAAATCAGTAGATTGAAGTACATTAAAGGGAGATTATTAGAACACACTACTAATATAGATATATGTTGTAAACTGTTGAAATAAAATATGTTTAAACAAAATCCAGTTTCACTGGCTTCGCAAACTCACCAGCCATGGTTAAATTAATTTCGGGAATTGTGATGATATGCAGACAGTAACAGAGTGAGAATCCCTTCTGATGTTTACAAAAAAAAAAGATACTCAGTCTACGCTACGCAGTTATAATACAAATGTGAGTGTGATCCGGGGTCATAATGATTACTACATAGTCTTCCAAAAGATAAACAAATCAGAAGTTTCTACCAATAGTACAGCATGTCAAATTTTATAGTTTAGTATATATGTAAATGTAACGCTTAGCTCGAAAATCATATTTTAACGATATCCGACCGTTAAATGAACAAAATTAGAAAGGTTCAATGTAGTTTATGATTTACTCCACAATACGTACATAACTATACAAATTAGCGATGTCTTTAACATACAGACAATGTAGTATCATAGTTTGCCATTGTAAATGTTAGATCTCGCTATTTGAAATTAGAACGCTTGTTCTGATAACAATACCACTTTAATTACTATATAATGAGAAAGGGACGACATTTTGTTCACACGGATCTTCAAACAGACCAAATATTATGGTCATTGTTGGTATATATGGTCATTGTTGGTATATATGATCTGAGTTGTGTGTACGATATGAGTCATAATAATTAAATACACTTTTTATGGAAATCCCAGTTATATTCTTTTATTTCAACACGGTTTACATATTAAGCCAACAGCAATGGAATCATCATAGTGAATGCATGACAATAATGTCATTATGACGGAATGGCAATTTAAACACAATTCAATGTAAATAGTAGCAAGGTAAGGAAAAAAGAGTCTCTAAGTAGACTCTGAACATACTCTAAACAGTCAACATAATACATTGTCTGTATCTAGTACGTGATTAGGTGGGAGGGAGCGAGATATGGTATTTATTTTTACACGTATACTCTATGTACTCTATAATAAACCATACATTTGATGTTGTTTTCTCCGTCATTGCAATGCCATACTCATTTACAAATGAAGATATAATTATGTAGATAGATAGTTAGACAGATATATATCTTTATTTCTAATTTCCAAAATATAGACTTAAAAGCCCGATAGGATACAACACACACTTTTACAAAGCATAGCAACAGTGTCGGTATTACAAACAATACATGTCCAAATATGCAGTTTACCTTAACTGAGCTGATACAGTGAGAAGGTGTATATATAACACAATTTATCACAATTTCCTTAAAAGATTTCATATTATATTCACATGAGATTGTTATCCGTAGGATAAACATATATCATATAATGTGAAATTAGTACAGATATACATGCATATTAATCCAGCATGGAGTTTTAATAGTTATTAATAGTTGCAGTTGCTGACTACTTTAACTTAGTTTGTCTACCACTGACTTTAAATAAACAATAACATAGATACCCGTTGTTGAGTGAAGACATTTCAAATGCAACATGAATGAGACTTCCCAATATACAACAATTACAATTACAATTTTATTGTTTATTAAAGTGTCCCATATAAAATTACATATATACATCAATCACAGTACAATTTAAATGCTTTTATATCCAGCAGTATACACGACTTATGAGACACTGAGACAATATTATGTACAAATATTTTCACTTTTAGAATGATCATACATCAATTAAATAAATTAGACTAAGAAACTATAGAAACATATAATAAAAAAATAGATAAATAAATAAAAATAAGGCAAGTTACGAAAGTGTTCTTTTGAAGAAGATTATTGATATAATCTCTATCAAAAGTTTCATGAATATAGCTGAAGATATCGGTTTATATATGTGTATGTTTTCTTCTGCGTAGCATCTGAAGAAGACAATTGGCTATACCAAATTGCAAAGAATCTGCGTTCATTCAAAACAATAATTGTTCAATGGGGTTAAAATCTAAAAACAATTGATCTAAGTTATATACAGAATTAAAAAGATGAAAACGTATGTCGCTATAAAAATCACATTCAATTAAACAATGAGTTTCATCTTCAACAGACATTGTATTACAGTATTGACAAATTCGTTCATCTAAAGGAGTTTTTGGTTTGGTATAACGGCCAGTTTCTACGGCTAATGGGAGATTACATGACCTAAACTTTGATAAAACGCGACGTTGGTCTCTACTCATATTTACCATAAGATAAGATTCAACAGTTATTAGTTTAATACCATTATCAGCATCTCTATCTTTACTCAAATTACTTGTACTCCATTTGTTTCTATCTATTTCTAATAACTTTTCTTTTGCTTTCCTAATGCATACTGATTTACACGGATTATCTAATAGCATAAACTCATTGATACCTAGTTCACTAAACATATTCATGACTTTTTTTTCCCATGATCTACCTTTGTGTGAATACATAAAATGTACACGTCTAACAAGTCTTTCATTTTTCATGTTTCTTAATCTGCACCACAGTCTTACGACTTCAACCTTTTGCTTTACTTCACACGTTGTCCAACCCATGTCTCCCTTACTAGCTATATTGGAGGCATTTTTTCCAACTCCCAACGACCTGCTTTATTAAGGACCGTTTCAATTTCACTAAATTTTCTGTAACCCCATATACCAGCACAATAAAAGAGAACAGGTTCAACAACAGTTTCAACAAGTTTAGTATACACATTATACGACATACCACCAACATTAATATATTTCATGTAAACAGCACCTAGGGCTCGACTTGCCGACTTAGCGATTTCCTTAACACTCTTTCTAATATCGAGACTATCGTTAAACCGTATCCAAGGTATTTATAATCATTTTTATATCCAATACATTTATCACCACATTAAAATTCAACATCTGACCTTGGATTCGATTGCTGTCGAAAGTGTAGGACTTTACATTTGTCTTATTTTCATTAAGACTGAATCTCCACTTTCGACACCATTCACTGACAGTGTTAAGCACAGTTTGCATATCTGTTTTATTACCATCATTTAAAACAATATCATCAGCGTAAAGCATTAAGGAAATGATTACGTTATCAACATTAATACCACAATTTAGGTCTTTAATATCAGATGCCAACTCATTAATATAAATAGAAAATAAACTAGGCGATAAAACACACCCTTGCTTTACACCAGTGTTTACATTAAACCACTCAGTTGAATTATTGTTAACACTTACTGCGCATGAAACAGATGTATACAAAGATTGAACAGCATTAATAAATTTCCCATGGATACCAGTTTAAACCAAAGACATTCTCTGTTTACTGTATCAAATGCATTTTTAGCATCAATAAAACATGCGAATGTATCTTGCTTAGCTAATTTGCGGTTATTCAATATAGTATGCAACAAATACACATGATCTAAACAGCTTCTGTTCTCTCGAAATCCATTATGTTTAACACACAATACATTATATGAAAACAATATCAAACTATTGAATAAATGAAACAATATACACTTTCAAACAACACAAAATGACACTGTGTAACAAATTATAAGTTTCAATAACCAGATATTCCGGTGAATTAAACACATTAGCACTGTATGTGATTAATAATTCATATACATTCGATTCAAGTTAGATAATTTGAAACACTCTGTTTGAATTGTAAATGTTCAATCAAAGTTAGATATGTGAAATTCCAAACAGTTTTCTTGAAACTATTTATTATTATTACGACTTTTTGAAACCCAGTACATTTTTGTTGCACATAAACCTTCATGGCACGTTGTTATAACAACCATGTACATTTTCGTTGCAAATATATTTTCCAAGTTACAAATCTAGAATCCTCATCAATGTTTTTCTTCGTTTAAAAACATAACATTCGAATAATTACATCTATCAATGGAATATCAACAACGAATAATATGTGGCGGTTAAATAGCATAAAAGAAGGTTATGTTTACAATGATATTAAAAATACATTCATGAACAATTTGATACAATTATATAATATTATGTGTATCACAGATATATATATATATACCAGGTGTTTTAGTGTGCTTAATACATAGAGAAGACACCGAAAGAAGACACCGAAAGAAGGATGATTTAGTTACTTATCATGTGTGATAATAGTGTCATATTATAATTACATATTCATTAAACTGGTCATTGACTATGGCAAATATATTAATGCATGAACGCATGAATGAATGAATGAAGACCATCTAAAAAAATGGTTGTTATATAGTTTTGTTTAATATATTATGTGGCTTTAAATGAAAACACGAAATAAGATAGCATGTGAAGACACATTGTATGTTTGTTAATGTTATACATATATAATTATATATATTCAATGAAAAAACAACAACAAAAAACGAAATAAATAAGATATACATCAGAACAAAATAACAAGCTACGCTCCAACATGCCATAAACAATGTTTTCGTTGCCAATTATTTTAGATTGTTGTTTCGTTTTGAAACGTATGTGTTCAAATGTTTATTTCCAGTTAGATTGTTTGAAAAACAATCACGTTTTCATTGAAAGACACCCGAGTTGTTGGCCTCTCTGAATCTGCAACAGAACTTGAATCCTTCTTTTGTCTCTCCTCTGCCATTTTGGCGTTCTTTAATTGTATCTTTCTCCTGGATTTAGCCTTCATTTCAAGTTGTTTCTTCATCTCCGGGGTCGTTCGGCTATAATGTTCATAATCAAATTGCATTTTTTTCACGTGTTTTGAAGATAATGTTTTCCCAGATATTATATTAACATACCTCTGCCTTTCTAGATCGTGCTCGCCGTGATTACCTGATAATTGCTTGCTAATCGGTTGGTACGGGTTTACTTCGAAGTTCCTGTTAATTGGCGGTTTATCTCGATTGGCCGCCGCATTATTCGCTTCAATTTTATTAGCACGCTGAACTGTGTTTATCATGTCTGTATCTCCTTCCAGTTTTAGGATAGATGTATCGAACATTTGTTCATTATGCTTTAACTGATCACGCTCACGAGGTTTTGGTCTGTCACGAGTTGGCACTGGTGTTGTAGGCAACTTTCTCCTCCTAGGCTTTCGTTTACTGTTTACATCATTGGTGGCATTTATATGTATGTGTCTTTCAGCAAGCTCCAAGTCGTTTTCAATCTCCTGTGTCCATTTACGCTTTTCTCTTTCAATTTCAATGCGTTCAGCAGCCGTCAAAAGAGCATTTTCATGTATCTCTACGGGGCCATCCGGGAGGTTCCTATAGGAAGATGTCCTGGAGACTGAAGGAAATTTCTCACTTTCGGTTCTTCTAAGCTTTGAGCCTTTGACGGCGGTTGGTGAATCTTCGCCTTTTGTTAACGGTGATGAAATCCTCGTGCTGTATTCGCTGCGTCGCTGGGCAACGGGTGAATCCAGTCTAGGTTGGGGAGACAGTTGTCTAATGATGATTGGCTGATTATGTTCTTGTTTTTCTCTGAAGGCCTTTTGCTGTTCTATGTACATTTTGTATTCTTGGAAGTCTTTGAGAATAGCGGACGTTGGTCGGGATCGGTCAATAATAGGAAAAGGCCTTTCCATTTGAACCGCCTTGTTCATTTCTTTCAGCCTTTCGTTCTTCTCCAATCTATTTGAATGCGTTGACCATGTATCCACGACTTCGCTCACTTCTTTTTTCCAAATCTTAGTCATCTGAACATCGTTTTTGGCATTGCCAGGAAACACGGTGTGAGCTCGCGTTGGTGGTGTTGGTAGTATCCGTCTCCAGGATTGATTTCGTGACTCAGCTCTACTCGGGGGAGGGGCTGGTAACTCTCGACGTCTATCATACCTCTCTTGTTCCATCTTTCGCATGAGCAATAAATTCTGCCCCATGTCAAGAGAGTTAACGTTTGCACGACCTTCCAGTGATCTAACCTCTGTTTGTGTATCCATAGCACCAGCTGGGGCTGAGTAGAGACTACCCTTGTCATCTTCTTTCGTGTTGTATCTGTATTTAGACTCTACGCCCATTACGCCTTCAATATTAGGGAATGATGCCTTACATTCTTTTGTAGCATCCTGCTTCAAATCATCATACGTTTTATCTCCTAGCATATTAACGTGAGTCTTATTGTGTTCTGTGGTGTCGTGTTTATTAATAGCAGGTAATTTCAATTTAAGTTCATCTTTATATGTTTCCATTTGCCTTAACGAACCCAGAGGTCTCTGACCGTTTTGTAGGGACACAGACTTCCGTTCTTTATCATACATTTCCGGTTTATCGGTCAGTGGGCGAGGTTTTTTGGCTTCTCTAGATTTGTCGTATTTCTTGAAACTGTAGTTCTTGTAGACGTATTGATACACCAGCTGGGTCGTAAAATCATCTCGCATTGATTGTATGTCTTTGTCAGTATGACCATTCGCCTTCTTCTGGTTCTCAATTAGTGACTTCATATCTTCAACATGCTTTAGTTTCAGATGATCATTCTTATGTTTGGCTTTCATCATCGATTCATCGGACATGTATTGTAACGCTTGGTATTGGGATTCGAGTCCATGGTAGCCCCGGTAAGCCATAGCTATTTGTCTCTTTGACATTTTTCCGTCATTCGTGATATTTCTGCAATAAAATTAAAATGAAGGCTCACAATAATTTAAATATTGTATTGTATTTTGTAGATTATGCATCTTCCACTATAGAGCGGCGGAAAATGCTTATTTCACTTATTGCTATTATCAGAATTAAGGGGTATTTAAGTGAGCGAATGTTACTTACTACGTTACTTGACATGTTCATCGGTATATAAGTAGGTTTGAAATTTGAACAGGAAATGTAGCTATTACAGAACACAGTCAATCATAAACACGCATTAAAACAAACAACACCTTTAATGTCTAATAGGAAGCAAGGCATGTCACATCACAAACACAAAGGAGCAATATTGAAAATAGGGCTACCGACGTGGAATGATCAGTGGCAAAAATACCGCTGTGGTTTAAACCAGGTTCTAGGGTGCATCAAACCGCACTCTAAGTTGATTAGCCTTAAGGATATACCCCAGTTGTGTAATCCCATGGAAATTTAAAAACATAAACAACAAAACTCATATAATCCTGAAAATGTTTAAACGCAACTGCAAGTTTAACATGGTATATACTTGTATGTAGACAGTGCTACCCGTGAAATAATAAATACAAACCTTGATTTTGACTTAAGCTGAGGAGCTATAGATTTTATATATTGTAAATGCTGACTATATATGAACTCCACTTAAGATAAGATTTGAGGGACATTAAACAGCATTTGTTTCAGGGTATAATTCGATGTTTGGTTTAAATATTGCTTTTATACATCCATTTTATAAAACATATCTATAAAGAACAGTATCTATAGGAGAACTACAAGTGGAAACAAAACACTAATTTAAAGCTATTACTTACGAGTATATGTTATGTTGCATGTAGGTTAAATCTTTAATTATGTTAAATTCACTTCATTCGTTGCACTCCCGGTAGCAATAATATTAAAGAAACTCAGTTCTACTCACTTTTTCCGCGCCTCCAATCTTCGGTACACTATTTGCATGTCCACTTCCTTCAACATGTTTTTCTTATCCTCCATCATGGTGGTCGCCTTGGTGTGTTTGTTCCTTCCTGACTGTCGTTCCTTGGTGTGCTTCTATCTTCCTTAATGTTGTTTTTTTCGTTCTTGAGCGTCTTTTCTTGGTGTTGATGGTCCTTTCTTTGTGTTTGTATGTTTTTGTTTTTATGTATTTAAATTTTCCTCCGTTTTAATGGTTCTTTCCGTGTATAACTTATCTAAACATTAACAGCTCTAAACATTATTGTAAACTGCATGTAATCCTTATACTATCAGTAAAACACTTCTACTTGCCATTTTAACATTTACACATTTCAAAAGTTCTTAAAATATTAGGCCGCATAACGGAGGTCGCATGTTAAACAATTTAAAGAAGTCCGCCTAAAGTGTGTTGGACTGATCATGTCCGTGGTTATTTATGGGTGCAAAAAAAGACGTAATATAGGAGACAGTACAAGGTCGCTTTTTAAAACATAAACTATTATGAGCTACATAGTTTTCAAAAAATATTCAATAAAAAGAAACACTTAGTTCACTAGTGTTATACTTTCTATTGTTCATCTGTCTTTTCATCATTTGTTATTCTAACAGCTGTCAGTAGTAATTCTACTAATTGGGCTAATCACAGATTTTCTTTTGAGATAAGTTGTTTCAAATCCCGATAGCAGTAGGATCAATTGATATTGTCTGTGTTTTTACTGACACGTGTTTGCTTTACAAATAATATTACGGGCTTGACTTTAAACACAAATATATTCTTACAATTAGCTCAAAAACTGCCTGTACTTAACTATTCGCATTATATTTGTGTGCGAGTTATAAACAAAAAGACAAAAAAGAGGGGCAATTAGACTATTTTGCTTGTGTCAATTATACATACGTGTTAGAATGTCCGCAAATACTTGAGCCTATATTATTTACTTTCACGTTTTGAACCCGGTGTATGTTTTCGTGTGCATAAAAAGTGTATACTACTGCTTAGCATAACTAGTGCTACAAGTGTAATCTGTATTCTAGGAGTGTGGGTGGAAGAATTTTGAGTGGTAAAAATATCTCATCGCCTCCGTTCGTAGATGACCACGGCTTAGCCTAGAGATAAGGCATGTGCCTTGCATGCAGAAGTTCATGGGTTCAATCCCCGGCCGGGCCACACCAAAGACTTCATAATAAAATACTACTACGTGCCTGGTACTACTTAATGCCTGGTACTACTAGATGCCTGGTACTACTACGTGCCTGGTACTACTAGATGCCTAGTACTACTGGATGCCTGGTACTACTACGTGCCTGGTACTACTAGATGTCCGGTACTACTGGTTGCCTCGTACTACTAGATGCCTGGTACAAATAGATGCCTGGTACTACTACGTGCCTGGTACTACTAGATGCCTAGTACTACTGGATGCCTGGTACTACTACGTGCCTGGTACTACTAGATGCCTGGTACTACTGGATGCCTGGTACTACTGAGTGCCTGGTACTACTGAGTGCCTGGTACTACTAGATGCCTGGTACTACTGGTTGCCTCGTACTACTAGATGCCTGGTACAAACAGATGCCTGGTACTACTACGTGCCTGGTACTACTAGATGCCTAGTACTACTGGATGCCTGGTACTACTAGATGCCTAGTACTACTGGATGCCTGGTACTACTAGATGCCTGGTACTACTTAATGCCTGGTACTACTGAGTGCCTGGTACTACTTGATGCCTGGTACTACTGGATGCCTGGTACTACTGAGTGCCTGGTACAAATAGATGCCTGGTACTACTACGTGCCTGGTACTACTAGATGACTGGTACTATTGGATGCCTGGTACTACTAGATGCCTGGTACTACTACGTGCCTGGTACTACTAGATGCCTGGTACTACTAGATGTCCGGTACTACTGGTTGCCTCGTACTACTGGATGCCTGGTACTACTGGATGCCTGGTACTACTGGATGCATGGTACTACAAGATGCCTGGTACTACTTGATGCCTGGTACTACTACGTGCCTGCTATTACTAGGTGCCTGGTACTACTAGATGCCTGGTACTACTAGATGCCTGGTACTACTAGATGCCTGATACTTCTAGATGCCTGGTACTACTAGATGCCTGGTATTTCTAGATGCCTGGTACTACTAGATGCCTGGTACTACTGGATGCCTGGTAGAAATAGATGACTGGCACAACTAGATGACTGGTACTACTGGATGACTGGAACAAATAGATGACTGGTACAACTAGATGCCTGGTACCTAGTTGCCTGGTAATATTAGATGCCTGCTATTATTACTACGTGCCTGGTACTACTAGATGCCTGGTACTACTAGATGCCTGGTACTCTTACGTGCCTGGTACTACTGGACGCATGGTACTACTATATGCCTGGTACTACTGTGTGCCTGGTACTACTACATGCCTGGTACAACTAGGTGCTGGTACTACTAGATGACTGGTACTATTACGTGCCTGGTACTACTAGATGCCTGGTACAGCTAGATGCATGGTACTACTATGTGCCTGTTACTACTATGTGCCTGGTACAACTAGGTGCCTGGTACTACTAGGTGCCTGGTAATACTAGATGCCTGGTACTACTGCATGCCTGATATTTCTGCATGCCTGGTACTACTGGATGCCTGGTACTACTAGCTAGATGATTGGTACTAATAGATGCCTGATACTTCTAGATGCATGGTACTACTAGATACCTGGTACTTCTAGATGCCTGGTACTACTATATGCCTGGTACTATTGGATGCCTGGTACAAATAGATGACTGGTACTACTGGATGCCTGGTACAAATAGATGCCTGGTAAAAATAGATGCCAGGTACAACTGGATGCCTGGTACAAAAAGATTGCTGGTACAACTAGATGACTGGTTCAAATAAATGACTGGTGCAACTAGATGACTTGTACTACAAGATGCCTAGTACTACTGGATGCCTGGTACAAATAGATGACTGTTACAACTAGACGACCGTTACAGCTGGATGCCTGGTACAAATAGATGACTGATACAACTAGATGATTGGTACAAATAGATGACTGGTACAACTGGATGCCTGGTACTATTATATGCCTGGTACTACTGGATGCCTGGTACAACTAGATCACTGGTACAACTAGATGACTGGTACAACTTGATGCCTGGTACTACAAGATGCCTGGTACTACTAGATGCTTGGCACTACTAGATGCTTGGCACTACTAGATGTCTGGTACTACTACATGCCTGGTACAATTACGTGCCTGGTACTACTAGATACCTGGTACTACTAGGTGCCTGATACTACTACGTGCCTGGTACAATTAGATGCCTGGTACTACTAGATGCCTGATACTATTACGTGCCTGATATTACTAGGTGTCTGATACTAATAGATGCCTGGAACAACTAGATGCCTGGTACTACTAGATGCCTGGTACTACTGGATGCCTGGTGCAACTAGATGACTGGTACAACTTGATGCCTGGCACTACTAGATGCCTGGCACTACTAGATGCTTGGCACTACTAGATGCTTGGCACTACTAGATGCCTGGTACTACTAGACATCTGGTACTACTACGTGCCTGGAACAATTACGTGCCTGGTACTACTGGATGCCTGGTACTACTAGGTGCCTGATACTACTACCTGCCTGGTACAACTAGATGCCTGGTACTACTAGATGCCTGTTACTATTACGTGGCTGTTACCACTAGATGTCTGGTACTACTAGATGCCTGGAACAACTAGATGCCTGGTAACACTAGATGCTTGGTACCACTAGATGCCTGGTACAACTAGATGCCTGGTACTTCTAGATGTCTGGTACTTCTAGATGCCTGGTACTACTAGATGCCTGGTACTACTAGATGCCTGGTACAACTATATGACTGGTACTATTGGATGCCTGGTACAAATAGATGCCTGGTACTACTGGATGTCTGGTACAAATAGATGACTGGTACTACTGGATGCCTGGTGCAAATAGATGACTGGTACAACTAGATGCCTGGTACCTAGTTGCCTGGTAATATTAGATGCCTGCTATTATTACTACGTGCCTGGTACTACTAGATGCCTGGTACTACTAGATGCCTGGTACTCTTACGTGCCTGGTACTACTGGACGCCTGGTACTACTATATGTCTGGTACTACTGTGTGCCTGGTACTACTACATGCCTGGTACAACTAGGTGCTGGTACTACTAGATGACTGGTACTATTACGTACCTGGTACTACTAGATGCCTGGTACAGCTAGATGCATGGTACTACTATGTGCCTGTTACTACTATGTGCCTGGTACAACTAGGTGCCTGGTACTACTAGGTGCCTGGTAATACTAGATGCCTGGTACTACTGCATGCCTGGTATTTCTGCATGCCTGGTACTACTGGATGCCTGGTACTACTAGCTAGATGATTGGTACTACTAGATGCCTGATACTTCTAGATGCCTGGTACTACTAGATGCCTGGTACTTCTAGATGCCTGGTACTACTATATGCCTGGTACTATTGGATGCCTGGTACAAATAGATGACTGGTACTACTGGATGCCTGGTACAAATAGATGCCTGGTAAAAATAGATGCCAGGTACAACTGGATGCCTGGTACAAAAAGATTGCTGGTACAACTATATGACTGGTACAAATAAATGACTGGTGCAACTAGATGACTGGTACTACTAGATGCCTAGTACTACTGGATGCTTGGTACAAATAGATGACTGTTACAACTAGACGACCGTTACAGCTGGATGCCTGGTACAAATAGATGACTGATACAACTAGATGATTGGTACAAATAGATGACTGGTACAACTGGATGCCTGGTACTATTATATGCCTGGTACTACTGGATGCCTGGTACAACTAGATCACTGGTACAACTAGATGACTGGTACAACTTGATGCCTGGTACTACAAGATGCCTGGTACTACTAGATGCTTGGCACTACTAGATGTCTGGTACTACTACGTGCCTGGTACAATTACGTGCCTGGTACTACTCGATACCTGGTACTACTAGGTGCCTGATACTACTACGTGCCTGGTACAATTAGATGCCTGGTACTACTAGATGCCTGATACTATTACGTGCCTGATACTACTAGGTGTCTGATACTAATAGATGCCTGGAACAACTAGATACCTGGTACTACTAGATGCCTGGTACAACTAGATGCTTGGCACTACTAGATGCTTGGCACTACTAGATGCCTGGTACTACTAGGTACCTGATACTACTACGTGCCTGGTACAATTAGATGCCTGGTACTACTAGATGCCTGATACTATTACGTGCCTGATACTACTAGGTGTCTGATACTAATAGATGCCTGGTACAACTTGATGCCTGGTACTACTAGATGCCTGGCACTACTAGATGCTTGGCACTACTAGATGCTTGGCACTACTAAATGCCTGGTACTACTAGACATCTGGTACTACTACGTGCCTGGTACAATTACGTGCCTGGTACTACTGGATGCCTGGTACTACTAGGTGCCTGATACTACTACCTTCCTGGTACAACTAGATGCCTGGTACTACTAGATGCCTGTTACTATTACGTGCCTGTTACTACTAGATGTCTGGTACTACTAGATGCCTGGAACAACTAGATGCCTGGTAACACTAGATGCTTGGTACCACTAGATGCCTGGTACAACTAGATGCCTGGTACTTCTAGATGTCTGGTACTTCTAGATGCCTGGTACTACTAGATGCCTGGTACAACTAGATGACTGGTACTATTGGATGCCTGGTACAAATAGATGCCTGGTACTTCTGGATGACCGGTACATATAGATGACTGGTACTTCTGGATGTTTGGTACAAATAGATGACTGTACAAATAGATGCCTGGTACAATTAGATGCCTGGTATAACTGGATGCCTGGTACAAATAGATGACTAGTACTACTGGATGCCTGGTACAAATAGATGACTGGTACAACTGGGTGCCTGGTACAAATAGATGCCTGGTACAATTGGAAGCCTGGTACAAATAGATGACTGGTACAACTAGATGACTTGTACAAATAGATGACTAGAGCATCTAAATGACTGGTACTACTTGATGCCTGGTACTACTGGATGCCTGGTACAAATGTATGACTGGTACAACTCGATGACTGGTACAACTGGATGCCTGGTACAAATAGAGGCCTGGTACAACTAGATGCCTGGTACTACTGGATGCCTTGTACAAATAGATGTCTGGTACATCTAGATGACTGGTACTACTGAATGACTGGTACTACTAGATGCCTACTAGATGCCTGGTAATACTAGATGCCTGGTACTAATTGATGCCAGATACTAATAGATGTCTGGTACTACTAGTTGCTTGGTACCTGGTACTACTAGATGCCTCGTATTATTGGATGCCTGGTACAAATAGATGCCTGGTACTACTTGATGCTTGGTACAAATAGATGACTGGTACAAATAGATGACTGGTACAACTGGATGCCTGGTACTACTAGATGCCTTGTACCTGGTACTACTAGATGCCTGGTACTATTGGATGCCTGGTACAACTGGATGACTGGTACAAATAGATGACTGGTACAACTAGATGCCTGGTACTACTAGATGCCTGGTACTACTAGATGCCTATACTACTAGATGCCTGGTACTACTACGTGCCTGGTAATACTACGTGCCTGGTACTACTAGTTGCCTGATACTGCTAGATGGCTGGTACTACTAGGTGCCTGGTACAACTAGATGCCTGGTACTACTTGTTGCCTGGCACTACTGGTTGCCTGGCACTATTAGATGCCTACTAGATGCCTGGTACTACAAAATGCCTGATACTACTAGATGCCTGGTACTACTAGATGCCTACTAGATGCCTTGTACTACTAGATGCCTGGTACTATTAGATGCCTGGTACTACTAGATGCCTGGTAATACTAGATGCCTACTAGCTGCCTGGTACTACTAGATGCCTTGCTTTATATTTAGCATGTGAAGAGTAGTTCTAAAACTGGTCGACCCGCTGTTATTATAATGCGACTGGGTCGGGTATAATGGCATGTGTCTACGGCGGTGTAATCCAGTGTGGCAGCAATATACATATGATCATTGAGCTCACTGCTACAAGTAGATACAGTCGTATATGAAGGAACGATTGTTAAAAGCAACGTTAAACCCCATACATACATACATACATACATACATACATACATACATACATACATACATACATACGTATGTACGTACATACATACATACATACATACATACATACATACATACATACATACATACATACATACATACTTACATACATATATACATACGTACATACATACATACGTACATACATACATACATACATACATACATACATACATACATACATACGTACGAACATACATACATACATAAATACATACATACATACATACGTATGTACGTACGTACGTACATACATACATACATACATACATACATACATACATACATACATACGTATACATACGTACATACGTACGTACATACATACGTACGTACATACATACATACATACATACATATATGCATACGTACATACGTACGTATGTATACGTATGTATACGTATGTATACGTATGTATACGTATGTATACGTATGTACGTATGTATGTATTTATGTATGTATGTATGTATGTACGTACAAACATATGCGTACGTACATACATACATACATACATACATACATACATACATACATACATACGTATGTACGTACGTACGTACATACATACATACATACATACATACATACATACATACATACATACGTACAAACGTACGCGTACGTACGCACGCACGCAAGAACGCACGCTCGCACGCATACATATATACATCACATCACATTGCAGACAGGCACGCACACACGCACACGCACACACACACACATTAGAATACGCATGCACGCACGCACGCACGCGAATGCTAAGAGATAATTTCTAACGGTTTCCCACAAAGCAATGAGCAACGATGTGTCAGTATCCAATGGTATGATGAATGGAAATGCTTTTTTTTTGCGAACAATGCAAGTTTCATCAACATTCGCTGAAAACCATAATCGTTTTTAAAATCGTTCCAGCTGAAACAAAAAATACAATGATGTAACATATTTTTTCACTATTCAATATACATAATTATGTCAAAGTTTTTCATTGTATTTGAAATTAAGAAAAATGCTCAAACCGTGTTGTTTTTTTGACGACTTGCTTAACAATTGCATAGAATCACCCTTTTCATACACAAAGTACTTGGTTATAAACTAAAAAAGTGTAGAGAGACCATTTTCTTGTATCAGTCTGGCGCATTATAAGTGTTGCGCATGTGCACTACTGTGTCAGAAATAAGTCCACACACATACGAGGCTTTATGAATTGGGTGGAAAGAAAATGCAAAATATACATGAGCCGATTTTCAAAAATCATTTGAGCAGAATAAACAATATTTTGGAAGTTATGAAATTTTGCCTTAAATATGTACTCGCCCAGTTTCATTATTTCCAGATTGAATTAGATACTCGACATGTTGAGGACATGTTGAAAACAAGTATACTCAAACATTGATATTTTTTGTAATTGATAGGTATAGTGGACTAGAAGATTTTCATGTGTCTAGAGCAAAATATATTTGTACATTTTTTGTAATGGATAAAAGGATGCATGTTGGAATAATTAAATGTCCTAACCCCTGTGATGCTATGGGCTGTTTTGTTATGTGTAAAATATGACATTTTCAATTGAGTAGAATAGTAATTGAGTGTATCAATAATTTGCACATCACAGATGCTATTTGTATTTGTAACCCTGAATAAAATGGGGTTAACACTCATATTAGGTTATATTCGGAATGCAATTTCAGATGGAGATGCCATGAAGGGTGAAGGTTCCCATCAGCCATGCCTCCGCAAAGGAGCGAACCCATGCGGGGCAGAGTATTTGAGATGTAGGATGAAGTGTCCCATCATGCATGCCTCGGGAGCGAACCAACTGGGGCAGAGGCCTGTGGCTCCAAAGTCATGGCCATATCCACTGGGTTAGCGAGACCTCTTGTTTGTGGAAAAATAAAAATAAGTGATGGATATGCATGTTTTACAAGTGTAGGAATATTAGTGCTACAGCTGAAACCACCAGTTGTGCAAAGTTTGTACCAAACATTTTCGTACAAGTGATGTCTGATAGTTAGCTAACTCTATGGATTATCCCACTAAGTAACACACTAGTCTTTCATCACAATCATCATCTTTTAAATAACATATATACCTTGGTGTTTTCAACAAATAATTGCTTCTCGGAAGTGTGGGCATTGCATGTTAATGAAAAGTTATTTATTATATACCTATCAATAATATATACGTAGTACCTTCATTTTCTTACAATGGAATACAACAACCTGTATCACACTACAGATTATCACTATGCTACTAAAAATAGAATTAGTATCACTATCTTACTAAAAATAGAACAGCGGTTTTTTCAATGATTCAAACAAGTTCTAGCCACTATGCGCGAGAACGTCAAGACGACGTTACGTCATACAAACAAAACAAGTAGGTCAGACCAATGAACACCAACACCATAAAACTACATACATTTTCCGCTTCACTTTATCCAGAAATAATATGCTTTATAGAATGTGTATGCAATAGCAATGCAAATATTTCTATGTTAATGATGTGTAAAGGTTTATAATAAAAGGATCATTACTAGAGTAACGTGTTCTGGAAGTTTGTATCACCTCTCGTAGGTAAATGCCAGATCAGGAACACTTGACATGGCAATTACCTACTCGGGGTGATACAAACTTCCAGAACACGTTACTCTAGTAATAATCCTATTATACATTATGAACAACCAAAACAATGTAATCAGAGTGTATATTTATAGCATTGAATGTGTAACAGGTTTTTGTAGAAAGCATGGAATCTCATGTATGCAGTGCCAAAATGTAAGCTCTGTGAATTCTATAGAAATTGAGATTCATTTAAATTAATTTTTTAGTTATTTGATCACTCTTTTCTTACATAAACATGCAATACTATTAGGTGATGTGAACAAAAGCTCCTACAACTTCGACATGAGTATTGCGCAAAATTTCAAAATTGAATTTCATACAGTTACTTTGAACGTGTTTTTAAAACTTATCATACAGTTTCCGGTGATCTTTTTCATTAAAATGTAATTATCACACCTAAGGATAAAACATGTTGCACCATTTTAATATAAGTTACCATATATGCTATTTAAATGATTATAAACCCTGTTGTAATGATTGCTTGAACAATATTTCCACCACATATTCAATGAACTGTATACAATATGTGTATCAAAAGGTTATAAATACATATGTATGTAATTACATCATGTTTTTCCTTCATTATTTTATATAAAATTTCCAAATGATGTAAACATGATCCATGGTTGTAACCATTGTAACAACGGACCTTTTGTTTGCTACATACCTTAAAATTGAGCATCTAACTAAATTTCTGATACTATACAATATTTGGATATATGTATATGTAGGATAATATCATTTCAAGTAGATTATGTATATTCAAAATACATGTTAACAATGATTTCTGTTTACAACATATTTTTATGAAAAAACATTTTGCCACCCGAACATAATGCATTTTTCAACAGTATACGCCTGACGACTTTTTTGGGGCACTTCCTTGCATCTATGGAAAACCATTATAGATCATCATTTTATAATTAATTTCCCTACTTCTTTAGCTTAAAGGCCTGTACTACGACTGTATTACAGAAATCGACGATTTTATTAATTTTTTCAACATTTTGCCCCAGAATCTCACAATGTGAACTTTCACATTAACTTACGATACAATGAAACATTTGTATATATAGTTGTGCACCATTTTTTCACTTCCATTAGATAAGTTTATGTTCAAACATCTTATTACAAAATGATTCCTCTTTTCAGCGATTTTTTTATGAAAAACACATATTTGGACCCAAAAATAAAGTAATTTGTATCGTCGTATCTCTGTACCTTTCTCTGTGCAAAACTGTAAGAAACGAAAATTTTACAACACATTTATTTTTTAATTTATATCCTAGTAACATAAAATGTATTACAGAAATCAACGATTGTATTCATTTTTTCCAAGTTTTGCCCCAAAATCTCATATTATTAACCCAATATCCATCTATAAAACCGTGATTTACATGGAGATGTATTTGGAAGAGCATTTCCGCACTATTAGAAAATTCTAATTTTCTCAAATGATTTTTTATAAAATTATTCCAGTTTCCGGAGATTTTCTCTTTAAAACGCAACTTTTACCCCAAAATTTAGCATTTCCCACCATCTTTATCATGAGGACTTTTTTCTGAAACTCATTACATGTCAGTGATTCTAAAAATCCTAAAATACTTTCTGTTGGAATTTGTTTGACCCTAAAACCTATAATTACTAGACTAAAAGTGAATTATGAGTTATTAACTCTTAATTCGACGCTCCAGTATTGGGGTTTGATCTGGCTGGTTAAAGCCGTTTATAATGTGTCTTTAGAGTTTTGATTCTCAGAAAATGTAAATACCTTGTCATCAGTAGGTTTAGAAACGGTGTACATCTGTCGCTAAATGTACCTGTTGATGGCGGAATAGGGACTTATAGGGTTTAGGCTGCTTAGCATTTTACTTACTCCGATTATTTTCTAGACTGTGTGGGTAAATTTACGGAAGCTTATATACCATTTGAGTTATGACCTGTGACTTACTACTTTTGACTTACGACTTTTGACTTTTGACTTATGAAGTGTGTCTTTTGAAGAAGAGAAATGCGGGAAATTTATTCAAGAAGGAGGAATCAGAGTCTACAGATAGTCCTTGTCGCAGATTACAACAATTACAAGCATAATCAAAAGGCACGGTATATGCCATCACAACATAAAAGGCCTGACAGTAGGGCTACCACCTAGATCAGTGGCAAACAAATGTCACCGGGTGTTTAAAACAGGTTCTACGGTGAAACAGCAGAATTATCGACATTGATTTGTTGTAAAATGCTGTACTTTTCTTTGTTAAACTTATACTTGCATAATCACCTGCTAGTTTGCTGTTGTCATTACTTTTCATACTAATAGCATAGAAACAGTAGGTATAAAAGTCGAACAGAAAATTTAGGTCTACAAAAGTCATAAAACCACAATATCTTTAGATTTTAGTTCATTAATTTAGTTTATGTATTAACTAAATAGTACCATGCAGCCAAACTTAAGCAATACAGTACCACAGGCCTCATACAAATGATGTCCTATTGATACATTTGCTCCCATCCCTAATGTGTTTATGTTTGCTAGTAGAGCGCAACCGGCCCTTATGAAACTTTTGTTTATTTCTAAATCGAATTTCCTAATATAAGGCTTCGTCCTGTTCCACCAGGTGATCACCAGTTTCAAATAATATGGCCATGATATGAGAAGAAAAATATATGGTTTGTGGATAAATAACCAGACCCTCCTCATTTGTAAATGGTCGCCCCTGTCACAACTTGACTTGTATTTCTTTGTTTGCATTTTCCCCCGGTTTTGCTCTTCGTTACCTGTTTAGGAGTTTAGATTACCCTGAGTTTTTGGGCTTTAATAGACTTATTAAAAATGTATGCTTAACGTTGTTTTTATGTCTTCCTACATCATATATTATGTTCAGTTATAGATATCGTAAGATCTGTTGAGAAATGTAAACCGTAATTCCAAAGTGGAAAAATAGGATGCAGGATTATTTCGTTACAGCATTTGTATGGAACACGAAACTATTTTCTGACATGGCAACTGTATTGTATAAGCACTGTTTACATAAATAGCTAACACTGAAACACATAATTTTCATTTCATGCCCTTTCGCATTTGCGCGCATTTCCTGGTCGACTTGGCTACCGAAATCCTGACCACCGACTGAAATAGTTCAAAATTCATTAATTTGGGCTTGCCATAAGGAATATCAGCGCTCATATGAGCTCTTACAGCGCAACATATCGGATCTGCTTCATTCAACATGTTGCTTTCTCTTAATTTAATTTATTGAAAGAACAAATACACCATCGAATCTCTTGACGACGTAGCATTTCCCACCGTGAAGCTGAAGTCCAAGTAGTTTTAGTTTTTCGTATCCATCTTCATGCCATATATAATGTAGACCCTTTGCATACTACTTTAGTTTGAGTAAGCGATGTGCCTTCCTCAAGCAGATTCCGGCTGAGTCTAGATAATTAGGTCTGTCTAGGCTATTCTGTTTGTATTTATATATACACGAGCATCTTTATGTTTTTCTTATTTTGCCTATTAATGCTGCCTTGTTGGTTAGAGAATAGCTCATGGCGGGGATTTCTTTATTTACACAGTTCCGTTTTATTGGAATGGCAGTAGTGCGGGTAAGTGTGAGGTTTGGTGCACCCTAGAACGTGGTTTAAACCCCCAGCGGCATGTTTGCCACTGACCTTTCCAAAGCGGTAGCCCTATTGTCAACCCTTTTGTGTTTGTGATGTATTATTTGACCTTTTAATCATCCTTAAAATTGTTCTTTGTATTGACTTTTGACTTTTGACTTTTGTCTTATACTAACGAATTTTCTTTTATGAAAAAGTAAGCGGGAAAATCTTAAATGGCGAACACTGTGAATGGTTTAATGTAGATACCGAACTGGTTTTCATAACTGTCTCCTGATACCAGCGAGTTACATTAACAGGTATTGTTGTTCTATCAAGTATAAACGTGCAGCCTGGTGATACTTGCAGTAGAACCTAGCTAATAATTGATTTTATAATAGATGACTTTTCAAATCTAGTTGTTTTTCTTTCACGGATTAAACTTTGCATACGGTATCTTCAGACAAATCGACGAGCTAACAACTTGATGCAGAAAAACAATGGTTAGTTCATAGGGTATCGGGTCAAGTGGAAACGACTGAATGTATTACGGGACAGAGTTTTGCAAATTATGAGTGACCTAGACCGTGCCTGATCTGCTTGAGGAAGGCACATCGCTTACTCAGACGACAGTACTATGCAAAGGGTCAATATTATATATGGCAAGTAGATGCATACGAAAAACTAAAACTAGGGATGGGAGCAAATTTATTCATTAGTCATAATTTGTAAGAGGCCTGTATTGGTTAAGTTTGACTGCATGGTACTATTTAGTCAATAACTAAAATAAATAGGTAAACTAAAATCTAACGACTGCTAATATTAGACAAAAAGGCCATGCCATTAGAATTAGAGACAAATAATTGATTTTTGTTGGTTTTCAATCATGCTTATATAACAAAATCATTTAAGGTGGGATTTTGTGGTTTATGACTTTCATAGACCTAAATTTCCTGTTCGAGTTTTATATCTGCTGTTTCTGTGCTATTAGTATGAAAAGTAATGAAATAAAATAATAGGCAATTCTGCAAGTATATCTTTAACAAATCAAGGTACAGCATTTTTCAACAAATAAACAAATCAAGGTTCATAATTTTGCGGTTTCACCGTAAAACCTGGTTTAAATACACAGTGACCTTTTTGGCCTCTGAACTAGGTAGTAGCCCTATTGTCAACCCATTTATGTTGTGATGTCGTATACCGTGCCGTTTGTTTATACTTGTAATTGTTTTAATCTGCGACAATTACTATCAACCGACTTCAATGGTGATGTGATTTACAAACTTCGCAAGATCCTTGGTCATTATCACTCTCATACAATCTGTTTAAAGTTTACAAATAGAGATAATGAGCCTATCGTTTTGCAACACACTGCATGTTTAATGGTCGACCCTTTTGCAGTTCGACACTAATTGCTTTCCTTTTTTATTGTGAGATCACCGGACAGATTGTTGACCATTTGATGATGTCTACCTAAATCCGCTTAGGACGGTAGCGTTTGATGTTTGTCTTAAATCCTGTCTTGTCTTATCCTTAATGGTTTGTTCTCTTGTAGTCATGGCTTCTGCCAAGTCATTGAGTACTTGCTTTGTGGCTTTCTAGTCTTTTTTTTATATTATATATACATGGTCATTTATGTATTTGACTTATACTGACTATTAATGCTGCCTTGTTGGTTAGTGAGTATAACCTGTCGGGGATATCTTTATTAACACTGTTTTATTGGGATGACACTATGGTAAGAGTGCAGTTTGATGCACCCTAGAACCTGGTTTAAACCACCATCTGTATGTTTTGAGACTGACCTTTCCAAGGCGGTAGCCCTATTGTCAACCCTTTTATGTTTGCGGTGTCATATCTTGCCTTTTATTCATTTTGTAGTTGTTGTTTGTTTATGTGCGTGTTTTGTGGTTGACTGTGGTCCTTGAATGCTGCAGTTCGACTATTATATCCACTTATTGTGGATTTCTATGATTGTTTTATTTAAAAGCTACATTTACTGTTTGAATGCTGCATTGGTGGTTAGAGAATAGTTCATGGCGGGGATTTCTTTAGTACACTATACCGTTTTATTGGGATGACAGTAGGGTAAGTGTGAGTTTTGGTGCACCCTAGAACCTGGTTTAAAGCCCAATCGGCCTTCTTTGCCACTGACCGTTCCACGGCGGTAGCCCTATTGTCAACCCTTGTGTGTTTGTGATGTCTTATTTGGCCTTTTATTCATTTTATATATAGTTGTTTTTTTGTTTCTGTGTGTGTTTGTGGTGGACTGTCGTCCTTGAATGCTACTTTCATATTCATGAAGCAAATTATTTAATACTGCTTTTATGTTTAACAAATTTGGCATTTGACGGTCAAAGTATAGACAATAGAAACTGGACAATCCTTACCACTGACTGTTTGATAATTATTTTAGAAAAGTCCAATCTTTACAATTTACAATCAACTTTTTCTTTTCATTGGCACGTTATCTGCAGAATCACCAACAGGTACAACCCGAAGACATGACAGACTTGGTCAATTTCCTGTTGTTTCATTGTTCACCGCTTTGTTCTTTGCATGCATCCATCATTTTACTGAATTGAATATGTTTTATTTTCACTTGAATTATCTTTGAAAACCGCGAGCTTACTTCATATTATGTGTAAACTATCAATCAATCAATCAATAGAAAAATTAAATACTTGTCTCATTCTTTGCCCTTCAGAATCTGTAGCCTCTGATTCCTCCATCTTGTATAAATTTCCCGCATTTCTCTTCTTCAAAAGGCATGCTTCATAAGTAAAATGTCGTAAGTCATAATTCGTAAATCACAGGTCATTATTCAAATGGTACCTATAGGCTTCCGTAGATAAGGAAAGTAACGTCCATAGTTGTCTCTCTAACTCAGGAGAGATATACTAATAACAGTTTTGAATACGAATCATTAAATAAAAATTGATGCATGTTAAAGCTTGTTGGCGGTAGATTTAGAAGTTGGAAAAGGAAGACACGAAGATTACATGGCTTATTTTAAATTAATAGAAGTAATAGCAGAATTTGGCAACGTCACTTATGCAATTAGTGAAGATAACAACTTGGTACACGATCAACATTTAGACGATCAATTAAATGTAAACAAGCAAGGTTTTATGCAAGGTTAAAATAGCTGCCTTGAGAAAATGTCATTATATCTTGGGAGGAACTAGGAATATAATATAAAAATAATATATCAAGTCATAGGACTTAACAAATACTGAGAGAAAAACTATATATTTCCCAAAAATATAAATATTTCCTGAAACGTCAGGCATTTTCAACATGTAACCCATTTGGATACATTTTAAAGCCGCAATCTGGTTATTTATTTCTAACGACTAATTCTAAATTAGAGAAGACAAATGATATGTTACTCGGAAAATTAAAAAAGCGTATACTGTTGGGTAATGCTGTTCATGTGAAGAAGGAGTTGGTGACGTATTGCCTTACCCTATAATACAGATCACATGAGATACGCGTCGCGTCTATGTCTCAGGGGAGTATCTCTGTTACTAGGGATTCCAAGAAAAAGATGATGATTATCAATTGTCAGTCTCATAATTGAGTTTGATTGGTGTATTGGTTGATTGCTGTTCAAATCCAATTTCCGCGAAGCGACAATAGTCGACCGTGTGTCGTTGAAGTGATCTATGAACTGCGGGAGAGAGATACTGATCTGCTAAGTCTTACTCGTTTTTTGGGAGATCAGCTCGAGCCCGTGTAAGACGTGGTTTAGTACAAACAGTCGGGATGTTTCTGTTTTTACGAGATTATCAGTATCGTAAGGCAACCAATGAAAGAGCTCACAAATAAATGTAATGCAAATTCCCTTCGTATCATTGTGTTCGAATTGACAAGTATGTGCTCCTATTTGTCATATAAAATACGTCTCTTGTATTTACTTTTCAATGTAAATAGCTTTGTTGACGAAGTTTGAACTTAAAACCAGGTAAAAGATTTTGAATGAATAAAAATAATTCAAAAATACAAAACTATCGATATATTTTATCCACGTACATATTGGTTTTGGTTTTAAACAACGACATACATACATATCAATAAGTTCATAAAATGAGAAAGACAAATATGTGTTGTTCATTACAGCGGCATACATTCGACGTCCACTGTATGACGTAACACATCAACAGAGTTGTTGTTCATTAAAGCGGTATACACTCGGCGTCCATTGTATGATGTAACATATCAATAGCGTTGTCGTTTGTTACAGCAGAATACATTCGGCGTCCACGTAACATCACTAGCGTTGTTGTTCATTACAGCGGCATACATTCGGCGTCCATTGTATGACGTAACATATCAATAGCGTTGTTCTTTATTACAGCGGAATGCATTCGGCGTCCATTGTATGACGTAACATATCAATAGCGTTGTTGTTTATAACAGCGGAATACATTCCGCGTCCATTATATGACGTAACTTATCAAGAGCGTTTTTGCTCATTATAGCGGCATACATTCGGCGTCCATTGTATGACGTAACATATCAATAGCGTTGTTCTTTATTACAGCGGAATACATTCGGCGTCCTTTATATGACGTAACCTATCAATGGCGTTTTTGTTCATTACAGCGACACATATTCGGCGTCCATTGTATGACATAACGTATCAATAGCGTTGTTGTTTATTATAGCGGCATACGTTCGGCGTCCATTGTATGACGTAACATTTCAATAGCGTTTTTGTTCATTACAGCGGTATACATTCGGCGTCCATTGTATGACGTAACATTTCAATAGCGTTTTTGTTCATTACAGCGGTATACATTCGGCTTCCATTGTATGATGTAACGTATCAATAGCGTTGCTGTTTATTATAGCAGAATACATTCGGCGTCCATTGTATGACCCAGCATATCAATAGCGTTTTTGTTCATAACAGCGGTATACATTCGGCGTCAATTGTATAACGTAACATATCAATAGCTTTGTTGCTTATTACAGAGGAATACTTTCGGCGTCCATTGTATGACGTAACATATCAATAGCGTTGTTGTTTATTACAGCGGATACATTCGGCGTCCATTGTATGACGTAACATATCAATAGCATTGTTGTTTATTATAGCGGTATACATTCAGCGTCAATTGTGTGACGTAACATATCAATAGCGTTTTTGTTTATAATAGCGGTATACATTCAGCGTCCATTGTATGACGTAACATATCAATAGCATTTTTGTTTATAATAGCGGATACATTCGGCGTCCATTGTATGACGTAACATATCAATAGCATTTTTGTTGATAATAGCGGTATACATTCAGCGTCCATTGTATGACGTAACATATCAATAGCATTTTTTTTATAATAGCGGATACATTCGGCGTCCATTGTATGAGGTAACATATCAATAGCATTTTTGTGTATAATAGCGGATACATTCGGCGTCCATTGTATGACGTAACATATCAATAGCATTTTTGTTTATAATAGCGGTATACATTCAGCGTCCATTGTATTACGTAACATATCAATAGCATTTTTGTTTATAATAGCGGATACATTCGGCGTCCATTGTATGACGTAACATATCAATAGCATTGTTGTTTATTATAGCGGAATATATTCGGCGTCCATTGTATGACGTAACATATCAATAGCGTTTTTGTTTATAATAGCGGTATACATTCAGCGTCCATTGTATGACGTAACATATCAATAGCATTTTTGTTTATAATAGCGGATACATTCGGCGTCCATTGTATGACGTAACATATCAATAGCGTTTTTGTTTATAATAGCGGTATACATTCAGCGTCCATTGTATGACGTAACATATCAATGGCGTGTTTGTTTATAATAGCGGTATACATTCAGCGTCCATTGTATGACGTAACATATCAATAGCATTTTTGTTTATAATAGCGGGATACATTCAGCGTCCATTGTATGACGTAACATATCAATATCGTTTTTGTTTATAATAGCGGTATTCATTCAGCGTCCATTGTATGACGTAACATATCAATAGCGTTTTTGTTTATAATAGCGGTATACATTCAGCGTCCATTGTATGACGTAACATATCAATAGCATTTTTGTTTATAATAGCGGATATATTCGGCGTCGATTGTATGAGGTAACATATCAATAGCGTTTTTGTTTATAATAGCGGTATACATTCAGCGTCCATTGTATGACGTAACATATCAATAGCATTTTTGTTTATAATAGCGGATACATTCGGCGTCCATTGAGGTAACATATCAATAGCATTTTTGTTTATAATAGCGGTATTCATTCAGCGTCCATTGTGTGATGTAACATATCAATAGCGTTTTTGTTTATAATAGCGGTATACATTCGGTGACCATTGTATGACGTAACACATCAATAGCGTTGTTGTTTATTACAGCAGAATGCATTCGGCGTCCATTGTATGACGTAACATATCAATAGCGTTGTTGTTTATAACAGCGGAATACATTCCGCGTCCATTATATGACGTAACTTATCAAGAGCGTTTTTGCTCATTATAGCGGAACACATTCGGCGTCCATTGTATGACGTAACACATCAACAGCGTTGTTGTTTATTATAGCGAATACATTTGGCGTCCATTGTGTGACGTAACATATCAATAACGTCTTTGTTCATTAGAGAGGTATACATTCGGCGTCAATTGTATGATGTAACATATCAATAGCGTTGTTGTTCATTACAGCGGTATACATTCAGCGTCCATTTTTTGACGTAACATAACACTAGCGTTATTGTTTATAACAGCGGAATACATTCGGCGTCCATTGTATGACGTAACATATAAATAGCGTTGTTGTGTATAACAGAGGAATACATTCGGCGTCCATTGTATGACGTAACATATCAATAGCTTTGTTGTTTATTACAGCGGAATACATTCGGCGTCCATTGTATGACGTAACGTATAAATAGCGTTGTTGTGTATTACAGAGGAATACATTCGGCGTCCATTGTATGACGTAACATATCAATATCTTTGTTTTTTATTATAGTGGAATACATTCGGCGTCCATCGTAATATATCAATAGCATTTTTGTTCATTACGGCGGTTTACATTCGGCGTCCATTGTATGACGTAACATATCAATAGCATTGTTGTTTATTATAGCGGAATATATTCGGCGTCCCTTGTATGACGTAACATATCAATAGCGTCTTTTTTCGTTACAGTGGAAAACATGGGTCGCCTGCTGTATGACGTAAAATTTAAAATATGCAGGATAATGTTATTCGGATGCATGTGTTTTGTTCATACAGGTAATATATAGAATCTGGCTCCGGTTCCACCAACATTTCGTTAAGTTTTACTTAAAAACTTATCAAAATAATTAACTAAGTATTTAAGTAATACTTAGCGAAATTGTGTTCCACCAACATTTAAGTTGACAATACTTAAAAACTTACGTAAGTAAATCGCTAAGTATGCTGGGACAATTATAAAGATTTATTTTAAACGAAATGGAATAATTCTTATATCATTAGACTAGTCCGACGCACTTTTATACCGGAAGTAGGTTAAACGACGTGTGAAAAATACGGTAACCGGCATTTTGGCGCTCTTCAGCAATGAAAACAGCAGACGTAAACAAACAATGGAAACGTCTGCAACAATGACAGCTGCATCTGTCAAAGTCAAACGAGTGCGACAGACCAACTTCTCCCTACAGGAGGAGTTGGCCATGGTAGAGGGTGTCATAGAGGGCTATGACACCATCTATGGTAACTTCCGTGGGGCTGACAGAGGCCAGGAGGTCAAGAATGAGGCCTGGGATGGAGTTGTTGCCAGAGTAAATGCGTAAGATTTTTTATTTGTTTTCACTTCATTTTTATCATTTAATCATAATGTGACTGGCAACAGTCTCCGCAAAACACTACTAGTATCAGAATGACTTCATTCAGTATCACCCGTCTAAAAGGCAGACGATTCTTTCTCTGGGACTGTTATTTTTATTGCAGTCGTATCGCTCGCATCTAGTGTACGGAAAGCTGCATAGAGAACTCAACCATATATGTGCTTTTTACTTTTAATACATAGACTGCGGTCTGAAAACTCATACCACTGTAGTCTATCCTAGCCGGAACTGATATATACAGCTAGAGATGAAGATATACATACTGCTGTAGCATGATGATACCAACTGGCCACATGTGCATATAGCCAATATAAATCGACTGAAATCTGTTGGTGGGAACAACATTTTGACCAATTGTATCAATATGTGACCAAGAGCGGTGTTAATTTTGGTATTAGAAAAAGTCGCCAGTTGACTTTCAAACAATACAGAAGGATTCCTTGTAATATGAAAATGAAATGATAATATATAATGTTTTTCCTTTTTTTCATTCAGTATATCAATGACAGTACGGTCAAGAGACCAAATAATGAAGAAATTTAACAATATGAAGCAAAGTTGTAAGTATATCAAGTGTGTTTCTTTTTAAGATTTATTTCAATTTCAAAATAAAATAATAATAAACATAAATCTGTCATCTCTAGGGTCTGTCACAAATTTGTATTGCATGGTTAAAGGCAATGATCATTACAGGATTATTGTATAAGGGACCTTTGAGAAATTGGATCTTTCTGACCTACCAACCACAACCATTGATGATTATTTCTAGACGCTATGCATAACGCATGTCTTGTTATAAACTTATTAGTCCCTATCGGTCCGGACCGGAGGGGACTTTAGCTTCGGCCCCCGTCCGTCCAACTGTCTGTCCGTCTGTCATTTTTTTGTCCGCACTGTAACTTTTGTCATGCATTGTGGGATTTTTAAATAACTTTGCACAAATGTTCACCATAATGAGACAGCTTGTCGAGCGCAAGACCATGGTCCGTTGCTCAAAGGTCAGAAATAGGCTTGTCCGGACTGTAAATTTGTCATGCATTGTGGGATTTTTAAACAACTTTGTACAAATGTTCACCATAATTAGACGGTGTGGCACGCGCAAGACCCAGGCTTGTCCGGGCTATAACATTGTCATGTGTGTAACTTTGTCATGCGTTGTGGTATTTTTAAAAAACTTGGCACACAGTTTCACCATACTGAGACGGCGTGTCTCGCACAAGACCCAGTTCCGTTGCTGAAACGTCAAGGTCACAGTTGGAGGTTAAAGGTCAAAAATAGGCTTGTCCTGGCTGTAACTTTGTCATGTGTGTAACTTTGTCTAGCATTGTGGGATTTTTAAACAACTTGGTGTTATAACTTTTAATTAGAAAAATAAGGAAGGAATATTCAGAAATAGGTAGGCACCCCAATATCTATATAAATGATACATGAATATACGTTTCCTAAGTGTATACGCAGCTTTATACAGACCTCAATTAAAAAAAGACCTACAATATGGTTGCGAACAGAGTACTGTCTTGGGGCTTAGACTACTCAGTAATGGCGAGACTTGCAGAGAGATCTCTGCGTTTTCGTGACGAACCTAATAAAAATGGCACTAACATTGTAATCTATTTATCGTGAAAATCATATTTCTTACACAAACTGTAGTTTTAATTCTTGCTTTAATGATAATTTATTTTGACATCACACCAGTAGCATCAACCTCATTGATGTAGCAAGATACCATCAGAGATTGAAGATAGCAGAGGATATCTGCATGTATAAAGTTTAATAAGTTACTAGTCTTAATAAACCAAAGTTTGTTATGTTACCCCTTTATTATGTCCATAAATTCATATTTAAATTTGCCACATTCCTATTTTCTTTTCTGAATGTCTTATTTGGATATTCAGTAAGGAGTTCAATTCTTTTCAATGACATTTTGTATATCCATTAAATATATCATACTTTTTTTATAAATATATTACGATTTTTCAGCAAAGAGCAAACATGACCAGCTCCTCAACCCACCCACTGGAGGAGGTGCTGCTCCAGTTCTGTCTCCTGCTGAAGCATTGTGGGTTGAAGAACTGGAGAGAAGAAGAAACCCCACCCTCAGTGGTATAACAGGAGGTGTGGAAGTGGGAGGTAAGAAAACTAAACTGTATAATATCAACTAATATTTCCAGGAAAAAGAGACATAGATATTTCTGTACCGGTATTGATTTCTGTTGTCATCAGAGGCAATTTTTTTGGTGTGCATTTAGTCATTTATCAGGAATTGCATGTACCAGATGCAATACATTGATATAATGTACTGGATGTAATACACTCAAGAGATATGAAAACGCAACACGGGAATTTCCGCTATATATTGTATGTACAATATGCTGCTTTTAATCGAATGGTACATGACTACGTAAGACATTTCCTTTTGGAAAAAATACTAAAACAACAAATAATACAGCAAATAGTATTCCTTCAAAGTTTCATTATTAACAGAGTACGCGTTCGGCGCAATCATGTGAGCAAACTTAGGATGCAACATTTTGCAAACTATTTACGTTAAATACAGTACTGGACTAGCTCAGTTTTTCAAAGAGCAATTTCAACATTTATGAAGTTCTTGTTACAAGGTGTAGTGTGATTAAAACGTCTACAACATCACAGTTGTGTCCTTTCTCTAATTAACTGCAACAGAACATCTTGGGATTTCTTTGGAATATTATGTGCAATTAAGTGTGCAGTATATACAATATATAGCGGAAATTCCCGTGTTGCGTTTTCATATCTCTTGAGTGTACATTGATATAATACAAGTTTAAACTTAACACCATGTAGTTGGTTCAATAACAGACATTGACTTTACATGTATTTAATGTTTAACTCAATGTAAAATGATCAGAAAATTGTTCTTTATATCATTAGATGTGGGAAGGACAGCACACTTGAGCTTTTTAAGTCCGTCTAGAAACTGACACCTTAAAAATCTATTGTGCCTTTCTTTTTCTAAAGGTATTAAAGGGACACTGTCCGTAAGTAAGCAGATATTGAGCATAACCAAATAACTGGCTGACTTTTATTCAGTGAAATGTATACATGAAAACATGAGGATAGACCCTAAGAAGTATGTAGGAATACATTCGTGAGTTTGAAAAAAAAGAAGTTTTAATTATTATATGTAAATAAAGTGGGACCCACAATATTTACCTTTTCTGCGATCATGTGACTTCCATTAGCGCATTAGGTTTTCACCACAGTATGTATTGCGAAATATGTATAGCCCGCTTAGCTCAGATGGGAGCGTTGTCGACCACTTTACACTAACGCACTTTTATTACGGCGAGTGTAATTTTAGTTTGGGCTGCGAGTTCAAACGCACAAAGCAGATTTACTTTTTTTTGTACCGCGATTGAATTCCGTTAAACAATCTTGCTTTTAATTAGTAAATATACAATAATGTTTAGTGTGTAATGTTTGCGAACATAATTATTGTGTGTTTTATAAGCTAAAAGTTACGGACAGTGTCCCTTTAAATATTTACAAAGATAACTAGTGTGTACACTTTCATTCCATTCTGCCTTTTGTATATATTCAGTGTACATACACATTTAAAAAGGGTCAAAACAGGTTGCACAGTTATGAAACTTGCACGTTTTTGACAGTGCTTTAGCCCCGTCATTTATAGATAGCAAACACAGGTGTGAAGTTCAATTTAATTCTTTCAGATGTTTATGATACAGCTTATATCAGAGTGAATTTTATTGAAATCACCTCACTATTTTTTTTACTTTTACAATTTTGACAATGTTTTAATCCTTTTTATATTTGTATGTACATTGAATATATATAGAGGATGTTAAACGAGTTCCCATTTCATATAAGATTTATGAAACGAGTTATGAATTATTTTAATTTTAACGAGCCTTTTGGCGAGTTAAAATTAAAAATAATTCATAACGAGTTTCATAAATCTTATATGGAATGGGAACGAGTTTAAGATCCTTTTTATCACATAACATTGCAATCAAATTAGTAAAAATTAATTCAGATGGACATAGAACCGCCACGACGTCAGACACACTTTAGCGCCAAAACGTCACAAAATATGTGACGTCGTAACGTCGCGTTTCACACATAACACTGCGTATAAAAAAATCCGTGTTTTACCTCTTTACAAAATAGCCATTTACGCCAAGTTTTTAACAAATCAATAACAATGTTTTGTATAACGGTGCATTATTTTTATAAGCTGTCACAAATAATAAGTATATGACTCAGATCTGGGTGAATTTGTAATGAAATAAAATGGTTTCAGTTAATAAACTTGCGTAGTGTTACAGGTTTAACTCAACCAATCAAAATCGTTCCAGGTTGTATTACACGTGTGTCATACAATAGAATATTACATGGGTGTTCGACACTGCTAACAGGGGACGTTATGTGTATTACATGGGTGTTCGACACTGCTAACAAGGGACGTTATGTGATAAATATATGTATTAAAAAAAAAAAATCTGTTCATTGTTTCTTCAGAAAACATACCGGATTACATCGATGAGTCTGGCATGTTGAATGAAGACACATTCCACAAGATGCTGGAAGATGCATGCAATGGTATGGACGATTTCTTCCCGATTACTATAAATCATGCATGTAAATGTCAATCAAGGTTGGTTTTTAACCTTTGACATCCAAGTGGGACCTAGAAGTTTCAGTTACGGACCCAAATCTTGCGTGCGACACACCTTCTCATTGTGATTAACATTTGCGTGAAGTTTGACGAAATTCCTTTCAATAGTTTCTGAGAATTGATTGAGACACTATTTCAGAAGCACGAATGGTCAGTGCGATCACTATATGCCTCCCTTCGGCAGCATAAAAATACAAGTTAAGATCGAAGAACAGGACTGTCAGATCATTACATGTACGTTTTTAATAGGAGGAGGGTTCATCAAATATATCAACCAAATATAAAGTTTCAATCTGTAATTTAATAACACTTTAAAAGTCAATAGACTAATCAATATGAATAAGTAACAAAAAATGATATCTGAAAGACAGTATGCTGGACTATCAGTGATTCAATCAAATATAATAAAATAAATGAATGAAAACATTATGATTAAGTTAAATCCTCCTATACATGTACATTACTATTGCCCACTTGTTAGCTGTTATTTATAAATATAGGATTATCCATTGGGCAGTAGAGCTAAAAACACAATTCATATTTGACTTTTAATTGTACAATTAATTCTTAAGTGTGCATGAAGCCAATAATGTAAACAAACATTATTTACGTTGTTATTCGGCTATATATCCAGTGTTTGTGTAGTTATTTGGTATCATAAAGGTGAACAGTAATAACATAATTAAAAATCTAAATATCACCTTCAATACTTATATTTACACTAGAATGGTGTTTCCGGAACACCTGTGTTGCCTGCTGCGCGTTTGTCAGAAGAAAACAAACAATAATGACCCTCAGTGTGACCTTGACCTTTACATAGAATTGTGTCAGACTGACGACAAAGTGATCCCTATGTAGCCCCTCTTTCTTCGAAACGGCGACACAATTATGTTTTTGTTTTCAATTTGTATATATTTTACATGTTATTATTTCAGCTAATTAATATTTAAAGAATAAACTTGGACTAAAATTACCATACCAAGAGGTATGAATCAAGACACTTCACCAACACTGGAGCAACCCAAACTGCACAGGGCTAGTAATCTTCAAATAACAAATGAATTAAACCTAGGTATTAATTCAATTATACAAATAATTATACCATTTAAGCAATGAAATAAAAGTGGTATTTCATACGTGTGAAATATAGTTTTATTTTTTCACTGCCGGAACTACCCTTTTTCCTGAAAGTTGCTATAAAAGTTATATTTGGATTGGAAATAACTCAACTAAAAAAATGAGTCTTAGATAATTGAAATCGGTTAAGTAGTTTAGAAGTTACGGGGACTTGCAATGTTATAATACTAAGCCAATGACGTCGTCAAATTTTTATTTATTTTTCTGCATACTGCAGTACACCTTGATTTTAAAGCATAAAATAAAAAGAAAACTTGTTTTGGAGTGAATAACAGATTTTATTTCATCTCGAGGTGATCAAACTTCAATTTTTCACTCGTGCTTAGCATTCGTGAAAATATAAAGTTTTCACACTTCTCGATGAAATAAAATCTGTTATTCACTCCAAAATAACAAATATCCTCTATTAATCCTATCTTCAATTCATGTGTACCTAGGTTTAATTTGTTTGTACCTAAATTCCATTATTTGAAGATAGGTACAAATAATTGAATATTTTTTAAAATGGCGCTCCATATGGCTGCCTCTCATCATGAGTCTGGATCACATTTTTGTTTTTGGAGAATCTTTAAATATTCATTATCAAACAAGAAATGTAACAGTAAGTGACAAATGCCCCGAAGTGACCTTTGACCTGTGTGACCTTGACCTTGGAGCGACGGACCTGGATTTTGTGTGCGACATGTCTGGTTGTGGTGAGCACTTGTGCCAAGTTATTTGAAAATCTGTCCACGAATGTCAGAGTTATTAACCGGACACGAAAGCACTTTATTTTGACCTCTAAGTGTGACCTTGACCTTGGAGCCATGGACCTGGATTTTGTGCGCGACAAGTCGTGTTGTTGTGGTTAGCACTTTTACTAAGTTATTTGAAAATCCGTCCAGGAATGCCAGAGTTATTGACCGGACACGATTTGACCTCTAAGTGTGACCTTGACCTTGAAGCCATGGACCTGCATTTTGTGAGGCACAAGTCGTGTTGTTGTGGTGAGCACTTTTACCAAGTTATTTAAAATCTGTCCAGGAATGTCAGAGTGATTAACCGGACATGAGCACTTCTTTGTTTTGACCTTTGACCTCTAAGGGTGACCTTGACCTTGGAGCACCTGGGTTTTGTTTACGACACGTCATCTAGTTGTGGTGAGCACTTGTGCCTATGGATGTCAGAGTTATTAACCGGACACAAAAGCACTTTGTTTTCACTTTTGACCTCTAAGTGTGACCTTGACCTTGGAGTCACGGACCTGGATTTTGCGCGTGACGCGTCGTCTTGTTGTGGTGAACAATTGTGCCAAGTTATTTGAAAATCCGTCCTTATTGTCAGAGTTATTAAGCGGACATGATTGTATGTGTGAACGAAGGGACCGACAGACGGACAGTGCGACTACTATATGCCACCCTTCGGGGGCATAAAAACAATTTTTCAACAATAAAACGAGTGTCATGAATCTATTCAAGTCTATAATCATTTTTGAAGTTAATATGAGTTATATAATATGAGAAATATTGTACTCCTTTACAGAAAACCTGCTACCGGTAGTTACATGTAGTAACGACAGATGTACCACCTTGGCAAACTCAACCTCAATGGTTCCATGTAATGAAACAGCCACCACTGCTCGTTTGGTTAGAACGAAACGAAGAAAAATTGAAGAAAAAGAAAAAAAAGAGGAATCCGATATTTTAAAATTGGAAAAGGAAAAATTGCAACTAGAAATTGAATTATTAAAAGAAAAAAGAGAAGCCATGGCAGTGAGAAAGGAAATGTGGGTCTTGAAAAAACAATTTTATAAAAAAATGCTTGCACAAAAATCTGAGGTTTAAATCTCAGACAAATGTTTTGCGCAAGTATTTTGTTATAAAATACTTTTTTTTAATGACAGTCTTCACGAAAAACTACTGTTCAAAGTTTTAAAATACAATTGGTCATCATACCCTCTGCTCATGATACTAATCAAATGGGAGATAACACTAACCGCTAGTCTTGCTAAACAATTATCTGTAATAAACAAGGAATCCGCAGATTTTAAATGTATCGGCTATACCGCTTTGTCACACTAAAACAATTTATAGTCTGCCTGTTGACAATAAGAATTAATTTAATAAATTATGTTAACGTAAAACTTTAATGTGAATATTGAAAAAAGATTACCCCACCCACTGACACACAAATAAAATAAATTTTGTATATTGTGATGTAAACTTTAGATGGTTAGTATTATTTGACAAGTTGTAATGAAAATGAGCAATGTTGGAAGATATTAGAATGTGAAAAAGTTAAAAACTTTTAACAAATTTCGAAGTTGAAAAGGGCCATAATTTTGCTAAATTGCAATACAGAGTTATGGAACTTATTTGTCTGAGTAGCTTTGATGATAGTGAACTTGAAGACATATTCAAAGTTTTAATTATTTAAATAAATAATGTTGAAGATATTAGAATAGCGCTCAGAGGAGTGTTATATTTTGTATTCACTAACTTAATTTTAGTCAGGAACAACTAGACATCTCAATGAATGTAATAATATATGTATTCCCTTAGGGTTTAAGGAGTATCAAAGTACAAGTTTTTTATTATATGAGCAGTGGTTTATCGTGAAGACTGTCATATACAGGTCTTACAAAATCATACCTTATTTCGATTATAATATTTATTGTAAGTTTAACGCAAACATATCGTCTTATCTAGCTTGCACTATATTTAGCTTAAAGGGACTGTCGGCAATCTGGAACAATATTGGGGGGCCCGGTAAATCCAAATACAAACCATCATAGTGTGTTTGTAGGAGTAGTCATCAGGTTATGTCGGATGTAATTATTGTATATGAAAGATGTCTGCCTTTGAATTACGCAGACTCTACAAAATTGTGTTGTGTAACTCATAAATATTAATTCATACAATACTTTAAGGCTGCAATAAGTTGCATTTGTGTGATCGCTATACCTCTTCATTAAATTATATATACAACTGATATCAATATAACACCCATACAAGTTATTATTTATGAAAAACAACACCATCGCCAAGGTTTCCAGAACAGACTATTTCATAATAATTAAACTAAAAGTAGAAATTGTTTCATTGTACATGTACTGCATAGTACATATCAATCAGATACTAAAACACAATATACCACTTTTACTTGAATTTTCAAGATTGCCGACAGTCCCTTTAAACCAATAAAGCTCAAAGAATATATAATGTCTCTTTATCGGGATGATATTATTATGAACAAGAGCTCCGCCTAGCGGGGCAGAATATGCCTGTTGGGTTTGAATTGGGGTTTTAAGGCGCACCAACACATGAAAAGGTTATATGGCGCCTAACAGGCATGAACATGCCGTGCTCATCTTCCATGTACATCGAGATAAAATATGGAAAATGGGCCTAGAACCTTCTAACCCTGAACTGCAGAGTTGCTGCAAATTCTATCGTAGAAACTCCATTTACGCTGGAGCCACGTTATTGTTTTTCTGCCACTGCTGTTTTGATGCGAGCGAGATAGCACCTGAAACAATGCAGGGATCATGATGAAGACCTTTAATGAACATGAACAAAAAATGATAAAACGAATATGAATTTTGGGGGATTCTACCCCTCTGCCTACCCCTCCAAAGGGGTGTAAAATAATAAACTTGCATTGTCTATAGACTTAATGTACCTACAGACACTGTGACCAAGTATCATTAAGAGTGAATATGAATAACATTTACCCAAGACATGGCTGAATTGATTTTGCAGTGCATTATCATGAAATAATGCATTTCTATTTCAGTTACATCTGCAGATAATTTACTGCGGCTACTCCGTAGTGAATTAAGCTGCCAACATTTCAAATTGAAACCATCCATTATTGCACAATAATGCACAGCTACTTAGTCATTATTTATTGAGTAAATTTCTTTATTCTAATGTCACACCGTTTCATTTCTCAGTTTTCCATTGCCCCTAATTCTTCCATAAACATGTGAGCCATGCTCAAGGAAAACCGGGCATAGTAGAATATGTGTATGTTTTCAACATGTCACTTAACATTAATATTAATCTCCAATACATAATCAGTATAAGTTATGTCACTTAGTTTTTGCTATGTAACATTATCAAAAAAAGAGGAACAATATGCCTTGTAAAGGGTCGAAATGATGTTTTCAAATTTTGATTGGGGTTTCCTGACAAACGTAATTAAAAATGGTTTTCCTACAGAAGGTCCTTATGTACATGATGTATTATCTAACAGAAATACTTGTTTATAATAAAAAATTTACTCCGCTTGAGATCAATCCCAAGCTGGAATTTCATTTTCAGTAAAACAATTATAGTAGACACTTTTCCAAATAATTGGTGAAGTAATTTACCTACATTGTATTCAATGCAATGTGTGCAATAGAGTCATCTCAAATACTTTAGAACGTCGGTGGTTCTACCCAGGTGCCCGCCCGTGCACGAAAATTGCCCGGAGGGGCACCTGGGGTCTTCCTCCACCAATGGAAGCTGGAAAGTCGCCATATGACCTTAGCTGTTGGTGCGACTATAAAATCCAATTCAATCAATCAATCAAATACTTTAACTGGAAAATTAAATTTGAGATCAATATCAAGTTAATGCAATTGGGGTGTGGTAGTTCACCATTTATAATTATAACTGCAATATGTTGCTGGATAAAAAAGAACATGATGATACTGCAGTAACAATTTATGGTCTGTGATGACACATCTCTCACTTTGTTGATTTAAAATACCTTTATATGGGTCAAGCAATCAATGCCCATGTAGAGCCATCGCTGTATTTGCTAACAGCAGACATTGCAAAGACGAATACAGTTGATAATTCTAGGCCCTACATGGGTAAAGTCTGTTTGATTCACATTAAAATAACTGAAGTATGTTTTTATAACAATTTTATCACTGGAAGCCGTCAAAACTTCTGCAACCATTAAAATTTGTGAACAGAACAATATAATTTTACAGGGTAAAAAATACTTGAATGTTGTTTAACGGCTCATCAACACAGTATAGGTTATTTAGAGCCGCCCCAGAGAGAGGGGAAGGATACATAGGAATCGGGGAACCTTACCCTACTCTTATATCGAATAGATTCCTATCGACTGCGCCACTCCAGCCCTCACACGGTAAACAAATCTATATGTCCTTAACCAAACACAGTTCTTGAGATAAGATCTCTTACATTCAGACCTGTGTGCATATTTTGCAATATTTAATTATCAATGTGGTCATCTGCATTAAAATCTAAATGATGTTGTGCAGGGATAATATCCTTTTTGATAATGCCAATGTTATGTAGAACACTGCATGCTGCAGTGATTTTGACGGCTTCTCAGATAAAAAGGCTCACTTAAATTCAAATAATTCATAACTCGTTTCATAAATCTTATATGAAATGGGAACGAGTTTAAGATCCTCTATATATGCAACGTTTATGTGTGAGACGCGACGTTACGACGTCGCATATTTTATGATGTTTTGGCACTAAAGTGTGTCTGACATCGTGGAGGTTTTATGTTCATCTGAATTAATTTAACTAATTTGATTGCAATGTTATGTGATAAAAAGGGTCTTAAACTCGTTCCCATTCCATATAAAATTTATGAAACTCGTTATGAATTATTTTTAATTTTAACTTACCAAAACTTGACCTAGTATATTATTTTCGTCAGACAAAACTTTAACCAAATAGAGTTTGTGCAATGTGATCTCTGACATGGAGTCCTGTGTTCAAGTTGGCAAGTTCATCATCATCAAAATGGTCGTCGGATTCATATTCAAAGTCGTCGTCAGTCGGTAAAATGTCGTTCCTAATAATTCCAATATTGTGCAAAACACTGCATGCACTCGTCACCTTACAGGCTTTCGGTGGAGTCAATTGCATTGCATGTTTCAGAATAGCGAACCGCCTTTTCAGTAATCCAAATGTCTGCTCTATTACCACCCGTGTTCGGCAGTGGGCTCTGTTGTATTGTCGCTCATGTTGGGCTACCGGGTTAATATATGGCGGTAGAATATAATGCTTGCACGGATATGCTGAGTCTCCAAGCAGGATACCGTTGTTTGTACCTGAAATTATTGACATGTATAATTATTTTGATATTAAAATTAATTGAATCGGTTTAAGTAGTATAAACTGGAGTTTGTATCAAGCATGATTAACCTGTTACATGTTATATATGACTGTATTCAGTCGCTACACGCGATACTTGATATTGGCTTTATATGATGTGTTCAGTCGCTAAACGCGATACTTGATATTGGTTATATATGACTGTGTTCAGTTGCTGTTTTCTGTCGTTACAGGCGATACTTGATATTGATTATATACGACTGTTTTCTGTCGTTACAGGCGATACTTGATATTGGTTATATATGACTGTTCAGTCGCTACACGCGATACTTGATATTGGTTATATAAGACTGTGTTCAGTCGCTGCACGCCATACCTGATATTGGTTATATACGACTGTTTTCTGTCGCTACACGTGATACTTGATATTGGTTATAAACGACTGTTTTCTGTCGTTACAGGTGATACTTGATATTGGTTATATACGACTATTTTCTGTCGTTACAGGCGATACTTGATACTATTAATTTGGGGTCGGTCATATATAGGGGTGATATAGGAGTGTCATGTCTATAGACATATAAGTTGGTTATATATAGGGTGATATAGGGTGTCATGCTTATAGACATTATTAGTTATTAGGATTCTTGACAGGGGACATGGGCTCACATTCCCTGCCTGGAAATTATATTCACCCGAGCCGTTAGGCGAGGGGGAATATATATTTCCAGGCAGGGAATGTGAGCCCATGTTCCCTGTCAAGAATCCTAATAACGAATTTGTCATACTTCAAAGTTGTAACCATTTATTTAAAAAAAAAGCCAAACACACGATTTCATTTTTATTGCGCCAATTTTTCCGTAACGTGCCTCAAACTAGACGTTGTTTACTTTCGTGACGTCATCGCTCTAACGTCGTTAAATTTAGCGGTTTTTTTTAATAAAATAAACGTATTTTGTCACTATGTTAATGTTTTATTATCTGTAAAATTGCCAAAAAAATACACTTATGATTATTTCAGACTTTTACACATAGTGGAAAGCGCAGGAAAGCGATAGGAAGGAAACAATCGGCGGTTTCCAAAACGAATCGGCAACGTTATCGTCGCCATTTTGTTTTTGTGTATTTGAGTAAATGAGGTTCGTCCTATGTTCACGTCTCGAGACGTAGACATGGGCTCATGTCTACGGCGCATTGACCAATGAAATCCTGAGAATTTTCTTTGCAGTATGACAATATTAGTTATTAGGATTCTTGACAGGGGACATGGGCTCACATTCCCTGCCTGGAAATTATATTCACCCGAGCCGTTATGTTCCCTGTCAAGAATCCTAATAACGAATTTGTCATACTTCAAAGTTGTTACCATTTATTTAAGAAAAAAAGCAGCCAAACACACGATTTCATTTTTATTGCGCCAATTTTTCCGTAACGTGCCTCAAACTAGACGTTGTTTACTTTCGTGACGTCATCGCTCTAACGTCGTTAAATTTAGCGGATTTTTTAATAAAATAAACGTATTTTGTCACTATGTTAATGTTTTATTATCTATAAAATTGCCAAAAAAAAATACACTTACGATTATTTCAGACTTTTACACATAGTGGAAAGCGCAGAAAAGCGATAGGAAGGAAACAATCGGCGGTTTCCAAAACGAATCGGCAACGTTATCGTCGCCATTTTGTTTTTGTGTATTTGAGTAATGGTGTTCGTCCTATGTTCACGTCTCGAGACGTAGACATGGGCTCATGTCTACGGCGCATTGACCAATGAAATCCTGAGAATTTTCTTTGTAGTATGACAAATAGGGTGGTTATATACAGGGGTGATATAGGAATGTCATGCCTATAGACACATAGGTTGGTTATATATAGCGGTGCTATAGGAGTGTCATATCTATAGACATATGGGTTGTTTATATATAGGGGTAACATTAGTCTAAATATGGCAACACTGGGACTTGAACCCACAACCTCCCGTCTCTAGATTTATTGAAATAAAGTGCCATGGAGTATTCGGACGGAACTTTCCATCATTTGATGTAGCAGTTTCAAAATCACAAAAACGAATTGCCATGGAATTGCCATGGAAATCCATGGCATTCCATGGAAATCAACGGTATTCCATGGAGTATTCTGACGGCATTTGCCATCATAAGATTCCATGGAAATTCATGGCATTCTGTGAAAATCCATGATATTTGCCATGGATCCATGATATTTGCCATGGATATGAATCTACATGTAAAATTAAAGGACAAATGAACCTAAGCAAATCCTGGTTAAAAATATAAAATGTATTTCATAAAAGAAATACTGCCGTAAGAATATGCAGCATACATCTAGGTAGATGCATCTTCTCAATCTCAAATGATATCAATAAAGTAAACAATTAATTACTTGTTCGCCCTAAATTACCATATACCTCCTATAGAAGCAACCAAATGTAATTGGCAACATTAATGTGACAAATTTATTCATGAATAGCAAGTTAATAATTGCTCTTTTTTTCATATTAAATATTTTTTGTGTACAGACCATAAGTTATAAAGGTCACTAAAGTACAGAAAGGGAAGCTTGATGGGAGGAATATGGTCATTCTTCAAGCATTTAACTTGAAACACATAGCAGGCAAAACTATATTTATGAGAAGCAATGAATATAAGATTATTATCAGTTATAGAGCTGATCATTTGGAATATATCAGTAATAGAGCTGATCATTTGGTTCTACTATATCAGTTATAGAGCTGTTCATTTGGTTCCACTATATCAGCTATAGAGCTGATCATTTGGTTCCACCATATCAGTTATATAGCTGATCATTTGGTTCCACTATATCAGTTATAGAGCTGAACATTTGGTTTTACTATATCAGTTATAGAGCTGATCATTTGGCTCCACTACATCATAGAGCTGTTCATTTGGTTCCACCATATCAGTTATATAGCATAATAGCTGTTCATTTGGTTCCACTATATCAGTTATAGAGCTGATCATTTGGTTTCACTATATCAGTTATTATAGAGTTATTATAGAGTTGTTCATTTGGTTCCCCTATATCAGTTATAGAGCTGTTCATTTTGGTTGTTCCACTGATCAGTTATAGAGCTGTCACTATATCAGTTACAGTTACAGTCAGTTGTCAAAATCCTTGGCAGCTTCCATTGATATCCATGTAAGTCCACAACCCTACAAAAAATGTCCTTTCAACAGTCGTAGGTAAAAATGAATTTAGCCCTATAATTGGGGCGAGTGTCCCTTTAGCCTATTAAATAACTTCAAATGTATACCATTGAGATGTACCTATAGATATAAAGATACAGTTACTTACCATTATCGAATTCTCTCCCAACTCGACTGTTGCGAAAAACACGGCTGTCGTGCGCCGACCCTGGCCATTTCGCAACCAAGTTGGTTATCATAAACCTGTGATCACATATCATCTGTAATAGAATGTATTGAATTAGAATAATTACTTACACCCAGTACTGTTTGTTTTAATTATTAATTGTGAATAAAATAAATAAAACAAGATATCTCTGTAAGTTAGAAATATATCTCTTTTAACACAGAGAGATATCTCTCTAGCTTAAAGAGCTATCTAACTACTTTAAATATATATATTTCTAATTAACAGAGATTTCTTGTTTTAAGAGATATCTCTTTTTAAGGCGGAGAGATATATTTCTAACATTTAAGGACTGTTTTTCATTTATTGCGATGTTAATTATGCAAAGTTATATATCAATAACATTGAAAATAACAAAAAAACAATCTTAATAATAATTACAAACCTCTGTACATTTGTTTTTTATTTACGTTATTTGCAAATGTGTGTGTATTGTGTATTGTGTAATATCACAAATAAACCAATATAGCATTGTTATATTTTAACGTATTGTGTTTTTATGTATGTTTAGCTGCACTAATCGAAGAATATGTACAGCTATTGTACTCCCCCGGCGTCTGCCTCCTCCTTGGCTTAGACTTACAATTTAGAAACGTGTCCCAGACAGACAGTTGTTCTGTTGTGTTATAACTTCTTTATTTATATAATTACATCCTATTGCCATAATGGTCATTCTCAGCTTAACTGCAATATCCACCTTGCTTTCCTAAAAGCATCATTTTCATGAAAAATCAACAAAGAATCGAAACTGGTTAATGGGTCATAGTATTGACTATTCCACACAAAAGGCACATAATTTGGTGCAAGTCAACCTAGAGTTATGGTGCTTGTGCTCTTTCGGACAGCTCTTGTTACCAGTATGCTTTCATGAGCACATACTTTGAAGTTAAAATACTAAAATATGGGATAAGCCCTCAGTTATTTTATAACATTCACAGACTAGGACAAATTTAAATCCACTAAATATGGCAAATATAATTTCTGTGAATGAAATCATGCTTATCAATTGTTGAGTTGGTTACACATACCTGTACGTTCAAGGATGCAAATCCCTTTCTGTTAATGTACTCGTGTGTGTGGGCAGCCGGCTTTTGGATAGGGATGAACGTGCCGTCCACACATCCTACCACATTAGGGAATTCTGAAACAATAAGTTGTTACTATACATACTAAGGAAACAAAAACATGAAAGTCTGCAACGATTATTACAATGGCAAGTTTGGACCGTTATAATTGTATCTTTGAATTGAACAATATCTTATCTATAGTGATGTACGATACTGAAGTACACCGGTACTGCTTCAAGTATTCCGTCAACTTTGTTCATGTTATTTTTATAACACGATTCAGTTTCTCAGTTGATATCACATTCCATCCATCTATACATGTATATTATACCTCATTCGCATATTCCACTCTTTGTTTAATGTGATGTCATCCGGTCCATAAAGTTGCTTATTACATGTGTTACTATATATAGTAACAAAAACGGCCTGTTTTTCGTGTAATACAGGCATTGTCTCTGCGGTCATATTAGATAAGCGCGTGAAACGGCGGGCCAAAAATCCATATGAAGGGCCAAAAAACCCATATGGCGGGCCGAAAATCCATATTAAATCTAGACTGCGTTACATTCATTTAGCATTAAATTGTAGATATATTTTTAATAATCGTCCACGAACCAGTCATATCGTGCATCGGCACGTGCATCCAACGACAACTGCGACGGTTGAAAATGGCAGCCAGAATGCTCGCTACCCTGAGTACACGCAGGAGATTGTTAGTAGCCGAACAAAGATGAGGACGGACATTAAATAATGAAATTGTGAAAAACAAGATTAGAACGACTCGGTCTAAATCACCCTACAATATGAGGTGGAAAAAAATATGTGACTGGCTCGGAGATGTTGAAAAATATTGGCGATTGTGTGATAGATTTAACCTATTAAATTATACATTATCAACTCGTTTTTGATCGAAATGTCTTCAACAACCTATTATAATATATATATACTGTTTAGGGACCAGTTTCCGTCCAAGTCCAGTTTCCGTCATTCTCATTTAAAAACTGATTTTTACAATGCAAATTGCTAACGCGATGTTACTTATCGACAGACGTGTACTGCTACTATACAGTTATGGACATTTTATTTGGTCAATATGTTGCCCGATGTTGGCTTGTATCTGTAATTTTTTGTTAACAGAATACTATTCCTGTGCAACTACCTGGGACCAGTGTTGCGGTGTGGATATATATACTTCACCTTTCTTATTATAGCATATTCCGTTCTATTTATAGCTTGACATGTTGCGCTACATGCAGAACTCTGGTATAATCTCTTAATAGCAATAGTATGCTGGAAGTGACAGAATAGTTCTGCTTGGGAACCAGAAATATAACATGAAACTTCACAGGAATGCTGATCTAGCTATCAAAAATTTTGGGCTTCCAGTTTAGTCTGCGATGTATATGTGTATATGTGTATTGTTCGCAGCTTGTAACATTTATAATTGATTAACTGGTTAATAAAATATTTTATACTCTGAAAAAAGGTTAAAAAAAAAAAATTCTAAAGAAAGCAATCGCCGATACTAGTAACGATCATGTGACCGGTTATTGGCCCGATCAATTATTGGCCCGGTCAGGTGACCGGACCAATAACGTTCAGGTGACCGGGCCAATATGGATATGCATTTTCGGTCCGGTCACAACCTAAATTTGGCGTATCGGACCGCATTTCGAATATGGCTCATTTCTCGAGAGCTTTATTGTAGGGTAATTTTGTGCATATTGCGGGCCAAAAATGCGTATATATATGATAAAAGCCAGTATGGGTCACTTCAACATAACCTACAGGTACAGATACATCATACAGATATGTAATAGGACGGAGAAGGGGGTATGAGTAAATAGATAGGTTAATAAGATACTTCGCATTTCGTTGATAACATACAGAGTGGTGTTGACTATACTGGGGTTTTGGACTCATCCCACACTGCTGTTTGTTTGATCCAACAAAACAAAATGCAATTCCTCTAGTAACTTACGATGTCGTACATCTCATCTTCGTGTCGAGGGTATGGAGGCGAATGATGGAGCAAGCGTACCATTGCAAAAGCGTACCGGGAGCAAGCGTACCACTTTCCGAGAGCAAGCGTACCACATATATAGATAGATATTTATTTGTTGTGTATATATATTAATTAAACAAAACTACTAAAAATGAAACAAGCGTGTGAAAATTATTTAATAATAATAAATATCTTGAATGCAAAGCGTCTTGTATGTAAAACTTTATATTTGTCTTCTATTTCTGTATTTGTTGTGTATACTCAGTATATTAATTAAATGAAAGTTAAAACTACTAAAAAATGAAACAAGTGTTCCCATATAAAAATCTTACAAAAATGATCTCACCATGCAATTACAGTATCAGCATTATAATTATCAAGTCGCACTGCAAACCACAAACAAATCAAGTCGCACTGCAAACCACAAACAAATTACCGGACTCTATCCCAGCCTTTGTCCTTTTAAAGGCAGCTGCAGCAGAGCTAGCCCCAATACTATCAGCAATATACCAGTACTCCCTTGACAAGTGCAAAGTGCCACAGGACTGGAGATATGCATGGATCGTCCCAGTATTCAAGAAAGGGGAGAAACACAAAGCAGAAAACTACCGTCCTGTATCCCTGACATCCATCACATGTAAGCTGCTAGAGCACATAATCCACAGCAGCATAATGACCCACTTCGACAAGCATAGCATACTTAAGGACAACCAGCATGGCTTTAGAAAACAACGCTCCTGCGAGACTAAGCTAATAACAACGATTCAAGGGATTGCATCTCCGTTAGCAAAAGGCCAGCAAGTGGACGTGATCCTTCTCGATTTCGCGAAAGCATTTGACAAAGTTCCCCACTCGAGACTGCTCTACAAACTAGTCTACTACGGAGTGAGAGGAAACACCAGCAAATGGATCCAGGCGTTTCTTGGAAATCGTAAACAGACAGTTGTATTAGAAGGAATACACTCAACCGAGACTGATGTACTCTCAGGAGTCCCCCAAGGCACAGTACTAGGTCCCCTCCTATTCTTAGCCTTCATCAATGACTTACCAGACTTGTGCAAATCTTCAGATGCCCGTTTATTTGCGGATGACAGCTTACTCTACCGTGCCATAAATATCCCCCATGACAGTTACATACTGCAGCAAGACCTCACTGCCCTGGAGGACTGGGAAAAGACATGGCAGATGAGTTTTGACACAACAAAGTGCAATGTAATCCACATATCACAAAGCAACAGGAAGCGACTGATACAGTCTACATACCTGCTAAACGGACACGTGCTCGAAGCAGTAGATGTCAGCAAGTACCTAGGAGTCACACTGTCTAACAGCATGAGTTGGAATAAACTCATCAACAATGTCGTTGGTAAGGGCAACAGAACTATAGGATATTTAAGAAGGAACTTTAATGAAAGAAGCCACATACACCACTATGGTACGCCCCGCCATGGAGTACACCGCCTCAGTCTGGGACCCATACCGCCAATGTGACATCAAGGCTATCGAACAGGTCCAACGTAGAGCTGCTCGCTACGTATGCAACAGCTATACAGACAGAACCCCTGGATGCTCAACAAATATGCTACATGAGCTTAAATGGGAGAGCCTTGAAGAACGGCGACACATATGTAGACTGCTTATGCTCTTCAAGATTCAGCATGGACTTGTCGCGTAATAAAGAAAACTTCCTCAGACAAAGTGACAGTCCCACCCGAGGTCAACAGAAATTCTTCCAAGAAAGAACCACACATGCCAGACCTGCTCTACAGAGACTAGTCAGCAGTCTCCTTGTACATAGTCTTAAAAACATTCTCTTTTACTGGTTTTAAATATAAATAACCAATTGGGACACTTGCTGAGCTCGTCCGCCATGCATGACCCCGCAAAACCGATTACGTTCTTTGAAGAACCTGGTTCTTACCATGCCCGTGGCATGGAAGAAGAAATTAGCACCTATGTTACCACTATATATACATGGGACGCTTGCTCCTAAAATGGTACGCTTATACGCTGGTACGCTTATGTAAAGGTACGCTTGCTCCTGCATCGATGGAGGCTAAGGTAGTAATATTATTATACAATTCCTCCAGCGTGACCTATATATTTTTCCTATATTTTTCTCGACAACATTTTCACCGGAACAGGAAATATGGGGGTAGTGTCCCGTAATAAATACAATACCGGCAAAATTTACAAATTAAATTAATAGGTGATAGAGTACTGTATACTTACTTGCAAGTTCATGAAACCCTTGTTTGATTTTGTCAAGTTGCCGTCGATTCCTTGGGAAATGTATTACAGCATTCAGAAATCGCGGCGCTGTTAAAAGTTCAACTACCCTCCAGATTGTCCGACAGACAGTTGATTTCGACACATCAAGGCTGTCGGCCACAATCAACTGTATGCCTGACCCAGCAAGATACCGCAGGCAGATACATATTTGAAGAAATGGGGGTAACGGCGAATTTCTCAAAGTTTGGTAACTCAAAGCAGCCCCAAGAATGCCTGTTAAAAAGTATACAGTTTCCTGTTTAAACCTGTATCGCTGGAAGAAATCTACGTTGTTGTATTCTAAATTTAATACAGGTCTTTCTAATACTAGACGCCGACGGCGATTACGTCTTCGGCGACGAATGTTTCGCCTAACAATTTCCACCATTTTGGATTGTTTGTTTACGTTTTTAAGTTTTTAAGTATCTCGGTAAGTCACCTCCAACGCCGACTTAAGAATCGTTAAGTATTTAAGGTAATATACTTAAATTTATTTATTTAAGTATTGAATATACGTTGGTGGAACACGTTTCACGTACTTTACTTAAATACTTAAGGATTTTAAGTTTTTAAGTTTTTAAGACGCTAAGTAGAGCTAAGTAAATGTTGGTGGAACCGGAGCCTGGTCGTAAACAACTATGAATTACTGGTACTTGGCTGTTCTGTCCGTGGCTTCTGTGGTAATGTGGGATGTCCTTTCTTCCGTTTTCCTTTTGTCTTCGTATGATATTTGTTGAACTGATTGCTAAAGAAAAGATTATATTACGTAATAAAATGCATGATCTTTCTAAAAATCGGTTGCACCAGAAGTTAAAGTCGCTTTCCCGCCAACAATATGGAATAAATTTAAACTATTTCTAAGCCAACAATATGGAATAAATTTAAACTATTTCTAAGCCTAAGTTAAAGATAAGTATATCTGTAAGTTAAAGATGTTGCGAATCCAAACTCTATCAATACAATAGCAACGTTCTAACCAATCAGGCAAAACATCACCCTTTCGGGCATGGAATTATGATTTAGCAACTCTAAATTCAGTTTTCGCATTGTCAATTACAGGTATTTAAAGTATCCATGAATAAAATGTAATCAGCACATTTATGCATTATTTTATCACTTGAGCACATGTATAACGTTCGGAAGAACTGTTTTGTGTTGTTAAATGTGCTTGTTTTTGGCGGGATAGCGACTGTAACCTTTTCCAAGAAAAACTTAAATCGTTTATTTTCATTAAATTATCTTAACCATTTCTTTTGCTATCAAAGGATCCATATATTATGTCTATTTTACTATTTCTGTTGCCATAGCAACCATATTTGTTGTATAGCAACCATATTTGTTGTCAAATCAACAAAATAAAATAAAGTGCATAATTCCCTTATTGCCCTCTACCAGCATGTCAAGTTCAATAAAAATATTTTAAATACTTTTCTCAATATCGCAGGATCCATGTTTGTTGGACGGACTGACTGACTGACGGTAGGCGACTAACAAGAGGTCAATGAGCTTGAAGCACTACTGATAGGTTTTTGATAGCTAGATCAGAATTCCTGTGAAGTTTCATGAAAATCTGTCGAGCAGTTCAGAGGAGTATTCGCCACACGACAAGGACTATCACAACCTGACTTCTATGGTGATGTGATTTATAAACTTCGTAAGATTCTTGGTCATGATCACTTTCATACTATCTTTTTTAAACTTGTTAAAAGGTTTATCAAAAGAGGTTATGACCCTATCATTTTGCAACGTACTGCATGCTTGGTGGTGGACCCTTTTACAGTTCGCCACTATGCTTTCCTCTTTAATTGTACGATGACCGGACAGGCTGTGGACCCTGTGATGACGCCTACCTAAAGCCCATTGGGACGGTGGCGTTTGATGTTTGTCCATGATCTTTCTTGTCGTGCCCTTAATGGTTTATTCTCTTACTGCTCTGGCTTCTGCAAAGTCATTGAGTACCTTCATTGTGGCTTTCTAGGCTATTATTATATTTACACGAGCATATTTGTGTTTTACTTATATTGCCTATTGATGCTGCCTTGTTGGTTAGAGATTAGATCATGGCGGGGATTTCTTTATTTACACTGTCCTGTTTTAATGGGATGACAGTAGGGTAAGTGTGAGGTTTGGTGCACCCTAGAACCGGTTTAAACCCCCAGTGGCCTACTTTGCCACTGACCGTTCCAAGGCGGTAGCCCTATTGTCAACCCTTTTGTGTTTGTGAAGTCGTTGGCATTTTTTACTTTTGTCTTTTCGTTTGTCTGTTTGCGTGTTTGTTTTTGTGTTTTGTGGTTGACTGTCGTCCTTGAATGCTGCTTTCCCTGTCCGATACATTTATCCTTTTTTACTATATAACTCTATTTAAAGAAAGATGGCCGCGCAGCCATGTCTAACGTTAAATCAAAGTGATTTTCGACAATGATCAACCTTATGTCAGTCATGCTAGTCGTTTTACAAAAACAAATTCATATCAATATCAGTTATAGTTTTTAGCCGTGGCGGGCATTTTAAATTTCCGACGGGCCTGGACTTTGGCTGTGATTAATTAGACATCAAGAGCAACATTACTGTGAAGTTTCATGAAAATCCGTCACGTTGATTACAAGTAAACTTCTTCAGCAGGGTTTTCGTTATCACAAACTACGTAGATCTTTCTCTAAATTCTACCGCCGCACACTTCTGCGACTAGGCATATCACAATCTTCATTTTATGGAGATGTGGTCTATAAACTTCGAAAGTTAAAGGGGTCTGACGGGTTTCCTGACCGCTTTACAAATTTAATCAGGAAGTTCGTCAGAAAAGGATATAACCCTTTGGTTTTACAGCGCACTGCATGTTTAGTGATTGACCCCTCTACAGTCAGTCATTACGCTTCACTTTTCACTTGTGCGATGACTGGACTACCTCTTGGGACTCTAGGATTGTACCTACTGAAACCCCTACTAAGGGAGGTGGGTGCTTGAGCTTTCGTCCCTCGGGTTTTCTGGTCGTACCCTAGATTGGTTTTCTCTTTAGCTGCAACTACTATGGTTGTTCAGTACGATTCTGCATACATCCTGAGATGTTTATTATTTGGTATGTGTATCTTTAGTTACCTCTTTTGACTCTATGATTGTACCTTCTGAAAAGAAATATAAACAGATCGGACAGGTAAAGTAGCATTCAAGGAGGACCGTCAACCACAAAACACAGAAACAAACACGCACACCGACAAACAAGAAGGCAAAATCAATAATAAATGCAAACGACATCACAAACACAAAAGGGTTGACAATAGGGCTACCGCCTTGGAACGGTCAGTGACAAACTAGGCCACTTGGGGCTTGGGGTTTAAACCGGTTCTAGGGTTCACCAAAGCTCACACTTACCCTACTGTCATCCCATTAAACCCCAAATAAGGGAGGTGGGTGCATGAGCTTTCGTCCTAAGAGTTTTCTTGTCGTACCCTAGGTTGGTTTTCTCTTTAGCTGCAACTACTATGGTTGTTCAGTACGATTCTGGATACATCCTGAGATGTTTATTATTTTTTTGTATGTGTTTCTTTAGTTTCTCTGGATGTGGACTTTATTGTTAGAGAAATCCTTTTAATGGGATGTAGTTTTGTTTACACTGTCTTGTCTATTTGGGCACTGAAGACAGGATAATAGCGAGGATTGTGCGCATATAAAGTCGATTAAAGCTAACCAGTAGGCCTTAGTGCCTTAGTGCCTACTGACAGTTCCAAGTCGGTAAACCTGTCTTCACCACGCTTTCTGTTGTTTTTTGTCTCCTTCATTGTATTTTCAAGTCCTTATTTGCAGTACATTGAGGACCAACAATGCCATCGCGTTCGGACGCTGTGGTTTATATAGGACCCTATATCTCATTTTTGTTTCAAATCAATGTCGCTACAAGTTTTTACTATATAACTATATATCAACAAAGATGGCCGCTGGCAGCCATGTTTAACATCAAATCAAACCGATGTTCGAAAAAGACCAATATCATGTCATGCTGATCATTTTAGAAAAAGTCTCATATCAATATCACTTATAGTTATCAAGAAGTAGTTGCTATAAACTTTTTAAAATTCTATTTTTGGCTTTGAAGGCCATCTTGCATTTCACATCAACATGAAATTTTGCTAGGATCAACTAGACTTCATAGGCAACATTTATGTAAAGATTCAGAGGAGTAGACGCTTCACAAAAGGTTTACGGACGGACAGACGGACGACGGACACTGCACCACGGCATAAGCTCTGCTGATCTTTGATCAATAGTGCTAATAAAGCAAATGGTTACTCCTAACAAGAGGACCAACATAGCCCTTAATCGTTCACCTGAGTTTATAAACCTTGCTTTTTTAAATCATGGTGTCCCGTTAGTTTTCCTATGTAACTTGCACATGTTCAATCATCACCATTCAATATTAGAATATGTCACAAAATAATCACGAGTATAGCGTATTGGTCGTACACAGCTCTTGTAAGGACCTGTCAGTCACACGCTAATATATTGCTCAGTTGAAACCAGTTCACAATGTCCATGATATATTCAGGTAACACGGAAAAGCGTGCAATTTTAAGTGGCCGCCAGAGGGCGTCCAGAAGGGTCTTTTAATAAGTTTAGTTGTGTGCTAATGCATGCAAGAGTATAGGTCTATCTCTCTAAAAGGCAAAATTGTGTAAAGGTCCTTTATTGTAGAATTTAATACTGCGGATTTAGCCACGTTTTGGGCGGAACGTCGGTTATAAAATGCATTGTTCTCCAGTCCTGGCCGGGATTGATTGAAAGTTACTTTGTTTTAACAGAGTTTGGAACCGGCGAAATTCACAGGCAATATGTGGTCAGTATTTATTTTATTAACTTTTATCGTACATTTGTGTTCAGTGGGCGGCGCCATCTTGGTTGGCAAAGTCACGACATCCGGTTAGCTTTTATGTTTCTCAAACATTAACTAGCATATGATTTTGAAGTTACTTTATTAGATGTAATTATTGTCATTGATCACTAATTGTAAAACAATGTTAATTGAATAACGTTGTATAATAGGTGCATCAGTTAACGTTGGCGTATAACTCAGTGATAGTAATACACGATTGGACTGATAATGTTGTATATTAGGTGCATTAATCAACAATGAGATGAGTGCCTAATATAAATGTCCGACGCGTATACATGGCGTTGTTGAATATACATCCATTGATACTCATCATAATTAGAGAGTGGCTTGCATATATTTATTAGATAATGATTTGTTGGTGTAATGATGATTATATAAGATTGGTGTTTATGACCCGACATCTGAAACGTATGTATTATTACAGCCTAACCTGTCCAGTGCAGATAACCCGTCCGGTGCAGATAAAACGTCCGGTGCAGATACGCCTCCAGGTGTGGAGATAATTCTTCCGGAGTGGAGCTAAGCTTCCACGTATAACGTTAAAAGCGGTGGAGACGGTCCCCGTACCTGTGCTACATGCCCAGGTTCTAGTATCGAAAAACCCCGGGGCACGGGGTGGCCCCGTTATCGGTCTTCACTGGAGGAACGTCATTCACAACCTCGGTGGAGGTTAATTAACATATCTATCGCGTCAACCGTTATAGAAGGCTTTTGATGACAATCACCCATTGGATTCGCGCATCTTCATCTTCATGAGCTCTCGCGCATCACATTCATCGCGCTAGACCATAATGCTTTGCACATCAACATTGTTATAACTTTAACAACACTTTAGTGTCGTATATAATCAGTCGACACATCCCAGTATTTGTGATAATACTAAGAACGTCTTAAACGTTCATGAGAACAGTCTTTTCATATCTCATCTGTGTATTCGCTTGTTTTGTTTTTTTGGATAATCGTATACATATTTAACCTATTTTAAAAGTTGCATTAAACATTATGTAAATGCATTCACCGTCATTGATTCTTTCTTGAGTTAGCCCCAACCACTAGGGTCATCTTGCGACAGAATAGTTCAAAGCAAATTGTGTTTACATACATAGTACTAACTATATATTATATTGCACCAAAAATATGTTTAAAACACTGGTAGAATAACTAAACCTATAGACAACTGAAATGATTTAATTATACGCAAGGTGTTTGAATGTGAAAATGATACAGGATTAATAAATTGAGGTGATACTTTCAATGACTGATAGAATATCCAAGATTGCCATGTGTCCCTTTAATGTTAATTCAATTTATGTTTAAGTGTTAAGTAGGGTAATTGTGAGGTTTGGTGCACCCTAGAACCGGTTTAAACCCCCAGTGGCCTACTTTGCCACTGAACGTTCCAAGGCGGTAGCCCTATTGTTAACCTTTTTGTGTTTGTAATGTCGTTTGCATTTATTATTGTTTTTGCCTTCTTGTTTGTCTGTTTGCGTGTTTGTTTCTGTGTTTTGTGGTTTACTGTCCTCCTTGAATGCAACTTTCCCTGTCCGATCTTTTTATATTTCTTTAGAGCACTGTCCAACCAGACATTCATAAATTGTAAATGTGCACGATTTTTTATATGTCGTCGTCAATGCTTTCTTAAATGGTAATTTACATGTGCATCATTTGTGTAACACTTTAGGCCATATATGACAGTCAAATTCTTTGTAGTGCAACAAACACGTGAGAAAGTGTGACTACGATGACCGGACATGCTGTGGACATTAGGATGACGCCTACCTAAAGCCCATTGGGACGGTGCCGTTTGATGTTTGTCTATAATCTTTCTTGTCGTGCCCTTAATGGTTTATTCTCTTGTTGTTCTGGCTTCTGCCAAGTCATTGAGTACCTTCATTGTGGCTTTCTGGGTTATTATTGTTTTTGTATTATATTTACACGAGCGTATTTGTGTTTTATTTATATTGCCTTTTGATGCTGCCTTGTTGGTTAGATATTATATCATGGCGGGGATTTCTTTATTTACACTACAATAGGGTAAGTGTGAGGTTTGAGCATCCTAGAACCGGTTTAAACCCCCCAGTAGCCTACTTTTCCACTGACCGTTCCAAGGCGGTTGCCCTATTGTCAGCTCTTTTATGTTTGTGATGTCGTTTGCATTTGTTATTACTTTTGCCTTCTTGTTTGACCGTTCCAAGGCGGTAGCCCTATTGTCAACCCTTTTTGTGTTTGTAATGTCGTTAGCATTTATTATTGTTTTTGCCTTCTTGTTTGTCTGTTTGCGTGTTTGTTTCTGTGTTTTGTGGTTGACTGTCCTCCTTGATTGCTACTTTCCCTGTCCGATATTTTTATATTTCTTCTTATGGACGATAGGAGGTAAACAGTACTGGTTCTACCCTGGAAAAAGTGAGTGTACATTTTGTCATTCACCCTGTATGTGATACCTGTTAAATGTAAACAAGGCATTACGCAAAAAGTACAACCACATTTTGATGTATGTCTTTGGTTGAGATTTTGTATTTTAAAATAGTCCAATGCGAAGTTTGCACTGTTTTGAAATTAAAACACTTAAACATTTACCAGTTTTAGTTATTCATTCTGATGGTTTTTGGGAGTGAGACGATGAATGTTTGTTTCGAAGGCAATATCGTGTAATCAAGTAACATTATGCAGATATTATTTTGTATTACCTTCATGGAAGCTCCTTCTTTCTGTAGTTAATCTCTCTTCTTTTTCAGTTGCTTCATCAACATCTTTCTCTAGCACCATTCTTTCCACCAATTGTTTATCTGTTTTTTCAATATCTGAGAATTTTTGCTGGCTCATTCCAGGAGAATTTATCACTGACAGTAGCTCGTTAGGCCATTCCCAGTCACAAAAGTTCCCAAAACGGCATGAACGTTCAATTCATAGTTTGAGCTAGCTGATGTAGACAGTGTATGGCTGGTTCAATAATAGCATTATGACATTCTCATGACATCCAGCGCATTTTCCCGACAAAACAGACACTAAACCAAAGATGTTTATTTCCGAAACAAGCTCAACCGGCTGACCACCACCTTCCGCAATCTCAATAGTTGCAGTACAGTGCGAAGCATGAAAATGTACATCTGCAATATTTTTTTGCAAACCATTTAAACTGACGAGTCGATATCCATCTCCAGGATTTCCCAGTTTTGTCATGATAGTCCTTTTCATAAGTTTACCATTGCTTCTATACAGCTCATACAGCTTTTTCAATCTCTTAACATGTTTTCCCCTTTTTCACAGTGATTTTAATTTTCAAGGGAGTAACTTCACCTCTATAGCTCTTATAAGAAACTCCATGCCTACCCCCACCTACACTGAAACGTTTATTCCTACACGCACTTTAAATTTAAACCTATTCTACTCATTTGTTTTCGTACCGAATTGTATTCAAATGTGCACAACTTTTACAACCCATTCATCAAATGTATACTATACGTCAGAAGTAATAATACTGAATTACAACTGCACTCGTATTCTACATCTAACTATGTCATCATAGCCTCACTTCTCTCTCACCTGCTACTTCTTATACCTAAATCTCACGTTCCCCTGCCCCTTTATGTAACATCATATGTTGTGTACTATGCCTCAAGTTGTTATTTTACCGTCATCCAACCAGATATGTTCTTTTATTAGTATCACATTTGGCTCCAGAGTGTCTATTCAAAGTAACCAGTCCCTGCAACACTGCCAAACGATAAGTTGTTTTTTAAAGAGTTTTATTTAAACTGCCGTGTATTTTAGTGGGTTTTTGTTTCGTATTGGTTCTGTTTGTGTGTGTTTACTACTGATGAAGGCGTAAGCCGAAAGCGCTTAGGTTTTTATAAACTGTAGCACTGTATAAATGTTTTTCCCCACCTATTAATTTATTCCAACATTTTCGTATCCCCTCGGGCATCCAGTGCTTTTTGAAAGGTATTTTGTAGATGTATGTATTTTCTCACCCTTATATATATACTCATTGACAACTATTACTTTTCTAATAACAATTATTTTGCTATTAAAATTTGTATTTCGGAAAAATGTTTTCTGGTAATCAATCTTGATTTATAAATTAAAGAAATGTAGCATTGGGTTAAACAATGTACATAATTATGCTGTTGAACACATGTTATAGATATTGCTGAAGTAATTACTTTAGTCCAAGTGTTATAGATACTGTATATGTAATTAATTGCTCCAGATAAAGTGCAACAGATTTTGCATCTGCAATTAATAACTCCAGATTAAGCATATATAATTAATTACTCCACACCAGGTTTTATAGATGTTGCGTCTGTAATTAATTACTCCAGACCATGTTATAGATACGGCATCTGTAATTAATTACTCCCAAACCAGGTGTTATATATATTGCATATGTAATTAATTTCTACAGATCAAGTGCTATATATATTGCAGAAGTAATTACTTTAGTCCAAGTGTTATAGATACTGTATCTGTAATTAATTACTCCAGATCAAATGCTATAGATACTGCATCTGTAATTAATTACTCCTGATCATGTGTTATATATACTGCATGTGTAATTAATTACTACAGATCAAGTGCTTTAAATACTGTAACTTTAATTAATTACTCCAGATCGATTTGTACATATACTGCACCTGTAAATAATTACTCCAGAACAATTGCTATATGTATTGCATCTGTAATAAATTACTACAGATTGGGGGTTATAGATACTGAATATGCAATTAATTACTCCAGAACAGGTGTTATAGATACTGCATCTGTAAACTCTAGAACAGGTATTATGGATATTGCATCTGTAATTAATTATTGAAAATTAATTTCTATATATATTGCATCTGTAATTATTACTCTTGAATAAAACGTTGTTAGATGTTGAATCGGAATTGTGTTTCATTTTATGACAATTCTATAACATTACGTGGTCCCGGCATAATTATATTAAGCGATGATCGGGAAAGCTTATATAAATATGATTTTATAATGGATATTTCGACAATAAAACATGTTTAAAAAACATTTGCACTGAATACAATGCGATAACCTGTTAAATATTACCTATTAAATGTTTTAATTGTACAACATCCGAAGTGTTTTATACCGAAATAAAGGTTTTCTTTCATACCACAGCCAACTCCCTTTTCGCTTCTTGGAGACGGGGTTGGATGGGGTATAAAAGTTAATACTCGGACCATGTAATGTTCATAGTAATTAAAACAATCTCGTCCATTTAAACATATTTTATTGCCAATAATGTGTTACATACAGAATATTATCCACATATATACAATAGAAATATTATTATGACAAATGGGTCGGGTAACAAGTTCTACCAACATTAGTTTAAACCCTTCCCAGTTAACATCTTGCAATTGCAAATGCGTATGGCTGAGTGAAATTAATTACAATAATTACAATGGCAATTAATACATTTATAGAGAGAGTGATGAATAGTGAAAACAACATATGAGAGAGAGAGAGAGTTTTCCCCAATCTATGTTCCAATCAGTTAAAAAACATTAACGCTTTTAACAGTGTATACATGTTACATCAATTGATATAGCTCCATAAAAAAATTATGATAATCGACCTTTGGAAACGGCCGAGCACGACATAACTTGAGTTATGTAATAACAACAACAACAGCAAACACTATAATGGTAAGCTTCGAATGTCGAAATGAGTCGTAGAATCAGACATCTATGTAAACCTATGTGTTTCTCGTATATATGTTTGAACTGCTGCGAAGAGGGATTCATTTTCCCTGTCAGTTATCTGTTCACGACCATAAATGAGTGTGCTTACATTTAACTGGTGTAAATGGCGAGTATACTGAAACAGATGAAGCCGATAAGCTGAAAATGTGTTACACTGGAAAAAATAGTGTTCAGCATCTTCTACTTCACAGCCGCACTCGCAAGTCGGTGAATCTCGTAAATAGGTAAGGTACAAGTCGTTATTGAGACTGCTACATAAATGCCCCATTCTGGCATGTAAAACAGGAAATACTCTTTGTCCACTTAAGTAGTAAGGTGGCACTTTTGTACTAGAAAATACAGATGTTAATAGTATTCTCTTAAAAATTGCGATACTTTCAGAGTTTCGTATCTCTATTGGCAAGTCATTCCATAGTTTAAAAGAGGAAGGAACAAACGTTATTGAACATTTCGGTTCTCCTAGCAATAGTGGCATAGTTATCGTTATTTCTGAGATTGTATGTTTGAAATGTAATTTGGAACGGTTCCATTTTTAACATTATAAACCGAAATAAGTTTTTGCATTTTCCTTCTATCAGAAAGTGAAACCCATCCTATTTCGGATATTAAGATATGTATGGATACTGATCGGGTTAGACCCGTCACAATACGAGCTGCCTTATAACTTTTCCAAGCTATCTTTTTCTAGTAAAGTATATGTAGAGGTTTTGAAATTGTATTTGCAGTTTCCTTTAACATCCTATGGCTTATTTCATCCTCCCCACATGCTTTATTTACATTTAAAATCTTGATAATATCAACTATTTCGGATTCTTCTATATAAATATTTTCTAATTTATTATTGGATTTTGAATGAAAAATAGGTAATTCAACATTAGAATCATCATCTGATGATATTGAAACAAAGTAATCATTCAAACATTTCGCTTTTTCTTGGTCAGTTATTGTGTATGACGTTTCGCCATTTGGTAAAAAAAGAGTATGATAATGGACCTTTGGAAACGGCCGAGCACGACACATACGAAATATTGCAGTCTCGGTTTGATTGAGACTGTTCATGAGTGGTAGTGAAATATGCTAGCTACCGCTCACGCTCTCTAGCCCCGGGTTGAGCAGAACTCAATATTAATAAAATCAACAGCACAAAATTTTAACCATCCCCAAGATGGCATGCATATGGCGGTGGACATTGAGTTAGCCTTCTTTAATGTATTCCCCATGTCGTACGGCGTATGGTCCCAGTATCTAATAAAATGAAGTCTGTTTTTAAAGGTGGGACAGTTTCCGAGTTTTTGTTTGATTTGATGAAATATTTTAAAAGTTTCCAATACTGACGTCTGTCGTTGATATTTGTTTCAGTAATTGTGTGTTCAACATTACTAAAGAAACGTTCCTTAGCGTGGCTTTTTAGATTATTAACTTTGTTTCGTAGCCTTTGTACGCAGCTATATCACGTTGTCTTGATACACGTCTTATTTCGGAATCATACCACGTTTTATCATTTGGGCGAATTGTTACATTTTTCGATGGAATGCACACATTAATCAATTCAAAAAAGGATTTCGTAAAATGTTCACACGCAACACTGAGCGAATCGTTTTGTAAGAAAGACCAGTCTTTTTGTTGAATATTATCGTTGAGTTTTATGAAATCAGCTTTATTATAATTCCAGACCCTTCGGGTATAATTTGGTCGAACATTGTAACTATACTGAAACATTAAGTATGTACCATGGTGGTCGCTTATATCACGTGGTATGTTTAAAATTCCGGAATCTAACGGTTTTAGAGAATCGGAGATAACAATGGGGTCTATCAACGTAGAAGAAAGATATGTTACTCGAGTTGGTTCAGTTATAATGTTTGTCATATTATTAAGCTGCATTATGTCCTTTAAAAATTGTTATCAATATTTAGTTGGTTCTCGTTGATATCACCAACTAAAATGATGTTATTCGATAATTCGTATGCCTTAGCTTATGTTTAAGTTATCCCAAATAATATTACTAGAATTTTGTTTTCGATAAACCGTACATATTAAAAAATGTTCGGTTTTGTCTTTAATTTCAATCCAGAGTGAGAATGGTAGTAAAAATTAAAGTTCTAATACACGTCTTGAAATAATGTTATTCGCAGTATACATTAGTAGTCAGCTAGAAAATGCAGATGTATTTTTTCGGAAAATGTTCTTTTAACCTTCTATGCATATGACATCATTGGGAACGTTTTCCGATAAGTGGGTCTCTGTAAAACACAAGATATCATAATCTAATAAATGGTCCTTAATATATTCCATTTTGTTGCGTATGCTACGAATATTTAAGTGAAATGTTTTTCAATCGCATTTACAGGACCTGGGTTCATTTCAACGTCGCCCGACATAATCACTAATAATACCATAACAAAAGAAAATCCCAGGTTTGAGAGCGATTTAGAACCGCCTGCAATAATGGCTATTATGCGCATTGTTTATTCTTGAAAGTAAGTAACAAACAACTAGCAGGTCTAGTGTCGATATATGCCACAAAGTGACTTTTTATTCACAAGAGTGTGAATGTGTTTAAAGTTGAAATAGTAGACATGATAGATAGATAATTTTATTTCAAAATTCCAATAGGCTATAAAGCCCATGCGGATACAAATACAGAGTAATACATGGTAACAGTGCAGTTGGTACATATAAGTCAATAGTATGAGATCACAATGAAATACTTTGCATATACATGTACACATTTCTTGTGCGTTGACGAGAAGGTGTTTATAAATGTGCATGAATATTTGTACATTAACATAAGTTAACATAATATGTATACATACACATATTTATATTAATATAAGTTAACAATACTCAACATGTTATACAGGAACATATCCACAATTTAATTTCTAAATAGCATCTCGTTTCTTAATTGAAACGCTTTACAGATAAATATGGAGAGTTTACGAATATATCCTTTATTATTTGAATTTATGAGTTCTATAAACTTAACCATGTTAGGTCGTCGGTAGAAATACTTGGGTATATATTGTTTCCTTAAATCTGTATATCTGTCACACTGTAATACGAAATGAAACTCAGCTTCTGACATGTAATATTTCATGAAACATTGTAATATTATGTAACACATATTAATTTCCGTTAATTGCATAATTAAACTGATATAGAATAAAGCATTATAAAATAGATGTACTAACTATTATTATGCGATATTACATAATCTAAGTTGTTACACGATATGTCGTTAATTGGAAATAACTGTTTTTATATTAAAAACATTAATGGTGTTTTTATAATCTTTAATTAGCTATGGCGATTCACGCCTATTCATGGAGCTTAGGCGTAGAATAAAGTCAATACGAGCGCTATGGTATAGTGTGCATTTATATATTTATTATTTGTTGTAGGGTGGTTGGTTGGGGTTTGTGGCGGTTTTAGAATTTTCCACTCCGACTGGCTGTTGTAAAACACAGAGCCTGAATGGAATATGTTACAGATGATGGGGACTGTATCCCCATCATCTGTAACAGGTGATGATGGGGACCCGCCCCCGCTGGTGATGATGGGGACCCGCCCCCGCTGTTTTAATAAGCCAATGGTATTCGTGTTGTGTTAAAAACACTGAAGCGCGTAATTGGTTTATAAACCGGGGTCCAGGCCGTACGTACAGAGGATAAACACTTTGCATAAATATCCAATTACTTCGCAGTTAGATTATTTATGCGCATTGTTTATTCTGGAAAGTAAGTAACAAACAACTAGCAGGTGTAGTGTCGATATATGCCACAAAGTGACTTTTTATTCACAAGAGTGTGAATGTGTTTAAAGTTGAAAAAGTAGACATGTAATATTGCATGAAACATTGTAATATTATGTAACACATATTAATTTCCGTTAATTACATAATGAAACTGATATAGAATAAAGTACTATAAAAATAGATGTACTAAATATTATTATGCTATATCACGTAATCTAAGTTGTTACACGATTTGTCGTTAATTGGAAATAACTGTTTTTATATTAAAAACATTAATGGTGTTTATATAATCTTTAATTAGCTATGGCGATTTACGCCACTCTCATCAGACAGTTTGACTAATGAAATCGCCATAAAAAAGGGGTGGGGGAGAAGAAAAGCGAATGACCTTGGCATATATCGAACACAAAACAACAAAAGAAAAAGAAACCAATTAATTACGCGTATTTTATGCTGACGTTTTAGCGAAATGCACATTATACCTTAACGCGTTTGAACGATCGTACATGAACCCATGGTACGATCCTGACATAAATGTACACGTGAATAACAAATAATTCATATACATTAAATCACTAAGCAAAAACTAATTCATATACGTTGAACCTCTCGTAAAGTGGTATTACGTCGAATGTAAGACTTCAAAATGTCTCTTTCAAGTGGAACTTTGGAAACGACCGAACACGACACATACGAAATATAGGTATATCCATGTAGTTTATAAACAAGAACGACCCTAAATGAACACATGGTAAGGTTACTCCTCGTGTGTACGAATACAACCCCACATGAACCCATGGTGGGGTCAGTATTTGATAATGAGTCTAGTTTGAATGCAACCCGCTCTCAAGTTATCAATGAAATGAACGCATGTATGTTCCGTGTTATCTTTATATGTAATGTTGAGCGACTATGTAATGAAGGCCGTGAACCCACTGGCCTCTATTTATTGCTGTTTGTATTTCGTGAACGCATTTTACCGCAACTGTCCGCAGTGTCGAATAATGCCAACGGTCACATTGTAAATAGCTCTACCGGCGACTTCTCCACTGGCGTCTGTAAACGGCGAAAAACAGCATGTCTGGAAAACAAAAAGGGTAGACTTTCCGCTGAGCGATGCTACAAATTGTTTACATATCAAAAGGTGTTGTTTGACACCTGTTGTCAGACGGACGCAATAATATGGCTTTTTCACATTAAGCGTAGGATTTATTACTGACCGAAGAAATGTCCGTCCAGACAGTATGAATTTTTTTTTGTTCCAATTATTGATTGGATGATCTATCTGTCGACAGATGCCGATCGGTTAAACGTTCGCTGTTAAAGGCACATGGTACGGTTACGGCAATAAAATAACGTTTATTCGAGCTTGTTTAGGTAATGAACCACTATAAACATCAAGATATAATTAATTGGACTGAACAATGCTTTCTAAGTTATGTATGACACAGAATGGAGATAATGCGAACATGTGTTTTAGAACTTCAAATAACGCAAACAGAATTATTTTGTATACATTTCTAAAGTGCCTGTCATAGCTTGTTCGGGGGTAGGACTCCAGCCCTTCCATTCATATTCAGTTTGTCATTTTTTGTTCATGCTCATTAAAGGTCTTCATAATGACCCCTGCATTGTTTCGGGTGCCATTTCGCTCGCATTTATAAGAGCAGTGGCAGAAAACAATAAACGTGGCTCCAGCGTAATTGGAGTGTCTACAATAGAATTTGCAGCAACTCTGCAGATCAGGGTGAGAAGGTCCTAGGCCCATTCTCCATATTTTGTCTCGATGTACATGGAGGATGAGCCTGGCATGTTCATGCCTGTTAGGCGCCATATAGCCTTTCATGTGTTGGTGCGCCTTAAAACCCGATTCAATTCAATTCAGGTAATGAACCATTATCAACAGCAAGAAATAATTAATTTTAATGAACATTGCGTCCTAAGTTATGTATGACACAGAATGGATATAATGCAAACATGTGTTTTAGAAATGGTTATTCAATGACTCCCAAATTTACCAAGTGTTCCGACATGGGTAATTTTTGGGAATTATGAGTGAGGACCCTGTACATGCGACTTCTAAATCCCTGTATAAATAATGTTTATGAAAAAATGATTTTCTCTTTATTTTTACCTACTGAATATTTCGACCTACAAGTTGACCGGGTGTGAAAGTTATGAATATATTTATGTTTTATTTATTTTATTTATTTATTTTATTTATTGAATTAACACAGCAAACGATTCTAATGGACACTGATCTTTGACTTGTGTTGAGATGTCTCGGTTTCGTGTGTAAATTACTAGAAAGTGTGAACTTTAATGACATTCTTAATCAAAGATAGGGTAATGCTAATATCCTCTAATGACCATTAATCGTACCAGTAACTGAATTAGGTGGAGGTTAACGATTCCCACGGACGTCTTTGAACATTGAACTGTCTGCTGCCGCTCACAGACAAAGATAAATGGCTATTAACTGACACCTGTTGATAAGATCACAGACTGTATGAGATATTGAATTTTGGAAAGATTCAGAGAACTTTGAGACGATTATCAATGAAATAGATATTTAAATTTTCAAATATGTGACATATATTTTGGGGATTGTGTCTAAAAGGACGTGTCTTAAATGACTTAGATCTACAAACTCTTTGATATTATATTTTCTGATATCATGGAGTCGACTGGCATTCATACGTTTGTAAACGACCCACCTGTTATTTTGCCGGCTAATGAGTTAACAGTCATTCATGATGACGCTTTCAGTTGTTTTGCCTTCGGAGCCAAAGCCTTTTCTACTATTTCGGACAGTGAGGCCGTGACTCTTTGAGTGACATTATCTGTTATTCCCCGTATTAAAGGGAGTACATCAGGCTTTTCATGGGAGTCTACGTGTCCGACTTAAAACTGACAAAGAATAATTATTTTCTATTCTGTATGACAAAGACATAATGAATGATCCTACACATTATCTCTTATTTGCAAAGAAATTCCTTCTGCACAGTAATACATGCTATCCTAGGTGACGCGCCCGGGTTAATTTCAGCATTTTACTCCCGATTCCGTCCTAACTATATGGTGTTTTGAGAATTTAGACATTAACGAAATGATTCTAACATCATAATCTGATTGATATAATTGTTTTATCATGAACTTAGAACAATTTTATAATTTAAGATGTTCTAGAGATACCCCCTTTAAATTACCAGGTAAAATTGATACTTCCCTTGATTTTCTCTGTTGATATGTAACCGTCGGGCACTCTTTTCTTTGGGGCCATCTCCTGCAATAGTGAATACAGCGAGAGACACGACGCTTCTGAGTATTAATAATATATAATATATCTCTACGTCGTGTCCGTGCTGAAGACGGCCCTCGGTGCGTATGTGTATTGAGAATAATTGAGCGGTGTACAATAGGGCTCTTGACGCCTCTATTTATGCCAAATTGCTGTACAGTCATAGGGCACTATAATAAGGCACTTAACGCCTCTATTTATGACAAATTGCTGCACTATAATAAGGCACTTAACGCCTCTATTTATGACAAATTGCTGTACGGTAATAGGGCACTTAACGCCTCTATTTATGACAAATTGATGTACGGTAATAGGGCACTTTACGCCCTCTATTTATGACAAATTGCTGAACTATAATAGGGCACTTAACGCCTCTATTTATGACAAATTGCTGTACAGTAATAGGGCACTTAACGCCTCTATTTATGACAAATTGCTGTACAGTAATAGGGCACTTAACGCCTCTATTTTTGACAAGTTGCTGCACTATAATAGGGCATTTAACGCCTCTATTTATGACAAATTGCTGTACAGTAATAGGGCACTTAACGCCTCTGTTTTTGACAAATTGCTGTACAGTAATAGGGCACTTAACGCCTCTATTTATGACAAATTGCTGTACAGTAATAGGGCACTTAACGCCTCTATTTTTGACGAATTGCTGCACTATAATAGGGCACTTAACGCCTCTATTTATGACAAATTGCTGTACAGTAATAGGGCACTTAACGCCGCTATTTATGACAAATTGCTCTACGGTAAAGGGCACTTAACGCCTCTATTTATGACAAATTGCTGTACAGTAAGAGGGCACTTGACGCCTCCATTTATGACAAATAGCTGTACAGTAATAGGGCACTTGACGCCTCTATTTATGACAAATTGCTGCACTATAATAGGGCACTCAACGCCTCTATTTATGACAAATTGCTGCACTATAATAGGGGACTTAACGCCTCTTTTTATGAAAATTGGTGTACAGTAATAGGGAACTTAACGCCTCTATATATGACATTTAAGACAGGGATGCAAAACCTCTGAGCCCTTTGTCGATTGGAGACACAGTAAGAATTCAACAATCTAACAAATTGTGGAAACCTGCTGTCGTAGTTAAATAGCATAATGAGCGATCCTACTCGATTATGACGAAAGATGATAATGCCATTTCCCGTAGGAACAGAAGACGCCTTCTTGAAAACGAAGGAAAATATCTCACGGTGTCAAAGTGAAGGTTCACTTTCCGCCAAAGTGCCGCAAAGAGAAAATGCCTCTTTAAATGCCACACATGTGTTAAAACAAACCACTTTCATAAATAAAAGTACTGATAAGCGCATCTCGCGATATGGCAGACGCATTTAAGCAAAGTTATTGTGTCTAACTAAACTGTCAAGTTAACCCCTTCCTGGTGAATGCTCATTAGCCCGGTGAAGGCGGCTACGTAAACGGTGTAATCATCATGGAACTATCATAAACTTGGAAACATGTTGGATTACATGCCCATTAATCAACCTCAGTGTGCCACCTGGAGATGTAAGATAATCAGCTATAAACTGACTCTCTATAAAGTCAGATCTAAATGACGTTTTAATGGACCAAAGATCATCGCAGCCTGCGATACTGGAGATTAATCACCAGCTGCAAAACTGACCACGAACGAAGCATTTGAGTATGAACATTAATGTCGAAAAATCATTTATATCTATGAACTTGTTATACGCATTCTTATATTATGAAAAATCTAATAACTTTGAATTTAAAAAGGGAGTTGTTGTATTACCGTATGTCGTCTTATAACAGACACACTCTTACCACGTACTCCCGTCTGGAACACTGAATGATGCTGGTCAGTTCCCTGAATAACATCGTAATTACAGATTATTAGTTAGAACACGTTGTTCGTTCTTAGTTATTTATAGACCTACATTAACACCGTTAAGACTATAACATAAACGCCTCTATTTAGACGTAGCTGCACTGAAATTGCAATAGGGCTCTTGACGCCTCTATTTATAATAATAATAATAATAATAATAATAAAGACTTTATTTAACGAAAGAACTCATTTGAAACTAGTCAATCTACCATGAGGCCCTCAACAATACGATATATACAATATTTACGAGTAAAAATGCATTTAAAGTGGTATATTCAGTAAATGGAAATATGTTTAAATAGAACTGCAAGACTTATTTATGACGGAGCATTATTCGCCGCGTTGTAATATGGCACTCGACGCCTCTATTTATGACAAATTGCAGTACTGTTATACATTACTCTGAAATAGGGCATTTCAAGCATTAATTTATGACACACAGGGGACTAAACACTGTTCTATAGAAACTTATATACCAGGATTGTTAAATTTGAAATCCATATATATGTAAATTGGGCCTCCTGTTGTAATTTGGATTTCGCTTCGCTCACTCCAAATTACAACAGGAATTCCCAATTTACATATATATATATATAAGTTAATCACCATGAAATGGTGATTTTACTTGATTTACTAAAACTTTTTTAAAATAGGGGTAGTGAAGATTGCAAGTTTAAATTTTTTTATAAGTTATCAAAATATAATTTAAACCTCAATACATCTAAATCGAAGACACTCAGCGTTGTACGACTTTAACTTCCAGTATTCGTGTTTCATTCTAATCGAATGAGCACCACAACCAACACATACTTGATATCTTGCAGAAGTGCCTTTTTTACATTTTAGGCACGGTAACACATGGCTTGTTTTTAATCTATATTTATGCAAACTGCAATAATCGGAATCTTTTGTTGGCTTGCTTTTACATGGATTATGTAATCCAATTTTAAGAAATTGACAAACATTACTTTGTCTTTTTTGTATATAATTATTTTATATTTAAGAAAAAATATTTTTAATATATAACAAATAAAGTATGGAAAACGAGGAGTCTATAAAATAATTATTACTTCTGTTTAAAACAGGTGTAATAGATAAGCAAACACTATCTAACGGTATAAATGCATTAAAACCAAAGGAAACTTCAAAAGAGGTTAAATCTCAAACATTAGAAAATTTACTCAAGAGACGACGTGCTAAAAAACAACGTAAACGAGAAAAGCAAAACTATGATAAATTGCAAGAACAAAAATATGCCAAAGCACGAATTGATGTTATAAATGAATTAAAAGAGTTTAATGATAAAAAATTTAAAGAAGAATTAAAACTAGTTGACAAGCCAATATGTGGTTATTTCAAAGCATACGAAATATCTGCCAAAAAATATAAAGACCCTCGGAAACTATTTCATGATAAAAAATCTATCATTACGAAACAAATAACCAAAGAGCTGACAAAAATGAATGGAATAAAATTTCAGTTAGGTCTTACTGTAGAATTATTTAAAGATGACGGTGCAACAAAAAAATACACCACAGCAGTTTTACATAGTGAAAAAAATATACTTTTGTCTTCTGAAAAAATAGATGAGTTATATGAAAAATCATCTGCAGACATACAAGAGAGTTTGGAAAGATTTACAAACACAGCATCAGGATTAGAGGTTGATTACTGTATTACACTTTATTTAAATTTTGCAAAGTATGAACCCCTAAAAGGTTCTTCATATATTCCTTTGCATAAAGCAGTATCTGATAAGAAAGCAATTATAAATGTTAACAATAAAGATAATAGGTGCTTGGAAGTGTCATTGATTTCTGCTCTCCGGCCTAATAAAAATAATCCAACCAGAATATCTAGTTACAACAAATACATGGGTGAGTTGAATATGGATGGTATTGACTTTCCAACTCCCGTTTCACAAATAAGCAAAGTAGAAAAACAAAACAATCTTGCCATTAATGTTTACGGATACACAGTATCAGAAAAAAATAAAAAGGTATCCGTTTTTCCATATAAAATATCAGAGCAGCCAAAGGATATAGAAAGAATTAATTTGATGTTAATCTCTGAAGAAACTGAGACTGAAGAAGAAAACGAAGATGATCCAAACAATGAAGAAGGAATCATAGATGATAATTACAACCCCGATGCTTATTACGAAGAAGTTAAAGTTACAAAATATCATTACTGCTGGATTAAAAATCTGAATAAATTACTTTACAACCAAAACAAACATCATGGTACAACTTACTTTTGTGATCGTTGTCTTCATGGCTATTCTGGAATAAAACTACTCACCAAACACAAAGAAGATTGTGATGGTATTAATAAAAACTCTTGCCGAATAGAAATGCCAAAAAAAGGTGCAAGCATCCAATTTAAAAATCATCAAAATCAAATGCCTGTACCTTATGCAATTTATGCTGACTTTGAAAGTATAGTCAAACCTTTATCTTCCAAATTTGGAAAGAAATCTGAAATAACAAATGTACACGAAGCTTGTGGATTTGGATATCAAGTTGTCAGATACGATGGTAAAGTGGAAGAACCGGTTATTTACAGAGGTGAAGACGCAGTTGAAAAGTTTTTAAATTATTTGGAATGTGAGAAGAGCAACATCAATAATATATTTTCTCACCCTAAACCATTAAACATGACACAGCAGGATGAAATAGATTATGAAAAAGCAACACACTGCTGGATATGCAAACACATAATAGATAGTGATAAAAACTGCAAAGTAAAAGATCATTGTCATTTCACAGGAAAATACAGAGGCGCAGCACATAAAAACTGTAATCTGAGATTAAAAATAAAACCAGGCAAAACAACTATTCCTGTTATATTTCACAACCTCAAAGGATATGATAGTCATCTTATCATGCAAAAAATACATAAAATGACAGGTAATATTACATGCATCCCAAACAATGCTGAAAAGTATATATCATTTAGTGCTGGGCAACTTAGATTTTTAGACAGTTTTCAATTTATGGGTACTTCTCTGGCACAATTGGTAGATGCAACAGGTGCACATGATTTTAAAATTACTAAAGATCAGTTCAAACAAGCAAATTTACCTATGCAAAAAGCTATTTATCCGGATGGTTATATAGGCAGCATGGAAACAGAATTACCACCCATAGAAAAGTTTTACAAGAGTTTTTTTGCTGAAGGTATGAAAGACAAAGAAGATACCTTTAAAGATTACTATGAGTACCTTCAAACCGTATGGAAAGAGTTTAACTGTAAAAATCTCCAAGATTATTACAAGCTATCTTTTGAGCCCGCATTTTTACGAAAAGGTGTTTATCCGTATGAGTATATGGACAGCATTGAAAAATTTAATGAAACAGAATTACCGCCAATAGAAAAGTTTTACAGTAGTTTATCAGATGAAAGTATAACCCCAAAAGAGTATGAACATGCTCAACAAATGTGGAAAAGGTTCCACTGTAAAACCCTTGGAGATTATCATGATTTATATTTGAAAGCTGATGTAACTTTGCTGGAGGATGTGTTTCAAACTTTTAGAAGAACATGTATGAATTCATACAAACTTGATGCTTTGCATTATTATACAGCACCAGGATTATCTTGGGATTCACTACTTAAACATTCTAAAATAGAATTAGAACTTTTGGCAGATATTGACATGCACTTATTCATAGAAAAGGGAATGCGAGGTGGGATTAGTATGGTATCAAAACGACATGCCAAAGCAAATAATTCATATGTATCTGATTATGATCCTGCGAATAAAAATAATTTCTTAATGTATTTTGATGCAAATAATCTTTATGGATGGGCAATGAGTCAGCCACTTCCATATTCTGAATTTGTTTGGAAAAAGAAAAACAAGAGTGGCAGATTTTCCCAACCAAAAGCTGGCAGAGGACAAATGCTTGAAGTTGATTTGGAATACCCAAAAGAACTGCATGATGCTCATAATAATTACCCACTTGCACCAGAAAAGCTAGTAGTAAAAAAAGAATGGCTGTCTGCTTACCAGACAGATTTGCTAGAGAATAGCATTATGACAGAACAACTAGTTCCGAATCTTATGAAAAAAGAAAAGTATGTAATACATTATAAAAATTTAGAGTTGTATTTATCTTTGGGTATGAAGTTGAAAAAAGTACACAGAGTACTGGAATTTAATGAGATGCCATGGATGGCATCATACATAAATTTGAATACAGAACTTAGAAAGCTTGCCAAATCACCATTTGAAAAAGACTTTTACAAACTCATGAACAACTCTGTATTTGGAAAGACGATGGAAAATCTGCGAAAGCGAACTGATATAAAATTAATCCGAACTGATGGATCTGAGAACGAGAAGATAAGAAAAATAATAGCTAAGCCTAACTTTAACCGGCGCATAAAATTCTCCGATGACTTATCAGCGGTGCATGTAAACAAAACAAAGTTAACATTGAACAAACCAATTTATGTTGGAATGTCGGTATTGGATTTATCAAAGTATATGATGTATGATTGGTATTACAACACACTGAAAAAAGGATATGGGAGCGATTGTGATTTATTATACACAGATACTGACAGCTTGCTCGTAGATATAGAAACGGAAGATGCATACAAAGATATGGATGCGATGAAAGATTAATATGATCTAAGTGAGTATCCTAAAGAGCATCCAATGCATAATAATACAAATAAAAAAGTATTGGGCAAGATGAAAGAAGAATGCAATGGTGTTGCTATAGATGAGTATATTGGAGTGAGACCCAAGTTATATTCTATTCTGATATCTAATGAAAAGCTCATTAAGAAAGCAAAGGGTGTAAAAAAATATGTACTTGCCAAACATATTAACTTTGAAAACTATAAAGATGCCTTGTTCAACAAGAAAAAATATACACATGAGATGAATATGATACGATCAGTAAAACATCAAATATATGGTATAACAGTAAACAAAGTTACTTTGTGACCTTTCTACTCAAAAAGATATATTCGGGAAGATGGAATCACAACTGATGCACACGGTTTCTATAAAAACTTATGAATTTGGGTATCAGCAGGAACAATAAGTAATTCTTCTTTGACAAATCCTCTCTGCGGCGCTGGTGCTTTCAAATAATAAACTCTTATACCTTGCGTCACCATATAACTTTTAATCTTGTGAATATCTACACTCCACATTGGATCAGTTGCTCTGCGTCTTCCACCTTCTTGTTCCCCGGGTTGATATAAATATCTTACACTTGCATTATACAGATAGGATCATCTTTTAATATTTTTGTTTCAACAGGAGGAGGCTTTTTTGTCTCCGCATTTATGGCTTTAACAACTTCTGGTAATCTTTTTACCCATTCTCTGTTGCGTTTTTGTGAATCTATTTCCTTAGCATACTGATAGCCAAACAATCTTTCAGCTAATGTTCTGTTAAATCTTTCAACTAAAGCTTGGTCTCTGTGTATTTCTGTTCTGCCTCGTCGGATATTTACTTTGTGTTTTACCATCAACTGTGATACTGCACCCATAAATTCTCTGCCTGGATCCACTTGTAATAACTTTGGATATTTCAAATGTCGACTGTATATTTTCTCAAATGCTTTGGCAACTTCTTTACTATCCTTGGAAGTTAGTGGCTCTGCTTCTTTGTATCTACTCGCAATATCAACCACAGTAAATGCACATTTATATGTCTTGCGCCCACGACCAAAGCCAAAAGTATCATGCGGCAAAAATAACAAATCAGCTTGATGCACTCCATTTTTAGTAGAAACATCAAACCTGGGTCTAACTATTTTCTTCGGCGCAGGTAAATAAATCTGCCACACAGCTTGTTTCTTTAAAAATTATAATGCCTTTTTTTCACTGACACCAGCCTCTTTTGCCAATTTTTTAACTGCTGTGTAACCTCTCCAAAATCCTTTTGGGCTGTAATAAATCTTTTCCATTTTTTTCTACTAAAGAATAAACTTTATATAACTATAAAGAAAAAATGGATATCACAACTGCACGATTTGATGAACTGCTCGAAGAGCAAAATCAAAATAGCACAAAGAAATGGACAGATTTGGAACTAAATAAAATATACACTATTACAGATACGAAAATAGTAGAAACTGAATATGGTCCATCCATGGTATTGACATTATTAGACAACGGTGAAGTATGGACGCCTGGTCATCTCAAAGATAAAATAGCGAAGAGTGCTAAACCACCATATTATTTGCGACCACTTGGATTGAAACCATGTAAGAACAACAAAAAAAATAAGTATCATGCATATGACTTAGTCTTTCCAAAGGTTATTTCAAAGTAAACATATTTAGTTATTCCAAAGAAATCCAAAGTAATTATAGTTTTAAACTATTTTTTTTTTATGAACTCAATTTGTACGCCACAAATCCAGTTGCAGCCATGCCCACCACAATAAACATAATTTCTCTATTTTGTTGATCCGGAGATGGTGTATAAAAATCACTCAACTTGGGCTCCGGTTCCAAAAGCAAATGTTTGCCAGTTATGTAATAATACTGTTTCATAGCTTGGTCTACATCATCAAAAGTCTGCTCTGCATGATGCTCTTTTTGCAGTTGCTTATTAATAAAATCTAATCTCTCTGTTCTTTTTTTATTCCACTCCGCTTGTGCTGCGTTTAATTGTTCTACTGCTTTGTCATGCCTTTGTCTTTCCTCATCTGAATGACTTCCCATTTTTGAAAAGAAATAATTTGAACCGCTAAACGCCAATGCGTTTGTTAATGCTCCACCTATCATCATTGCTACTGCACTTGCCATTTTTTTATATATATTTTTTAAAATTATTTCATAATATCTGCAGGAATAATACCTTGCTTGATCAACATATCCCTCGTAGCCATTGCTAGCATTATATCCACAGACAGCATCCCAACATCTACTATATTAAAATCCACTTTAGGGGCTGGTCTTTTTAGTAGTTTTCTGCCAATCTCAGAATATCCAATAGTTAAAAGTGTTTCCACTCCAGCATGATACATCATATTTACAATTTGTTTTCCGTCAATACTTGCTGCCATTTTTTTTTATATGATTATTTTTTTTAAAATAAATTATTAAAAATCAAACGGGTCTTTTGGTGCAACATGAACAGGTTGCACAGCTACAGGTTGCGTAGCAGATTTCTTGTTATAAATATACAAACCCAACCCAGCAATGCCTAATAAAACCAGACACGGTGAAATATAATTTTTGTATACGTTTATTTTGATTTTTTCTGGTTCTTCTTCACCTATTGTTATTTTTGTTATTTCATCTGGCTTTGCAGCATTTTGATTTGTAACATCTTGAAGCAAACGCTTTGCCTTTTTTGCCGCTGCTCCTTTTTTTCCAGCTTCTACTCGTTTTGGATTTTTTACTTTTTGTTGTTCAACAGGTTGTGTAACAACAGGTATAACTTCACTCTCTTGGTTCTCCATTTATATTATCTGTATTTGTATTTTTATTAAAATCAATATGTCTGGCAGTTGTCAGTATTGCTGTAAATGGTGCTAAGCACATTCCATACCTGTAATACAACTCACAACAAGCACTTGTCAAAGCATGATTAATAAATGGGTCTTACTCCAAATCTTCTATCAGCTTTGGTGGATTTGTCACATTGAAATATTTTGATACTCCCATCACATACAAGTTAATAAAAGAATTGCCTAAAGTCTTGGTCATGCTTGCCCCAAGCCTTGCTTCATATCTGCAGTAAAGTTTGTTAATTTCATCCGGTGGCATGCCATCTATGTTTGTGAGTTGTATGTCTTTACCCAAATATTGACGACTACCACCGCCAGCCACTATGGCTGATAATCTTTCTTTTTTTGTTTCTTGTTGCTTTGATTCATCTGGTTCCGTCTGTTCCGATAGATTTTGTAATAGTTCTTCCGCATTCATTTTTATATTATTAATCTTATTTTTTATCTTGAAATAAATATAAAATACAAAACAACTAGCTGCGATATTCATGCAACTAGTAATTGTTAGTATTGTTAATAGCATTGTTATTAATATTGCTATTTTTTTATTAGCATTGTTAATTTGCTGCAAGCATTGCTATTAACATTGTTACTTTGCTGTTAGTATTACTATTAGCAACAAAGCAATGCTGTTAGAAAAAAAGAATTGCTGGTAGAAATTATTCAACCCAATAACCAGTTGGTTGGTCAGTCCTCAAAATTAACTTGGAATATTTAGTCTTAGCTAAAGCTTTTCTTATTCTGGTTCTCTCTTCCAGCGTTGGAATAACATCATTTTCTCTAAAACATTTTGCATAACTATCTCTGTCTTTGGTGTAAAATATACACAACCATTTTGCTTGCTCTCTCAAATCTTTCAATCAGAATTATATCTCTGTGAAATGACCCACACTGATTGTTTGGCGTGACGACCAGAGAATGCCAACTCTGACAACATATCTTTTTTTTTTGTTAATTCTTTTGTGGCTGAGCAACGGTCAATAATGTATAATGTGGGCTGGCCAGCATATTGTTTGAAAAAGAAACGCAACAGTTCTTGTAACATTTCTTTACCGTTGCTCACGGGATTGACAATTATTATTTTTTATCTTTTGGGTTTTTCACATCTCCTATCCAGGATCTATTTTTATAAGCCTCGTTCCACTCTATGGTTGGACACAATATAATTATATGTTTAAAAACTACTCCAACATACTCTTGTTCAAGTATGTCAAGAACAAACTCTGTTTTACCACAGCCTGTCTGACCACAAATAATGGCACTGTGTGAATATTTAGGATATTTTTGTTGCAAACTAGTTTCCTGCTTCTTTGAATCTTCCATCTTCGAAATTGATTTGCGCATCTTGTATTATATATATATAAATATTTAAAGTTTGATCTGCATCTGCTTTTTTATTTATTAATATCGTTATGCCTTCACTGCCGTTTTCTATTCTTCTTCCACTGCCGTGTAATAAATTGTCATTACATGTTCTAAGGTCAAGCCACAAAGCATATGATTTTGTCAGATAGGTCTCAAGAGAAACATTGGTAAAGTATAAGTCTCTTGCTACTATTTCTGTCTCTTTGTTTCTTTTTGAGGTCAAGGCAAAATATTTGTTGATTTCATCCCAATGTTGATATGCCTTCATGCCCTGACTATACAACTGATTTGGTACTCCCTCTATTGTCATTTCAACCTTTTCAATCTTTGGGTTGTAAAGGATTCCGTGTCTGTTCTTTCTGGGTCTTCAAACAGCATTAGAATACCTTTCATGCTCCGTGCTGGTACATTAATGTTGATGTTCCAAAGGGTTTCAGATTTGTTTGCTATTATTTTTCTATGTCGCAAGATACGATCATACATAAATGACATCTTACCATTGATTTGCTGTCTTATTTGTCTGGCTAATTCAACATCACTAACTGTATCAAATTACAAGCAGATATTTTTTATTACATAAGATGCATCAGCATCACTGCTTTTAATAACTTTGTTATAATCGTTAAACGTTAATTCATATTCTAACCTATCACCAAGCCCCGCTTGATAAAATGGCATATGACTTTCTAACATTTCAAAGTCCAGTGGAATACAAAATCTATTTCCATAAGCTTCTGCTATAGCTTCATCTTTGGTGTCTGCGGAAGCATCTCCCGCACCAACTTTATGTTTTAGCATGTTTGCTTTACCAATACCTTGGTAAGCTATGTTTAATCTTTCGGTAGGGCTTTTCCATAAATCTACATAACAATGATATATATCACTGTCATCTATTGACATGACTTCATTGCCACTTATTCTTATTGTCATTTTTTTCACAATTGTTCTACCCAGATTTTGAAATAGGGTAGCGTTGGCGTCTGTTCTGCTTTTAAGTTCTATTTCAAAGGCAAGACGAGCAGTACCTGGAACTATCACATCATTAGTACATAGATTGGGAAATCTCACAAGCAGTTGCTGGTTTTGGTCTATTGTTGATGGATTATTAGTTATTACTACACTTGTGCGGATGCCTTTGGCACCATGAGGTTCTCTTAGTTTTCTATGAGGGTTGAGTTTGTTTCCTTTAGCCGACATTGTTTTTATTTTTAAATATATTTTTTAAAATTAAATAAAATAAACAATGGCTGAAGGAGGATTTGAATTTGAGAATCCCACATACGATCAAGATGATTATGATGAATACTTTGAGGATGATATACCTATGGTGCCTGATTATCCTGTTCTAAGAAGTCTTCTTGATGAAAGCGATCGTCTTGCTGGCCTTCGGGGGGAAGTAAGAGAATCCGAACTTGAAGCACACAAAACAAATCTTGTAAAATCCTTTTATAAGGAAATAGGAAAACGATATAAGATGGCACCTGACAAAATGGATTATGACCAGTTTGTGGTATCAGATGATGGTAAAACATTATACTGGATTGTTGATGATAGGGAAATAAGAATAACTGCCAAGCAAGGTAATGCAACATTTCTTTCCCTTGGTTCTTTGGCAAATGAATGTTGAAACACAGACAAATATAGACAGGCGTGAAATGGGTGAAATAGTAAAAGCGATGACAACTGTCAAGGAAGAACTCACCAATAACGTAGCAAAACTCACACAACTTGATAAAGACATAACAAGAGAAAAACAAAAGTTAGAACAAGCTAAGACTGATAATGATGAATTCCAGATAAAAAGAATTAGCGATCGCATCAAAGACCTTGAAAATGAAAGAGGTGCAAGGATGGATGTCATCAATGAGAACAGAGAAGCTTTTCGTAACCAAGTAAGCAGGATAAAAGAGACAATAAACAAAATGTTAAACGAGGATACAACTCTTGGTGAGAGGATCAAAACCTTGTTTAGGGAGCAAGGTATTACTATTGTTAGTATTTTAACTGCATTTGGTATGATTCTTGGGGTGATAATTAATTCTATTATTCCCACATCAAGTGCTGCGCCAACTCCAACTCCAAAACCTGATCCATCAAGTGAAAAAGACTGGATAAAAATACAACTATTTAATCTTGGTAAACTTCTTGCCAACCTAGCTGGTAAAGCTGCTGCAGCACTTCCAGGAGTTATTGGTGCAATAGTATCATGGCTTTTATCTGCAACAGGTAATGTTATTAATTGGCTTGGTAACAATCTATGGGCTTTGCTTGTGTTTGTTTCCGGGTTGTTGTATGTGGCAGCCAAAGAGTGGTTTAATAAATCTCGTAAATAAGTAATGCAGCAAGACCTATTACTATAGTACCAACAATTATAGTTGTTTTGTTATCTTCGTGTTCAATCGCTATTTTTTGTATTTCTGGTGGGTTATGCTCAACAGTTTTATGTATTGATGATTTATCAAAGTCAGAATGTTCCGGTAAAAATTTCTTTGTTGTGGTGCCTTGAAAAGGTTGAATAATATATGGTGGCACTGATTTTACATTTACATCATTATTTAATCCTAATGATTGTGCATCGGTTGCTATTACAATTTCATTATTGTAGTCTTGTATTATTCCGATTCTTAATTCCATGTCGCTCGGAGACATATACAATCCACTTCCATAGACAAAATTTACTTTACTTCTTGCATATTTTAAGGTGTTTTCATATCTTGAAATTTGACTGGGCAAGTCGATGGGGCTATTTATTGCGTCCTCTACATTTGCTAAAAATTGTTTCTGTGCATCAAATGCTGTTTCAGTTCCAAGTATATCTGTTCTTGGTTGTGATTGTGAACCAAGAATTGCCCAGCAGTATGTTCTTATGCTGTCATTGATTCTTTCTACTCCAGCTCATGTAAATCCAGATGAACAATCTAGTATAAAAGTAGACCAGCTATTGTCAGCCTCAGATCCTTGTGCAATGTAATCAATGTGATATGTTTTATCACTCTCATAGACTGTAAAACTCATCGTTTTGTTGTCGTATACAGTATTTACCAAAGGATGATACCAATATTTGTCCAGTAATTATAAATTGTTCCTAGACCATTATTATAGCTTTGTTTCTGTCTCCAGTCTGAATATAAGTCAACATTAAACTCCTTGCATATTCTCTCGTAAGCGTTTCGGTTATATGTGTTATTAAACGCATTCCAATTTGAGTCTTGCGGCATTGCTACACTCATCTCAAATAATATTCTTCTGACTTGGTAGTAGACATGAAATCGAAATAACGAACCAACCAAAGTATCAGCTTTTAGATGATTGTTGAAATCAATGCCACATCCAGTTGTCGCACACCAAATAGCAAAGTTTAACTGATTCTGCCAAAATAACATCCAATCTGTTCCCCAGCGTTGGACTATAGCATCTGATTTGACGTATGAAAGTTTTGTATTTTTCACAGACATTTGGAAATGATGCTTTAAAGCCTTTACCGTCTGATGTAATAACTATGTTTTGATTTATTATATCTATCACTTTCTTGCTGAAAGTATTTGAATAGTGAGCATCCGGGTTATATTTGAATTCTTTAGAAATCATTATTATTTGTGTTTTTATATATATATATTAAAAAAAAATGTTTCATACAATTTCGAGAATATACGACTCTATTAATTTACAACAGTATATCGATAATAGAAATGGAACTAGGCGCGTTGGATTAAAAAGTTTTACATACACTATCGGCTGGTATAATATTAATGATGAAATCATAAAGACAAGAAACCCAGCTAAAATAGAACATTTACAAGGTGGACTTTATAACTTTCAAGACTTGGTAAAAAGGTTTAAAGCGCTAAATGAAAATATTATCCTGGACAGTATTGAGCAAATTGGCTTCAGCATTGTACATACGTCAATAGAGACACGAATGTCAAGCGGTCTTTCAATTATGCTGGGATTCAAGGACAGAAAATGGTTGACAGGTACTAATATGGGAGATTACCCAATTAATTTAGCTCCTTATAAACAGCTTTATGTTCATCTGGAACAAGTTAATACGAGTAGTAATTATTTCAATGGTAAGCCAAGCACTATTATAGGTGTTGTACCTGCAGTAAATAAGCAGTTTGGAGATATAGTATATACAAGTTTTTATCCTGAATATCACTGTCTTATGAATGGTGCAATTACTGAATTGAAAAGAGAAGTTAGAGATGAGTATGGCTACAAAATAGATGATCACGGTTTGCCTATGAGTTGTGTTTTAGAAATTATTTAAAAAATATATTTTTATAAAAAAAAACAATGAGTATATTTGGACCACCAAGCCCTAAAACAACAGAAGACTTAGAGGCTTTGATAGATGATGTTCAAAATTTATATAGGCGAGTTGTGCCTTTTGTTGACCAGTTTAATCATTTAAAAAATAGAGTTGATAATCTTAAATATGGAATTATAACAATATTTGCAGAGGCTAAGGGCCCACTTGTGTTGAATAGAATACTCTCATTTGGTAACGGCGGGGCAGAAAAAAATGTGGGGCATGTAATGACCCGCCGTGGACGGATTATGGGAATAGGTTTAGCATGTGAACGATTAGTTGGTGACTTATCTGTAATAGTTTCTGTCAATGGTGTTGAACAACCAAAGTATGGCATAACGCTTCACATCATTCCACGCAATCATGATAACTTTGATAAACCTTTAGAAATTGGTGCTGGTTCTGTTGTTAACTTTGTATGCAAGATTGTCAACGCTACAGCTGTAAATACGGTGGCATCATTATTAATTGAATTAATTTAATTTTTTATTTATTAATAAAAAAATGAAGCAACCAACAGCACCAAGTATATATCCTGAGTTGCCAGTGGAAGACGGACAAAATTATAGATTACAAAAGATTTCAGAGATTGAAAAAAAGTTAATTACAGAGCGAGATATACGTCAGTCACTTTATAAAAAATATAAACGTGGTATTAATATTACAGATGGAATTGACACTACCTTAATATCTGCAGGTGTTATTATGGCTGGGATTGGATTTGTTGTTCCAGTTTTGTTACTTTTAGAAATAGCAGCAATAGTATGTGGAGCTACAGGTGTTTGTGTTAATTTTATCAGACGCAAGCTTAATGTAAAAGCTCAAAAACATCATGAAATAAAAACTTTGGCAGAGGCTAAGTTAAATAGTATAAAGCAGTTAATATCAAAAGCGTTGAGTGATGCACAAATATCTGATCAAGAGTTTAAGATGATTTTAGATGAGTTAGATAAATATTATAGTTTAAAAGAAGACACTAAACAAAAAAAGGCTAAAATAAGTGAAGCTCAAAAAAAAGAACTAGTAGAGCAGGGAAGAAAGGAAGCAATGGCAACCTTACAAAAAAGTCTAAAAAGTGTGTAATAAATTGTTTTAGTAATGTGTATGAGTACGATCCACCACCTTTGTATTCAAGGTCAGAAAATTGTTAATTTAAATGTAATTTTGATAACTTATAAAAAAAAATTAAACTTGCAATCTTCACTACCCCTATTTTAAAAAAGTTTTAATAAATCAAGTAAAATCACCATTTCATGGTGATTTACTTATATATATATATGTAAATTGGGAATTCCTGTTGTAATTTGGAGTGAGCGAAGCGAAATCCAAATTACAACAGGAGGCCCAATTTACATATATATAATCCTGTCTCAGCCGATTATCTATGCCATCCTTCATGTAAACATCGAGACGCCTTGGGATCGTATGTCCCAATATCATGGCGTTCAATAGCATTTTAACAAAATATTAATATATTTGTAGTGAATAAGATATAGCGTGCACTTGCCTGATATAGACTATTCCGCAAAGCTACAATATCCCTTTAAACATTTTAGAATTTTCCACTCCGACTGGCTGTTGTAAAACACAGAGCCTGAATGGAATATGTTACAGATAACCCTGGTGATGATGGGGACCCGCCCCCGCTGTTTTAATAAGCCAATGGTATTCGTGTTGTGTTATAAACACTGAAGCGCGTAGTTGGTACGTACAAAGGACAAACGCTTTGCATAAATATCCAATTACTTCGCAGTTAGATTATTTATACATCGAAATAACTTCAATATACCTTTAAGTAAGTAACTTATAAAACTGAATGATTCACGGAGAAAATACATTCTCCTTCCGATCAAGTTAAATTTGTTATTGAATGTGCCAATGGCCATTCTCCAGCAACTCACATCAATACCCATTGTGTTCTACAGTTACAAGTATAATATATATCGTGAATGGCCACTGGCAACTCGAAAAACAAACAAACAAAAACAACACAGTGTATGCTCTCAATAAGCAATTCAACAAAACCAACAATAAATAACTACCATTTACAATACAGTGATATAGTTTACGCATGAGCAATACTGATGATGTGAAAAGCAAACACATGATATAGAAAGTAAATATTTTATTATAGTGACATGTGTATACGCAAATAACAAACATTTAATACAAATGCATAGAGAAACACCCGGCCCAACGGACCTATAAGTCACCTTATAATTATAGTTTACAAGTAGTCAACATGGTTAAACATAATAGAAAATACTGTTATGAGCTCACAATGTACAATTTACGATACAATTAAAGTTACATTCATAAATATTATATATATTGCGATAAATAGTGTCAGTTTAGTTCATTAATTGCACCACATGTTTACAGTTACGAGTTATATAACACACTTCTTCTAAACAGATAAGCTTTAACAAGAAATTTTACAACTTTTCTTGTGTGGTTATGAATCAGGAAAATCAGTCTATTAGAGTCTGTCATGTTTTCATATATTCCATTTGAAATAATTTCACCGAATATCGCAGTTCGTATGTTGTTGTATAAAGGACACTTCACTAGAAAATGAGTCTCGTCTTCAATTAATCCGGACTGACATAAAGTACACAGTCTTTGATTTGGTGCTTCACCAACATAGCGTCCAGTTTCAATTCTTAAAGGTAAGATACCGCATCTGAATTGAGCATATATAGCGCGTTCATTTCTTTTTAAATTCATGGCTAGATAATCTTCACATGAAAAATGGCCCTTGAATGTTTTGTAAGTCCTCAACTTTGGCACCTTTTCGTAATCATTAGCCCATACGTTTGCATAATAATCCGTCAGTTTTGATCCAAAATTGGTACAATGCACGAGTTGTATAATTTATGAAAGGTATTAAATCCACATTGTTTTAAATTGTGTATCTTTGAAATAACACTGCCAAGTGCTCGACCGGCACCTTTTGAAAGGGTGTCACAATTATAGCTGAAGTCGTGTTTTTCATGTAATATAATCCCAAGGTATTTGTATGTATCGACTGTCTCCAGGATATTATCTCCAATATGGAATTGGTAATCACTACGTTGTGCGCGGCCCTTCCAGAAGTGGACGACTTTAGATTTATCAGTGTTCACTAGAACTCTCCAACGTTTGCACCAGTCATGCATTTTATTAAGCATTATCTGTAGATTTATTTCCGAGTCGGCGATGAAAACAATATCGTCAGCGTAGAGCAGCATCGACACCGATGTATCGTCTACCATGACCCCGAGGTCAAGGTCGTTGATTTCCTTTACAAGGTCGTTGACGAATATGGCGAAGAGTGTCGGCGATAAATTATCACCCTGTTTCACGCCGGTTGAACAGTTGAACCAGTCCGTGAGTTTGTTGTTAATCCGTATGCATGATATTGAACTAGTGTATATGCTCCTTATGGAATTGTATATTTTCCCGTCAATTTTATTCACTAGCAACTTGTATAACATCATGTCTCTATCGATAAAATCAAAGCATTTCTTCAAATCTATGAAAGCCGTGACAATAGAATTGTTGTTTCTGGTGATGCTATCCAGTGTGAAAATGTGATCTTCACATGAGCGGTCTGACCTAAATCCATTCTGCTCGTCTGCTAAAATGTCATTTTCATCTAAGTATGAAGTTAGTCTCTTGTTTATGAATGAGCTATACAGCTTACTGACACAGGAAAGCAAACTAATACCTCTATAGTTCATGGGTAATCGAGCGTCACTATTTGTGTCTTTCAAAATAGGACAAATGATAGATTTTCTCCAAGGCGTAGGTATGAGACCGGTATCCATCACTAATTGAAATAGCTGTTGTAGAACCGCTATGATACCAGGGAATTTAAGTACAGCATACGGGATCGTATCATATCCACAGGCGGATCTCGTTTTTGCTTTCATAACAATACTCGATATTTCCCCAATCGTAATATTCCTGTTAAGTTGTGTATTTGGAGTGTATAACGGATCCAACATATTTAATTCCATAAGTTGTTTGTGTAACTTTTTCTGATTGAAGAATACGTCATCGAAATCGCTGTCACTATCACGGTTATATAAATTTTCAAAGTCACATTTCCACCGCTCAAACACCCGGTTTTCGTCCGATGTAACAGTTCCATGATCCACAATCTCCACGGGTATCGACTAATCCTGTCTGGGGCCCAGTCTGCGTATTTTATTCCAAAAGTCATTCGGGTTGTTTGACGACATGTCTTCAATTTCAAGCGCGACCGATTCACGATATTGACGTTCAGATCTTCTCAGTGTTTTGTTGAATATATCCCTCGCGTTTATATATTCCATTCGTAACGCATTTCGTACATTTCTTGTGTCCTTGCACTTCAAAAAGACTCGTTCCTTAACACTCATATCATATCATTCCATAATCGTGTTTTCATCCCAAAACGGTTTTTTGTTCTTAAATCGCTTACTTGTTCGCTTAGAGCTATTATATTTTGGCACTGTGTTATTCATTTCATTAATGAGATTATCACAAAACGTTTCGTAAATAGAGTCAACATCACATTGCGTTTCTCGGCTGAGTTCAATGCGCCTAATTATATCCATTAGTGCTAAGCGTGCTAATTCAGAAGACATAAAATCCGAAGGTATCCTATTCAAGTTATACCGAGGCGTGCTAATCCCCTCATTGTTATTGTAATTACTCTCGTTTACAGTACTTGACACTGAAAATTCCGTTAAAAGCATGCTGTGATCTGGTAACCTTGATCTTTCGCCCAGTAATCCATGTAATCCGTGTTTGTCAACAATGGACTGTACAGTTCACACTTTGAAATATTTGCAGGTACGGAATACGTCGTGTGGTACACATATATAATCAACCACAGATTTCCCTTTCCTTGAAACGGATGTGAAATTGTCTTCTGCAATGTTAAATCTCCCGCTGAGCACACAAAATTTCGCTTCACATAGGAATTCTAAAAATTCATGACCGTGTTGATTAACTGTTTGATCGAATATGTGTCTGTTTGGCAATGAATCTATTTCACTTATTATATCCGGTAACGAACCTAAGCGTGAGTTGAAATCTGCTGCCAAAAACAAAGCGTCACTGTCACTGTTCAAATATATCTGCGCTAACAAATGAGAATAAAATCCCTCGGAATCTCTGCCTCTTGTCGAATTTTCTGGCGGTAAATAACACGAACATACAATGAAATCGTAATCACATGTTTTATGAACAAATTTCACAACTAAAATTCCGTCATATGTTTTATCCACAACGTTTATGTCATATTGTTCACATATCCGGTTTTTAACGAGAAGCACAACACCCCCTGATGGTTTTGGGGCATTTCTATGCAATTCGGTCCTGTTAAATCCAAACCAAGTGTAATCCGTTACCGTTATTCCATCGTTTCCACGTAAGTGTGTTTCACATAATGATACTATGTCCGCATTTACGGAGTCAATAATACACGATCTTAATTCACAGTTATCCTTTGTCCATCCACATACGTTTAGATGAGCCAGTTTAATTGACCCATTGAGACGGGGTGCTTCCTATCCTATTCTATCTTGGTGTTGAGCACGCTGAATAATACGTCCATTTGCGTTAACACGTAGGGAACTACCTGGCGGCAACTCTCTCACAAGTGCCCGTGCGTTGAGTTCTATCAGCCTCTCAATGTGCGACTTACAGCTCTTAATATATACTTGTTTATAATAACCAGAGTCTAAGAGTTTCATTTTGTTCCTTAACACAAGAACCTTTTCATGTAAGTTTTGGAAACTTATTTTCACTAATCCAGGGCGATTCTCAAATCGTGTTGGAAGTCGAAATACACCGGTAATAAGTACGTTAGACGATACGTCATTGCCTAGAGCCGTAATGAGGTTCTCCGCTACCTCGAACAAATCCTCTCCTTCGGTGTATTGTAATCCACTTGCGGTTATCGTAATATCCGGGTCATCGAGAGGATTAACATGTTGCTGCCTGCTTTGATCCGTATCACGTGTGTGGCCATCCTCGGTCGTTCTCGTCTGCTCTAGCGTGTCAAGGCGAGATTGCATTGACTGAACTGTTGTCACTACGCGTTCAAGACGACTGCTCTCCCTGGATATATCCATTGATAACTCGTCACGTAAGGCCCGTACTTTAGTAAAGCACTAATTTTACAGCATAACAACCCAATGCGTGCACGCAGAAAACCTGTATAATTACCTATGAGGGTATACAAGACCGTTACACAATTTACGCGTAGACGCACTGGGCCGTGATGGTGCATAGTATATAGACAGCGAGAGAAATAATAAAGAAGAAAACTGAAAGAACCTTACACAAACAAATAATCATTAGAAGTTATTAGAAAAGGAAAAAAAACAAAGAGAGAGCAAATATAAGTGTATTTCGACTCGATGATTTTCTGCTATACATATTTAGAGAAAAACAGTAGAACAATTGCACCAACTTCAGATTATAATGAGTGTGTTGCTGCCTGTATAATGTGCAACATTAAATTATACATTTTTAGGGTACAAAACGCCACTAAAAGTACCTGCAGTGTATCAGCATGCATTTTAAATCAATGTGTGTTAAATATGTATGCCTGATCATTTTTAGCAAGCACGCTTTTTAAGTATGATACTAGTTACAGCTTTGAGGACTATTATCAAAGTGCGTAATATATGGTATCAGTATTTTAAAAGATTAAAATAGTTCGATAACGAATGTTAAATATGCCAAACCCGTGGACAGAACACGAAACAACCTACAACGAATTATCTATAAATATCCATTCATAAGCCTTTACAATACGATCACGCTATAATTTGCAACAACTATATGAGGACAAATAGTAAATATTGTAACTAGTAAATAAATTGTAAATATATAATGTTTGTGTATTTCAAATATCCGTATTATGCATATAATTTAAATCCCATATTATAGGCCTAATTTAATGGTATATAATAACAATACAGTTATTCCATTTAACTTATGTTAATAAAAAGTTTGTTCATGCAGTTCGTGACTGATTGTTTATGTGTATTTATCTAGGTCACTGGCATTTCTCAGTTGATGACGTTCGGGTCCCGCATTGTCCTTGTAGAAAAGGCGTCCATCGCTGGACCATGCCTGTTGTAGCTTCCCCGCCTTCACTAGGTGTCTGGCGTGCGATAGAAGACGGGATCTTACGCGTGTGAGGTCCTCGTTTACGTACACACCTTTAAAGCCATCCTTTCCTTTAAGATCAAACCTGGCTTTATATAAAGCGTTCCTTGGTTTGTAAGAAGTAAATTTTACTATTACATCTCTCGGCCTACTATGAGCATCTGCTCCAACACGATGGGATCTATCAATGTCGGTCTTGTTAACGTTGATCTTACACGCTTTTGCCACATTAATAATAATATCGTCCGTTGATTCACCGGGGGACTCGGAGTACCCAGAGATTCGTAAACAATTGTGTCTTGAATATTGTTCGGCGACGTCTAACTTGAAACCATGATCAAGAGTTTGAATCTCCAAGTGCTTAACACGCTCTGTAAGTGTATCAGCCTGCTCCGAGAGTCTCCGGTTCTCTGACTCAAGTTTCGAGAGTCTAACATTTAGTGTGTCGGCAACGGCGTCGGCAACGGACTGGGTCATAGACTTTACTGTATCACTTATAAAGTCTTTCATGTCCTCCTTCATTGACTTAAACACACTATGGGCAATTTTTCTCATTTCGGAAGAGGAAAGAGGAACGGTGGACTCAGTATCCATTAAACTGTCCTCATCGGAACTATCGTCCTTCACCTTAGATTTCTTGGATGGTTGTGCGCTTGGACTTGGCGGACACGGTTCTGGCCCTCTCTTCTTATCTAAGTTCTGAGAACTGGACGTTGTTGATGCCATGTTGTCTTATAAATATAAATAATATCAAGACTTTCCCCTAGCAACTTCTTATGGGGTGTATCTGTCTCAACTTATTCGTTTTTCTAGAGCTTGTACTCGAGTTGAGGACTTTAATATTCGTAATCTTTGTATAACTAAAAAGTTACTCAATCAGGGTTACCGTTACCATAAACTTCGTAAAACCTATGCAAAATTTTATTATCGTAACCCTGATCTTCTTTCCAAATATAAATGAAATTTAAGGACTCTTCTGCCACAAGGGCTATCACAACCTGACTTCTATGGTGATGTGATTTATAAACTTCGTAAGATTCTTGGTCATGATCACTTTCATACTATCTTTGTTAAACTTGTTAAAAAGTTTATCAAAAGAGGTTATGACCCTATCATTTTGCAACGTACTGCATGCTTGGTGGTGGACCCTTTTACAGTTCGCCACTATGCTTTCCTCTTTAATTGTACGATGACCGGACAGGCTGTGGACCCTATGATGACGCCTACCTAAGGCCCAATGGGACGGTAGCGTTTGATGTTTGTCCATGATCTTTCTTGTCGTGCCCTTAATGGTGTTTTCTCTTACTGCTCTGGATTCTGCCAAGTCATTGAGTACCTTCATTGTGGCTTTCTAGGCTATTGTTTTTTTGTATTATATTTACACGAGCATATTTGTGTTTTACTTATATTGCCTATTGATGCTGCCTTGTTGGTTAGAGATTAGATCATGGCGGGGATTTCTTTATTTACATTGTCCTGTTTTAATGGGATGACAGTAGGGTAAGTGTGATGTTTGGTGCACCTATGAACCCGTTTAAACCCCCCAGTGGCCTACTTTGCTACTGACCGTTCCAAGGCGGTAGCCCTATTGTCAACCCTTTTGTGTTTGTGATGTCGTTTACTTTTATTATTACTTTTGCCTTCTTGTTTGTCTGTTTCCATGTTTGTTTCTGTGTTTTGTGGTTGACTGTCCTCCTTGAATGCTACTTTCCCTGTCCGATCTGTTCATATTTATTTACGTATTCGTTGACGCGTATTATATAGTCCGATATGTTTTATAGTCCAGTTTTATATATTAATAATAACAGAGATGACCGATAACACAGGTAAACGTGTAAAGATATTCCACACGTAATCCAGGTATTCAGGTGAAACACAGGTGAAACACACAGTTACAAATATTCATGATTCCACTTTCAATCATTCAACATCCATTTCTTAGATCAGTTCTTACGATTTCTATAAGTTTTCAGACATAACTCTGTAGCGAAAAAACACACTTTCTACCCCGCCGTTTTATCACGTGCTTAGTAGGTATACAAGTATAACAAGATATGTAGCGTTCAGAGAACACAGTCAACACATATTTACACAAACAATTACACTGGTAATATGAAGCAAGACATGTGTCGGCCAGTGGCAAAAAGGCCGCTGGCGGTTTAAACCAGGGTATAGGGTGTGTCAAACCTCACCCTTACAATATTTTCATCCCGATAAAGGATCCACATCATGCTATATCCTCTTAAAAAATAGGCAGTATTAATATGCAATATAAGTATAACACAACGATGATAATGTATATATACATACAAAACACAAACTCCTTGAAATACGCACATCAAGCACAATTACGGTGCACGACAAGACACGATTTGAGACAAAATTCAAACGTTAGTGTCCTACCCGGATTTAGCTAGATATCATCATAGGATCCACAGTCTGTCCGGTCATCGCACAATCAAAGACGAGAGCATAGCGGCACACAGGAAAAAAAACAAGTTTAAAGATGACAAAACGGCAAGCCACTGCATCACAAACATACAAGTGTTGACTATAGGGCTACCGCATTGGAACGGTGAGTGGTAAAAAAGGGCCGCTGGGGGTTTAAATCGGTTTCTAGGGTGCACCAAACCTCACCCTCACATTATTGTCATCCCAATAAACGGGACAGTGTAAATAAACTTACTTTATTATTCCATGTCCAGCGGCGTATGGTCCCAGTATCTAACAAAGGTCTATGCCCCGAAGAGCGAAATAAACTAAATGGAAATTAGTTGGGAGCAGCGGTTATGAAGCCTGATGCGCATAACAAGTAACAGTCAACAACACATACATGATCATATATATATATATAATATAAAAAACAAAAGCCTAGAAAGCCACAAACTAAGTCCTCTTTGACTTGACAGAAGTCAGAGCAACAAGAGAATAAAATGTTAGGAGTACTACAAGGCAATATTAAAGACAAACATCAAACCCTACCGTCATATAATGATTTAGGTAGACGTCATCATATGTCCGGTCATCACACAATCAAAGAGGAAAACATAGTGGCGAACTGTAAATGGGTCAACCACTACACATGCAGTACGTTGCATTATGATAGAGTCATAACCTCTTTTGATAAACTGTTTAACAAATTTAATAAATATTGTATGAAAGTGATTATGACCAAGGATATTACGAAGTTTGTAAATCACAGAACCATAGAATTCAGGTTGTGATAGCTCTTGTCGCAGAAGAGCTCTTAATTTACTTGTATATTTTAAAAGTAGTTCAAGGTTACGATAATAAAATCTTGCAAACATTTTTCGAAGTTTATAGTAACGGTAGCCCTGCTGGAGTAGCTTTTTAGCTATACAAATATATCGAAAGACGTAGCTCGGGGAACATCCCCATCTAAATGGACATAATTAACAATATCAAAATTAAAATAGTAGTAGTAGATCTTTAGTTCCTCCAAGCATAGGAGAGTATACATACATATTACAGTCAAAGTAGTCAAATATATACACATCAACATATAAATGGCATACATACAAAAGTTTATTTAGATATCGGTGGTACATTTTTAAATGTTTCTCGTTTTCTTGCATTTCAATTCGGTGGTTGCACTCCTCCGGCCGATAAAAGCTCTGGGTATTATGACTGTTACTTGTGATGTGCAGGGTTCATAGCCGCTGCTACCAACTAAATTCCATTTTGTTTATTTCGCTCTTCGGGCCATAGCATTTTATCGATACTTGGACCATACGACGCTTGGCATGAAAAATGGCAGTAAATATAGCATGTCCACCGCCTAATGCATGCCATCTTCGGGATGGTTAAATGAGTCTCAATCAAACCGAGATTGCAATATTTTGTATTTATCGTGTTCGGCCGTTTCCAAAGGTCCACTCTCATACTCTTTTAAATAAATCAGCACTTTAACTATTCAAACTACAAAATATTTACAAATCACATATAACACATATGTTTTTAGCCATAGGGATACTGTTGCAGTTTGGCTGCAACTGCTGTGCTTGTTTAGTACAATTCTGGATACATCCTGAGATGGTTTTTTATTTTGTATTGTATATAGCTTTACAACAACATCTTAGTGTTTCTTTTGTTAGTTGCTCTGGATGTGGACTTTATTGTTAGATAATTTCTGTTGATGGGATGTAGTTTTGTTTAAACTGTCTTGTCTATTTGGGTGCTAAAGACAGGATAATAACGAGGATTGTGTACACATAAAACCGATTCAAGCTAAACTGTAGGCATTATTGCCTACAGACCGTTCCAAGCCGGTAACAATGTCTTCACCACCCGTTGTGTTATTTTTGTCTTTCTCATTTTATAATTAATTAAATATTGCTCCTTGTTTGTAGTACAGTGCGGACCTACGGTGCCATTGCGTTTGGACGTTGTGGTTTCTACAGGACCCTATATCTCATTTTTTGTATTCACAACTGTGTCACTTGTGCAGTGTGGCGGTCGCAACAACTTCCTTTGCGTGCGATAAATGTTGTTATTATGCTTACACAGTAGTTTTTCAAGGAATTATCCAGAGTTTTTGATAACCAAAACAGATATATCCTGAGTTCTCAAAAGCCTTTCTGGAATGCTTAACAATATGTTCATTAATCGCGGAAAGTCAGGAGTCAATAGTTTTGATATATTGGTCGTGGTACATGAACTTGAATTAGCAATAAAACTTGCTGTGTATGGAATTCTGTGGAGTATGGGTATCCAGTACATGGGTAGGGAGCCTCGCCTGCTTACTATTTACAGACACCTTTATAGTCTCCATAAAGGTCACATGCTGGGAAACAATGTCCTTCTCTAGCAAAGGTGAGGTTAGATAAGCGGAACTGCTCGCTAGCTCTGCATTAAAAGTATTGATATAATGTTATCCTACATGATCCTACCCATGATATATTATAATTATATAATATACATTTATCGGTGATCCGGTTTTTTTGTTCTGAAGGTGGCGGTGGTTTGAACGTTATCCTAGCTAGACATCTCCTCGCCGTTGTTGGTAATGAAGGTCGTGTTCGCAAATACTTTCTCGTGTTTATATATACTACATTAGTACAGCTTTAGTAATTTAAATATAGATATCACACACAAAACGGTATATAGTTTAATATTTAATTATATGATATTTGTATTAACATATATAAATCGCCGATTTCGACTCACTGTTTGGTCGAAATAAACCAATGACAATTTTGGTATAGTTATGAAAGTATTACGTTCATACTTACGTGTGGCTAACGGCCATATTTACATAGCAACAGCCCACTTTTTCTGTGCCGTGACCTTCCGACTAACAAAATGTCAAGATTTTGAACATACCGAAGCTGAATATACACACGAGGCGGGATCCCGAAATATAATGGGTTTGACCGAGTTTTCACGATTGCCGAATTAAGTGTAGGTTGAATGGTGTTTTACTGTATTTACAGTACATTTAAGGCTATACATGACGGTCGAATTTTTCATAGTTGAGGCAGACCACCCGCTATTCCTTGGAAGAGCCAGTACTGTATACTTACTGCTATTCTAAAAGAGCACAAAAATGAAAGTAGTGGGGAAGGTGGTGGAGTGGTGAGGGTTTGTTTCTTTTAGCTCTACTTGCCGAAGGCGAGTTGTCCGTCGCGCCGTCCGTCTTCCGTTAACTTTGCCTCGTTAAGACTATAGGGCGTTCATTTTTTATCCGATATTTACCAGATCGTTAATATCAATGAAAGCTCTGAATAGTTCGAAAACCAACAAGATTAGACGAGTAACAACGGAGATTTAATTAAAATTGCTATATGCTATCATTTTGTATCCAATATTTTTCGAACTATACCAGATTGTGAATACCAATGAAGGCTCAGACAAGTTGAAAACCAGTCAGTTCGGACCAGAAACAATGGATTATGGCACCAGATTCAGTAAAACATGCTATATTTGGCCTCGTTAACACGATAGGACCTTCATTTTTCATCTGTTCTTTACCAAACACTTCCAGATTGTTGATATCAATGACAGCTCAGGCGAGTTTGAAGACCAGCCATATCGGACAAGAAACACCAGAGTTAAGGCCCCTGATTTAGTTAAAAATTGTGTATTTTGCCTCGTTAAGACGATAGGGCCTTCATTGGCCGGATTTTTAAGAAACTTTGCAGAGATGATTAGTGCCATGCCTAGTTATGCATATCGTTACCGTGAGTGATGTTAGGTTTATTTACACAAACTTTGTCCAGACTAGTTCTCCTAAACCCCTGACCGGATTTCAATGAATTTTAAAGGGATGATCAGTAACAAGTCTTGTTGAGTATGTCATCGCCTTGTTCCGTTTGAATGATTTTGGCGGAGTTATGGCCCTTTAAAGGTGTTAATACACAAACATTATGCGGGCTAGTTCTCCTGAAAACCTGGCCGGATTTCAGTGAAACTTTGCAGGAATGATCAGTACCAAGCTTAGTTGTGCATATCATCACCGTGTTTCGGTTGAAAGATTTATTACGAAGTTTTGGCCCTTTAAATGTTTTAATACACATACTTTGTCTTGTCGAGTTATTCTGAATCCCGTGCCGGATTTCAACGAAACTTGGCAAGGATTATCGGTAAGAAGCCTAGTGCATATCATCGCCGTGTTATGGTTGAATGTTTATTGACAGCGTTATGCTCCTTTAAAGGTTTTAATACACGAACTTTGTGTTTGTGGTTGACTGTCGTCTTTGAATGCTACTTTTCCTTTCGTTTTTAGCATGGTGAACTTGTTCACCAAGCTATAGTTACCGTGTTTTTTCACGAATCCTAACTACAACCTCACTGATGAATCGACGCATTGCCTGAAAAAGAGGACCCATATTTTAACAGGTGTTTCTTCTTTTCTAGTGCGGATACAAATATGGTAATGTATTTTAGAAATTCCAAATAATTTCTTCGATACATTGTTTAAGTTATATATTGTTTATGTAGCTATTTCATCTATTGTTCCATCGTTTTGCTGTGCGATCTAAAAATAGATCAATCATCATCACGTGATCTTGCATTAAATGTCCAACAATATATTCATACGCCGTATTGATCTCTCTCCTAGGATAGTTTATTGAGATGTGTAACCAGTTAATTTTATAATTTATTTCTCTTGCAACACCATCAAACGCATATCTTCCATCTTTCTTGGATTTATATATTTAAGAACTATACATATATGTTGTGACATGGCTTTTATAATATTCATATAATATTTAATAATTTTGGTCACTAATGGTTATCGCATAAGAAACTATCCTTTGTAATTCCTTCTCCAATTGCGCGCGAAATTTCATCTGGTACCCTACTGGTACACATCGCCAGTCTATACCTCGATAACATGGACGGTTACCATTCCTGCCCGTCTCTTTGAGAGGAGGTCATTACATTCTGAACAATGTAATCGTAAATATACATGTGGTCTTTGATGTTTTATGAATACAAGTGTGACAGAACAGAACGCCTCCAGACTGTACCGAAATTGAATCCCATTAGATGAAATTGCGTAGCTTTGACGTAATGGCGGGGAATTTTGTATCGAAGTTCGTCTCAAATAGCTGAGATCTTCCACCACCAATTAAACTGGCCGCCATACATAACTAATTGATCTGTTGATAAATGGCGTAAAACACCATGCAAAAAAAAGAAAAGAAAAAAGAAACCGGTTTGATGAATCCGTTTTGGTAAATCCGTATGTTATAATCAAAGGCTAAGACTGAAAATAGATTTTAGGAATACTGTAGTTCTGTATAGCATTGCTTGTAGATATTATAAATGAATCTGAATGAATAAGAAAATTAGTGATATATATAAAAAAAAAAAAAACATAAGATACACAATCTGTAATAGACCAAAAAAAAGGGGTGTATTTCCCCTAGCAGCTCTAAATAAAATAGGGTAGGTGGGTAGGGATTTTTGTTTGCTTAAAAATGTTTAAGGTCGGTCGGCCGAGAGGAAACAGACCAATTTTTTTGGCTTTATCTCAATAATCTGAGGCCTAAAAAAATGTTTGCTTCTACTTTTGTGACCCATAGGGATCTGTACAATAAACATTTCTATGTGTTTACTCAATTTATTAGCTTTCGGTCAAAGGCCAGAATGTACATTTACCACTAAACCACTACATTATTGCTCAATCCAATGTATTTAAGGAATACATTTTATTTTTTAAATTCATGGCACTGAATACCATCAGGTCACATCAAAGTAAGTGAATCCAGAAGGGATTGTTAACTTTGCTCGCGACCAGATGCTATTCATAGTCCCATGAATGTTAAAAAAAATAAAATGTATTCCTTATATTTATATTATTATTGTACTCAATCAATACCCATATGCATGTCTCGTTTCTCAACCATTTTCTTCTCTAAATTGATAAAAATGCAGAATAACACCTATATTTATCACGACAAATGGGACAGCGTAAACGTTTAGCCTCGCCTTCCTATTAACCTTTTATGGTATAGTCACGTCAAACGTCAGTTGTTTTTTCTTGAAACGTCATAGTTTTAAGTGCGCGTGAAGCAATTAAAATGTGATTCATGGTCAAATGGATGTTTCTAGTTTTGTATGTGTTATACAAGTACTTACATTAGAAATGTAAATATAAATGAATGAAATGAGTAAACACACAGAAATATTTACTAGTCATTAATATTTTGTGAGTGTATTTTTAATGTGGTTTGTTGTTTAACCCTAGGTAGCAAGTTAATATAAATTACTTGGTAAATAAAAATAAATTGTGAATGCCTGGTCTTTATGAATAGTTTAACCCTTGGGTAAATTTTAATATTAAAAGCCTTAATATGTCTTGAAATCATTGAATTTAAATCTGTCCTTCAAAGCCTACAAACGGCAAAACATTATCTGTGACCAGTGTACACAGGAACAGCTTTTGACTAGTACTACAGGATTGTCAGGTTTATTAAGTTTATTTACTATTGAATGCTTTATTTTTTTAATGAAATAACAGTTAATGCATGGAACATTCAATACACACCTTGTTCTCGTGGTCCAGCCAAGGTTCTGTTTAGCCATCCAAAGTTTGAGGACAAAAACAAATTAATAAAAAAAAATCGCTACCCTACCTAATTTTTATGAAGATGTTACCCGAAACAAACACTCTTTTTAGGCCTGATCTGTTGTCATTCGTAGCATCATTGGCCGAAGTGTTCCGAATGATCCGTCTTGAATCTGCACGAATCCATCCCGAGAGCAGGATTCCCGGTTCTCAATTCTTGTTCGGGATTTATCAAAACTGTTGTAAAGAAACAGTATTGATTTTGAATCCAGTTCCGGTTTCATTTCAGTGTAATCAAACACGACATTATTCTAAGACGCAATTTCATCATAGTTCACCATGCTCTCAGTACCTTCGGTACTTTGATTTATATCTACGTTTGTCCAGACTAGTCTCTTCTGAACTCCTGCCCGAATTTCTACGAATATTGGCAGGGAAGATGAATGCCAAGCCCAGTTGCGCATGTCATCGCCGAAGAGCAATTTTAGCCAGTAGAGCGTCCACATGCCCTCTTATGCCTCTTGTTTAAACTGTAAGACTATTACCCCAATACCCTCTAGAAATAATAGGTATATTTCGCCTCTTGTGTTGATACATTATATATTTTGGATTTTCATGAAAAACTAAATAAGAAAAGACGTTACCATTTACCCATGCCCCCTCATTTTTATTGTATTTTGGACTTCTTTTTATTTTTTATTTATTTATTTATTATGTTTTTATTGTTTTTGCATGCTCTACATACATATATCTACGCTTCTTTCTTTCCTTTCTTTGTCGCATTTCTCGACGAGTGTATCTTTAGTAACTAAGCACCCAGTACTTAGTTACTTGATCACGCACTATACAGAGTTGTGGTTTTTAGGCATGTGTTGAATATTCTCCAGTGCGAGGGTGGCGGGGGTGGGCGGATCATAACCCGAGGATTATAATATCAATCTTAAAACACTTCTGTGACAAGTTTTATAACAACCCGTCTTTTATGGAGATGTGATTTACAAACTTAGGAAAATTATCAGTCGTGTTAATTATTCATGAGTTATCTATTAAAATGAATACAACATTTATAAACATAGGTTACGACGAAAGTTTTCTGCTGCGCACTACATGCTTTCCTCTTTGATTTTGCAACGACCGGGTGGGCGGAGGACTCTATCACAACGTGTTCCTTAATCATTTAAGGCGGGAACGTCTGTCACTCCGTTTTGTCGTGCCCTTAACGTTGTTTTCCATGTTGCTCTGACTTCAGACAGGTCATCGAGTACATATGTGATTAGCTTCTTAGGTTCAAATTTTGTCTTGATATATTATATATATGAACATGTCTTTGTTTTTCCTATTACACCTATCTACGCTTTTTCAAATGTAAGGGGTTAACTCGGCGGTGATTACTTTTATTTCCACTGTCCTGTTGTTAGGGATGAGGACAGGGTAAGAGTGAGGTTTGGTCCACCATTGAACCGGTTTAATCTGGCCGTTTCAAGGCGGTACCCTTGTTGTTTGAACATTTCGAAAATACCACCCCACACCCCACTTGAAAACAAAACAAGAAACACCTGCATTTTGTTTGCGTTTGATATACGAGACTTGCGCAGTGAAACAGTCTATGGAATGCCCACCATTCTAGATCTTTTCATTGAACGTAGATCAGACTCTTGGCCATGATCACAATTTAAATGCGCTTTACGTATTATCAAGTAGTTTGTCTTATAAGTCGGCTTATAAGGGCGTAACAGTCGTCTTAATAGCTGAGTATCGCGACTAACATATCTCGACGTCAGTTATATGCCACCATAGTTGCATCGGCTGTCTCAAATGAAATTGGATTAGATGTGCGGGGCTATAATGGGTAATTTACAAATTATGGGACGTCCGTAGTAAAGAATCACGGCGTACTTTAAATTTTTTGGTAGTACACTGTACGCCTTTGATGTTAATTTTCGCCGTACAACTACGATTTTTGAACGTAATTTACGCCCCTGCGCCCGTTAACGGAAGGCGTGCCGTGTTATAAGGCATACTAAACAAGGTCGAACAGGGTCATCAGGGATTGTAGCATCCAAAAAACAGAACCGTTCCAAAAAGAGCTAGAATTCAACAGTAATAGGACAACAGTGATAACAGTGGTACACCGGGAGATGGGAACAATACATTTATGCAATCGTAGCGTCATTATTATTTGAATATTTAATACAATGGAACAGTGGTGGGGGCGAGCTATTGAATATCCCCACAAACATGATCTAAATAAGTCCATTTCAAACTAAGTAAAACGAATAAATACAAGTAAGATGATGCAGCCTAAAAATGAGAAGTAATAATTGAAAGACCTTGTTTTCGTTTATCTTTTTTACTTTTTACAAATGAAAGTTAACAGACACAAACGTTTACGCTATTCTTTTCACAACCTGACTTCTATGGTGATGTGATTTATAAACTTCGTAAGATCCTTGGTCATGATCACCTTCATACTATCTTTGTTAAACTTGTTGAATGGTTTATCAATAAGGGTTATGATCCTATCATTTTGCAACCCACTCTATGCTTGGTGGTGGGCCTATTTTCATGGCGGAGATTTCTTTATTTACATTGTCCTGTTTTTTTAGGATGACAGTAGAGTAAGTGTGTGGCTAGGTACACCCTTGAACCTGGTTAAAAAAAACAACGGTATTTTCGCCACTGACCGTCCCAAGGCGGTGGCCATATTGCCAACCAGTTTTGTGTTTGTGACGTCATATGCCTTTATTATTACTATTGCCCTTCTTGTTTGTCTTCTTGAGCGTTTTTGGGTTTACTGCGTTCTGTGAAAGCTGCATTTCCTGTTCGACTTTTTTATTATTGTTAATTGTTCAGGATCCATATTGGAAAAGCTACAAAACCGTGTAGCTCGTGTTGTGTTATGTTATAGCTGTACGCCTGATATAGAATGACACATTTTCTTTAAAAGTAGGTTTGGGCAGACTAACACCAGTAGTCAAATTTACTGAAGAATAATATAGCAACAAAAAAGCAAATAAGTTGCAAATTGTGTGAACATTCTGATTTTAACTCTACGAGTATGATTGGACTATCGATACGACCTAACTAGGGGTACGTTTAAACCAGACATGGGAACGTTTTGGACCGGGTCCGTTACAGGTATATAAAATCCAATGAAATCCATTTAATAGCCAGTGAAATCCCTCCATTCAATTCAAAACCTGAAGAAAAAATAAGTCGCTTTAAACTTCCGCCCTGCTGCTATATTTGGGAAACGGCATTGATGTTGGTCAATAGATACGTGACACTCGAGTGACTCTACGTTGACGTGCGTGTTATAAGGCATACTAAAAACAGGATCAACAGGGAGTGTAGCATCCAAAAAACACAGCCGCTTCAAAGGGAGCTATAATTCAACAGCAACATGACATCAGTGATAATAAGAACAGCAAGTGTGTTGACAACAAGGAATCCGCATTTGGAAGGGTCATTGGTACCCCGGGAGATGGGAACAATACATTTATGCAATCGTAGCGGCATTATTATTTGAATATTTAATACGATTGAACAGTGGTGGGGGCGAACTATTGAATATCTTCAACATACACGATCTAAATAAGTAGATTTAAAACTAAATATAACGAACAAATACAAGTAAGAAGACGCTGCCTAGACATAAGAACTAATAATTGACAGACCTTGTTTCGTTAAATATTTTACAAATGAAAGTTAATGGACCCAAACGTTTATGCCATACATTATTTTTACCAACAAAACTTTCTAAACTGAATAACACATACACATAACACGAACCTAACCCCACCTCCCCGAAACATAATAAAAAACACACACAAGCAAAACCCCTCGCGCACAACCCTAGTGTAAATTCGTTTGAACATGTTTTACTTTGGTTTTCAACTATAGTTGGCACCCTCTATAAGATATGTTTTTAATGTGAAAAAGCTTGATTTCTTTGGTTAATTATAAATCCTTTACGACCAATACACCAATTCAAATTCGATATGTCCTGGGGCTGTGTTACCCTTTATGGTGTCATTCTTAATGTTACATTATCAACATATCAGATCCGTATCTGTATGCCCGTATACAAAGATACGGGACCTGTAAGGCGGTTATTGTTTATATTTTGAACTTAATGCTGAGCTTCGCGTCGCTTGCAAATAGTTCCATTACATTCAACATATAAACGATAACCTATTCTTCATATGCTACGCGGGTAAGTCATTAGAAACGTTATAAACAATTCGTGAGTTCTATCAGTATTCGATGTACTCGTGAAACCTATCATTTTCATAAAATATCGGTAAATCATTGAGAAATTCCACTTTTTCAACACTTAGAAGTAAAATTGCAATGAACAATTGAACAATACGTCGACAACTTGGAACCGGTTTAAATCCCCAGTGGCCTACTTTGCCACTGACCATTCCAAGATGGTAGCCCTATTGTCAACCCTTTTGTGTTTGTGATGTCGTTCGTTTGCTTGTATTATTACTTTTGCCTTCTAATTTGTCTGTCTGCGTGTTTGTTTCTGTGTTTTGTGGTTGACTGTCCTCCTTGAATGCTACTTTCCCTGTCCGATACTATTATTTTTGGTTGCGAGCCCAGGGGCCCACAGTGGAGTCAAAAGGTCAAATAAACTGAAAATTCAGTTACACTGTCATTTCTTCATAATTTTGCACATAACTTGGTACATGTAATCGTTTATAAAAGATAAACAACATTTCAAACGAATTTTATATTTCGCAAAAGAAATATAAAAAGATCGGACAGGGAAAGTAGCATTCAAGGAGGACAGTAAACCACAAAACACAGAAACAAACACGCAAACAGACAAACAAGAAGGCAAAAGCAATAATAAAAGCAAACGACATCACAAACACAAAAAGGGTTGACAATAGGGCTACCGCCTTGGAACGGTCAGTGGCAAAGTAGGCCACTGGGGTTTTAAACCGGTTCTAGGGTGCACCAAACCTCACACTTACCCTACTGTCATCCCATTAAAACAGGACAGTGTAAATAAAAAAAATCCCCGCCATGATCTAATCTCTAACCAACAAGGCAGCATCAATAGGCAATATAAGTAAAACACAAATATGCTCGTGTAAATATAATACAAAAAAAACAATAGCCTAGAAAGCCACAATGAAGGTACTCAATGACTTTGCAGAAGCCAGAGCAGTAAGAGAATAAACCATTAAGGGCACGACAAGAAAGATCATGGACAAACATCAAACGCCATCGTCCCAATGGGCTTTAGGTAGGCGTCATCATAGGGTCCACAGCCTGTCTGGTCATCGTACAATTAAAATGATAGGGTCATAACCTCTTTTGATAAACTTTTTAACAAGTTTAACAAAAATAGTATGAAAGAGATCATGACCTAGAATCTTACGAAGTTTATAAATCACATCATAGAAGTCAGGTTGTGATAGTCACTCGAACGTCTGCCCTGGGGCCCAGGGTGGGTGGGTCGGCGGGATTTGTGGTATTTTTTTTCATTTCTTTTTTGTAATTGTGTCTCAAATGAAACAATATGATGATGGCTCTGCACCCAGGGTCCCGCAGGGGGTCAACATGTCAAATACACTACATATGCAATTTCACTGTCATTTTTCCATATTCTTGCACATAATTTGGTGTATGTTTATTTTTATTATATCGAACTCGGACCGTCTGCCCGGGGCCCAGCGGAGTGTGAGGGGGGAGGGGGTTGTGTGGGGGGATTTGGATTTTTTTTTATAATATGTCTCAAATGAAACATGATGATGGGATTACACTGTATACATTCGTTCCTCCTATGTTATAGTTGGGCCTGGCGGAAGGGGCATCAAATACACTAATAATGCAATTACGTTGTCATTTTTTCATACTTTTGCACATTAATTGGTATAATAGTCATCTGATAAAGAGATATACAGCATGTCAAATGATGTATTATTTAACACTCGGACGTCTTCCGTGGGGTTCGTGTTAAAGGGGGTGGGTGGTGGATGGAGGGTTAAAGGGGGTCAATTTATTTAAAAAGTATTTCTCAAATGAACATTTTGATGAAGGGATTACATTGTATATACTGTGGGGCTGTGTGTGAGGTGGGTAGGGTGGTGTGGGCGGGAGGAAAGAGACCTATGTGGATAAAACATGAGTATTTTACGACGGCAGCGCCTTCGAATTCGTTCTAGCTTGGAACTGCTCCCAGAGAGATGCATGGGATACAGAGGACTATAAAATTATTGTTTAATATATATATATATATATATATATATATATATATATATATATATATATATGCATTAAAATCATGTTACTAAAAGATCTTTGGTCGTGAACATTTCCAACATTTATCAAAATTGCCTGGCAATTTTTCAAAAGAGGTTATGAAACGCACTGATTGTTTAGTGTTAACCCATTTGCAGTTCGCCACTACACACTCGTCGATAATTTCGACGAGGAAACAGCCTTCGAGAACTTCTAAAAAACAACAGGGTAAGAGTGAGCGTTTGTGATGGAATCGTCATGCATCATAAACTCAATTTGTTTTGTTTATTTTTTTTTCGATTTTCGAAAGTTACATTTCATGTTTGACTGTTGTATCTACTTTGAGTTTGCGGCCTAAGACTTGAACACATTATCATACCCAACATGTAAACAATAATTATATGTACATGATAAATATCTGTAGGTACTCTTCTGCCACATTGGTCACTGAGTACTATTACAGTTGTCAATATTCTATTTTCTTTCCTTTTATTTTTTGTTTCTGGGGAGAAGGGGTTTGGGATGTTTACATCCAGTCGATTAATAGTTTGGCTTGTATTATAGATAAACTCCTCTGTCGTAGTTGGCGTACGAAATGTGTCATTGATTTCTCCAAACATGTATATATGTAATTTGCAGTCCTTAAAACCCCGTGAGAAATTAAACTTCCACCGTCAAGGGACGATTGTATGTCACAACATCTGAACATACTAGAATATATCGATATATGTAAGTTATATATACAATGACTGGGTTGTGCATACATAATTTTACATACACTTTTGTAAAGGCTGTCCGTTTAATAATACTATATTTACACAAAATATTGATTTAAAAAATATGGACAAAGTTCGGTCAAATGTATTAGTGAATAACACTACGTTTTTCTGTGATCCTGTTTTCTTTATGTGTAGTGAGGTGTGGGTGGTAGGGGGTCGATGCGATCGATTAACGATTCGGCTGCTATCATAGTTAGGCGCCTCCACCGTAGTTGGTTGTATCCTTGCTTGTTTCCAAAAACTTTCTACAAATATGTATATATGCATTAAGCAGTTTTTAGTATTGTCTTTAGAAAAAAATATAAAACGATCGGACAGGCAAAGTAGCATTCAAGGAGGACAGTCAACCACAAAACACAGAAACAAACACGCAAACAGACAAGCAAGAAGGCAAAAGTAATAATAATCAGAAACACAAAAGGGTTGACAATAGGGCTAACGCCTTGGAACGCCTTGGAACGGAAGTTTATATCATCAGAAAACAAACTCTCAACATCAAGTGACGATAGTACGTCAAAACTTATGAACACGCTATCACAGACATATATTTGAGATACTAGGACCATACGCCGCTGGACATGGAATTATGACCACCGCCATATGCATATGCATCTTCGGGATGGTTGAAATTGTGTACTATTGTTTTATGAATAGTGAGTTCTGCTCAACCCGTGGCTAGGGGTCGTGAACGGTAGCAAGCATATTTCATTATCGTTCATGACCGTCTCAACCAGACTGCAATATTTAGTATATATCGTGTTAAGCCGTTTCCAAAGGCCCTATTTCATACACTTGTATATGTCCTTTGACAGCGTTTTATAGATCTCATTATACTTACAAGTATGTAGAGTGATGTACGTTAATTAATACCATATTTAGATTTAATATATTATACAAAAATAGGTATAACGTTGATTATGTCCGTTATATGGCTAGTATAGCAATACTGCCAGTATTTGTTGTTTACTATCATAAGTGTACAAAGCATGAATACATTAACTACTTGAAGGCAATATGATAACATATGCAGATTTGCCAGTTGATCTTTCCATGAATCTCAAAACTCATTTTGTTTGAATATGAACATAATGATTTAAAAATAACTATTTTTATATTAACATGTTATCTTGTATTGAGGGAAACTCTTTATTTTATTTACATGTATTGTCGTCATAACATAGACTCATATACTTTATAAGTATATGCTAACATTTAGTTTTATGTTTATTATATATATATAAAAAATTGTTAATTTCGTCTTGCGTCCTGTTCAGTTGTTACGCCGATAAATGCAATACCTCTAGGTTGTATCAACATTACCCAGAAGCGCATGGTCAATTATGACCTAACACTGTGATAATTGACCATTAACTTAAAACACTGGCATGCTTCAATGTCGCATGAATTTGGGGATTTAAATAAATATAAAATGATCGGACAGGGAAAGTAGCAATCAAGGAGGACAAAGCACAGAAACAAACACGCAAACAGACAAACAAGAAGGCAAAAGTAATATTAAATGCAAACGACATCACAAACACAAAAGGGTTGACAATAGGGCTACCGCCTTGGAACGGTTAGTAGCAAAGTAGGTCACTGGGGGTTTAAACCGGTTCTAGGGTGCACCAAACCTCACACTTACCCTACTGTCATCCCACTCAAACAGGACAGTGTAAATAAAGAAATCCCCGCCATGATCTAATCTCTAACCAACAGGGCAGCATCAATAGGCAATATAAGAAAAACACAAATATGCTCGTGTAAATATAATACAAAAAAACAATAGCCTAGAAAGCCACAATGAAGGTACTCAATGACTTGGCAGAAGCCAGAGTAACAAGAGATTAAACCATTAAGGGCACGACAAGAAAGATCATAGACAAACATCAAACGCCACAGTCCAAATGGGCTTTAGGTAGGCTTCATCATAGGGTCCACAGCCTGTCCGGTCATCGTACAATTAAAGAGGAAAGCATAGTGACGAACTGTAAAAGGGTCTACCACCAAGCATGCAGTACGTTGCAAAATGATAGGGCCATAACCTCTTTTGATGACCTTTTTAATAATTTTAACAAAGATAGTATGAAAGTGATCATGACCAAGAATCTTACGAAGTTTATAAATCACATAACCATAGAAGTCAGGTTGTGATAGTCCTTGACGCAGAAGAGTCCTTAAATTACTTTTATATTTGGAAAGAAGATCAGGGTTACGCTAATAAAAAGTTTTACTAAGTTTATGGTAGCGGAAACCCTGATTGAGTAGCGTTTTAGTTATACAAATATTACGAATATTAAAGTCCTCAACTCGAGTACAAGCTCTTGAAAAACGAATAAGTTGAGAAACATACACCCCATAAGAAGTTGCTCGGGGAACATCCCCATCCAAGTGGGGATAATTAACAATGTCAAAATTAAAATCATCTCTCTTGTCATAGATTTTGCTAATTATTTCACAATTTTCAATAGAGAGATCTAAATCAAGAAAAGAAGCGTTGTTATCAGATATATTAGCTTTGTTAAGCTGAAGTTCTTTAGGATAAATATTATTATACATAGTTGGACAGAAAGGGTTGTCAAGGTTCAATATGTCATCCAGATGCCAAGCGGTGTCATTTAAGGATTCAATAACATATGCCTGGGTATCTGGTGAAAGACTCAACATGAAATCTCTTTCTTAGCAGTTTGTCTATAAACGGTGGTTCCATACCTGACGAAAATATTATGTAATAGGAAGATGAGTGCTTCACAATCTTCATAGCAAGTCCACATACTTTGTATAATTGTCTAAACTGCCGTTAGTAAAAAACGCTTTAATATTATTACAGGCCAAACATGTAGTATTTCTTTCTAGCGAATGTTTTTTGAATAAGAGAAATTAGCTTGTCTTTAATAAGGTGATGTGGTAAGGTTGTATATAGTGTAGAGAAATCATAAGTGCTTATTGATGAAACTTGACCTTTATTGAACATTTTATCAAGAACTTCTCCTGAACTTTTTATAGTTTCACATTTCAGTTATATGGTTATTACAGCATTTGTTGCTATCATAATTATACAAAACATGAAAACACTGAATACTTAAAGGCAATATGATAACATCATTTGGAGCTGTGTCATATGAGTACAGATGGACTCGTGTTTAAAGCCCCACATTCTGCTATTATGGGCAAGGTTTAAGTAATATGCTTCTAGACAGTCCAACAGCAAGCGACCTGAACTTACAGGTCAAACCTCCTAAAGAATGCGATTGCATTTCAGCACTACTATAACAAGAAATGAATAATTTATACCAGCACAGTAGAAAGTAAATGGTATTGAATTGAACAAAACCTCTATGAAGGAATTGAAATAAAAGTTGTTAAAAACATATACGGTCAACTAGTTTGAATATAAAACCACACGAAAATAGAACAACACTGAACATTTCAATCTCAATAATGGCTGCAGCACAACACATATACATATATTGGAGATATTGACTTGTGCTCAAGTTGGAAAAAAATGCGGGTTATTTATAGCTGTTACTCCTGAGAGACTTTAGTGGCAAAAGACCACTGTAGAGTCTGAGTTAAACTAGAGTATATTAATACAGCATACAAACATACAAAATAAGTAAGACAAGTGGCTATTGACGTCAATGAAAAGCACATTAAATGTGCATGATACAATATAGGAATCTTATTAACACTTGCAAAAACTAATATACTAAGGTTATCCGGCTATCATTAACATTGGATGGAATACGGATGGATTTCTATCTGGTTAACCAGACGTATTCAGTAGGTTGTATTGGACGAAGTATCTTATGACTCTGCTGATGAGCTTAATGGTGCCCCTCAGAGCCCGGTCCTAGCACAGGTCTTCTTAATACAGTTCATCATCGACCAACCTGATGGCAGAAATGCATAGATCCGATTATTTGCTGACGACTGTGTGCCTTATGCGACAAGGACTATCACAACCTGACTTCTATGTTGATGTGATTTATAAATTTCGTAAGATTCTTGATCATGATCACTTTCATACCATCTTTGTTAAAATTGTTAAAAACGTACTGCATGCTTGGTGGTGGACCCATTAACAGTTCGCCACTATGCTTTCCTCTTTAATTGTACGATGACCGGACAGGCTGTGGACCCTATGATGACGCCTACCTAAAGCCCATTGGGACGGTGGCGGTAGCCCTATTGTCAACCCTTTTGTGTGTGTGATATCGTTTTCATTTATTATTACTTTTGACTTCTTGTTTGTCTGTTCGCGTGTTTGTTTCAGTGTTTTGTGGTTGACTCTCCTCCTTGAATGATACTTTCCCTGTCCGATCATTTTATATTTCTTTATAGGCTATATACGCCGCTGGTCATGGAATGGTATAAACTTACCACATTGAAGGTTCCATGTTCACCGTACCTTTTTCGGGATGTCTCAAAATTGCATACTATTGACAATTTAAACATTGATTTCTGCTCAGCCCGGGGCTAGAGGGCTTGAACGGTGGCGGCTAACATTTTTCCACTGCCGTTCATGAACTGTCTCAATCAACAAAGACTGCAATAATCTTTTATATTTATCATGTTCGAAGATTTCCATATATCTCCTGTCATAATATTTCTCATGGAATTGCATATGCGACAATAGCATATTATAGCATATAAGGAGAATTTTGATATGTTTAGAATATTGGGATTATAATCTAACGAGGAAACACAAAGTCATGCTGAAGTACACATTCATTTTTCTAGTACACTGTATGTGCATTTTCTCATAATCACACGAGGCACTCAATGGTCCTATTTATTAAACCTAAATAATTAAATTCAGGTTATAATAGAAATAAGAAATGACACGGGTTTTCACAGTGACAGGGGTCATTACAAACCAGTTTTGACAATTTGTGTTGTAATGTATTACTTCATCATGAAAATGAATAATTTTGAAAATGGATCATCAATAAACATCCAATAACTGATATTTTAAAATCAATTTTACCAAAATAAAAGGAAAGAAATAGTTAGAAAATTGTATTTGCAAAGGCAGTGATATTATTGTTGAGCCTATCCCTAAAATAGTCAGTCGCAAACAACGGCACATATTTAGGCAAAATGATTACCCTAGTTTTGGGAAAACACCTACCCAGTTGTTGATTCCCTTTTAACTTGTGTCACCTTGTCTGATATATGGATAAGTGGCTTGATCCATTTAATAACACTACATAGAGATAGAGAGACTATCGTGATCGTAACATGAATGCCATTGCAATATTGATTTATATTTTGATTTATATTGATAAAGATATAGATAAGATAGGAATGTAATCCTAAAAACGGGCCATGTTCCTTATGTGCCACCTCAGATATATGGTGATATGCGTCATCTAATACTGCTCATTTACTCTTACCTCATACTATATTTTGCCATGAAATATCTTCGCAACAAGCCATTAATACGTGTCAATGTCACATTGACTTGGATAATTTGAAAATGATGCATGTTATATGTATGTACATCAGGTCTTAATATTATATGGGTCTCTGTTTTAACTGAGATATTCGGAGGCATTCTTGCTTTCCATTTCATCCATGTTACTATGGTGGGGTCTCTGTGAAATAGCACCAGGTCAATTCCATTCAATTATTTATTCAGTATAAACATCATACAAAGTTCATAGCCTTTGCAATGAGGTGGTTGCATTACAGTGAGAAGAGCATGTATACTCCTCAAAATAAGTTTACACAGAATGTATAAGCATTATGGCATTAACCTGGACATTGTCAGGTCATCTGCATTATATGAAACAAAACAATGTCGATATACATAGTTCTGCTAATTACAGGGATTGTATGTCATTCATTGATGCAGTTTTTCCTTAAACACATGTGTTTCATATACCGCGTTGAAGGTTTTGTGCTTATATTGCTTTTGCCTTCTTGTGTGTCTGTTTGCGTGTTTGTTTCTGTGTTTTGTGGTTGACTGTCCTCCTGTCCGATCTTGTTATATTTCTTTTTGCATATTTTATCAGTTATAGTAATACTTTGAAAAATGCAAAGCAAGTTGTTTTTGCTTGTTTATAATTGTTGATGAAATATACATATGCACCCGGAGACATTCCCTACTCTTTAGAAGGCGCGTAGCTGCCTATACGCAGATACGCACCTGTGTACGGACATTTTGAAAGAAAAAATATATAATGCATTTCATAGCAAATGTTATGCTACAACCACAGCGTATGACGAAAACTGGTCTAGCTACGCGCCTGTCTTACTAACGAATAGATTAATACTTTGGTCTTAACTTGCTCGTTTACCGACCGATATACGGGACCTCCCGGTGTACGCACCCCCACCCCCCACCCCACCCCCGACTACCACCTCCATCCCGTAGCATCCGACGGTCGAGGCTAAGCTTAGATATTTGTCTTGTCCATGAACATACAAATGAAACAATACATTTTTGATAACATGAAAAACGCATTTAAACAGGTAGTTTACTATTTCTGACTAGTCAGCATGACGATGACGATGTCAAATTTCGGGATAATTATTAGACCTACTGCGGTTTTTTTTGCAGGAGCAATCGTGAACGCTCGGCCAATCCCGTCATGCTTCGGGATCCCGCCTCGTGTGTATCACGGCGCTTCGGTATGTTCAAAATCTTGACATTCTATTAGCCGGAAGGCAACGGCACAGAAAATATGCATTGTTGCTATGTAAACAATATGGCCTCTAGCCTAAAGTGTTGATGTATAATTCGCGTTGAATGTTTGTTTTTTACAATGCAGGTGAAGGTTTTATCACTGTTTTCATATAAAACAAACTATTGATGGAGTAATCGGCTGAATAACAATGCAATATTTGTATGATGTCTTTGATTTTGAATGCAAATTTGTTTTGACGGGAATCTAAGACACGACGGAAACCTGCGTATTACATTCGAGTAATGCTGCGAAGCAGTGTACGAGATGTTGCGAATGTTTGCAGGAGCACCGGATAGTATATTTATGTTTTCGATCTGCTTAATTTTGTTAATTTCACATTTAATACTTCCTTTTTCATAATCATTGACGTATCTCAACCTGTTAATGTTTACCTGAACACATTCTGGAGTCATTATTGTGGTTATGAACTTTTGAGGTAAACAATTTTCAATCGAAGTGCTGTATACGCGTGTTCCCTTTGTTCTATTGATCGCGGGGTTTTGGTCCGCTGGCAAATTTTGACCCAGATCTACATATATATATATGCCTTTTCAGATCGTATCTATAATATTGTAGTCCATTACATTTAAAGGTACTATTTTGAACTACTATTTAGCTAGCAGTTAATTAAATTATTGATTAAGCGATGAAAAGTCCAGAATATAGTCTGTTTCAAAAAAGTGACGCACAGGGTCTTGTGTCGTAGAACGCCTTTTCACTACAGTCTGTGCCAACTAAGTAACGCCTGCCTGTTGTCATGGACAACAATGCTACATCTGTCTTCGTGCTAGATCATTCTTTTGTACGAAGATTGAGAGACTACTGTAGAAGAAATAACATTTTAAACCTTAATATTAACAACTCCAGATTGATGGTTCTGATGCAAGGCAAAGGTATCGTCTGTATATGAGGATCTTCCAATGATACACGAGTGCAAAACAATGACATCTGTCCCCCACCAGCTAACCCCGTTTATTGAGGTAACACATTATTTCAGCTCGATGAAGCTTGTTTACGTTCCGGAGCCAAGATGGTATTCTTGCTCGAAATATTACCCCGCTCCGGTCGGTTTTCATATAATGACAAAAGCAAGGCGTATCAAGGACCTCCTGGTTAATGTATGTGCAGCACACCCTCACATAATTGTTCAAAGACATCTCAAGATCAAGTTTTGTACCGATTTTGACACAGTTTGTCGATCCTGAATGTGTACATATAAACTCAAATGGAGGCATCTACGTCACTACTTCGGGTTTGTCCGGGGTGCGATTTTGAGAGCTGACCAAGTGTTAATCAATTAGATAACCTTCAGCTTTTCCGATACTGAAAAGTTACAACAATTACGTGCTGTTGTGATGGATGAGATATAATTAACAGTTAAAACTACAATTATTCATGTGTATAGACATATCTGTGAGTGTGCGGTTATATATTATGTATATTTGTATGTAATTTTGATTGTGCATTCTGCCTATCCATTCAATTACCTGTGTGTTCCTGTTTCATATTATATGAGTTGAACTTAAATATTAATAAATAAACATATTTAATTTATCCGTTATTCATTTCTGCACATTATTTGACTTTCAATATGATGGGACTCCTCCCAGTGTTTGTCTATACCTGAGATTCTCTTTGAATTAATACTGTATCAATTATTCATCTGTGATATACCAAGACTCCATCCAAGACTCTGCATATACTTGTGTGTCTTTTCTACATGAATACTGCATTTGCTATATACTTCTCATGCTTATGCCATGAAGCTGAGACTATCTTATATTGGGAAATACACATATTATACTGTATATTCCTGAGGAATTTCTCTACCATTACTGATTTTGGATTACTGATATAACGTGGCAAAACGTCTATACGGTCATGCATACCTGCGAATAGATTCTATTCCATTTTGCTACATTGGTTTTGAAGTTTGTTTTCTTATTAACTTCTACTTTTATTTTTCTGACACGTGGCGCCGCAATAATTGTTCACTATTTCAAAGATTCATAAATGTATTTTTGCTATTTCATTCACCTATTATTTAAAGGGTACGGATGACTACAACTGCAGGCCCAGATTTTAAAGAAAATAATATAATGCGAGTAAGAAGACCGACAACCAGACTTTGACAAGCTAAATTACAAGCAGCGGAAGGACATATTTCAACGCTAGCCGGCGCCCTCTAAATGCTGTGGAAAAACACCCTGTTCTACGCCAGCAACTCCTGACGCACATAACGGACAATAACGCCTAAAGCAACAATAATGGTCTAACAAACTATAATTCTGGGAAACGCAAAAGCACTATTGCAAATAATTCAGCAGCAAAGAAACGTAAACTCCAGAATGGCAGTAATGCAAACAACGACAAAGGTCGAGCACCAATGACAAATAAACGAACAACAGTGACGACAGTGACTTAGACAAAGACGAAGAATACACAGTTCCGAAGCTACGGGACTACAATTATATTATTCGGGTGAGTTTTCTGACGACGATGTAGAGGACAATTTTAGCATACCCAACATGCCGCCCATTTCCGAGAAACAAAAGGACAAAATATGAGAGAGAATGTATACAGACCTTTCAAAACTACATCACGGCACTGACGATAGTCAGTGTGATCTAAAACTGCAAAAAGGGGGCTCCTCAATCACGTCCTTTAAGAGGACACTTTCCAGGCAGATTAATAACATATTATCTTGGTCACGTGCCTTCGAACTCTATGCCTCAGTCTATACCATGAGGTATCCCAAAACATCCCCAGCTACGTTTCAGTACATGCTTATTATTTAAACGATTGCAAACAAGCACACCATCTGGTTGCAGTATGGAAAGTAAGATAGTCTAAACCTGTTTCATGGGCCAAACTACACACGACAACACTTATGTATGTGTCAATGTCAACATCCAATGCTCTTAAGACCTCTAAATATCCCGAAAGACAAACAAACAATGTTCGTCCCCGTCTTCTCCATCAGCCACAGCAACGTCCGGGAATAAGTTCAAGGAAGGTAACCCTTTGTTCTGCTGGGACCATCAAACTCAAGGCTTCTGCAAAAAGCATCCGTGCAACAGACGCCACTCCTGTGTCCTACCTATGGGTGCTAGCAGCTCTGTTTAAATCGTTGAGACATTCGCTAAGGGGCTTAGAAGGGATTATCCAAACAAAGTGTCGTATCAAGGGAGTGTCACACATAATAAATGATTTCATCCTTGTGGCAAGTGTAGGTTTGAACTAGTGCTCGCAACACTTGCACTCAAGTTTTGATCTTTGCAAACAGATAGGAGTACCCATTAAAGAGTCTAAAACTGTCCTACCAACAACGTGTGCCACTATTCATGGCATCGATATTGACACTGCAAATATGGAAGCCCGTCTGCCATCCGTAGGTCAGTAGGAAGAGGTAAAAAATGAAACCTAAAGAGTTACAATCACGGACAGGCTATTTAAACTTTGCATGCAAAGTAATCAAGACTTGCAGATGCTTCCTTGGGCGTCTATACGACAATGTGGCAAATCAAACGGTAACCATTTTATCAAATTATCATCTGAAGTTAGAGCCGATTTAGACATTTGGTACCAGTTTTTACAACAATACAATAACAATACCCTCTTGGTACCGGATGTATTTGCCTCAGTCTCTACACTGATGCTACACAGTCTAAGGATTTTGCCTGTATGTTCAAAAACACTGGACATTTGGGGAATTCCAGTGCCAGTGTAAAACTTCTGCATATAAGTGTGATAAAAACTCTACCCCATAACCCTTAAAGTATACCTATACGGCCATCTCTGGCGAAATTTGAACATTTTGTTCATATGCGACCATATGTGTATTGTACATTGCCATCGGAGGAACCAAACCTCAAAGGACAAGATACTTATGAAAATGTTGCGTGTCATAGTTCTGCAAAGCATTAAGCATAACTTTCGTTTTTCATCCAAACACATACCATCCAAGCATAACATAATATGTAGGTCACGGAAGACAAGGCTTTGGCCCGAAACCTCCAACAAGATCCCACGCAAATCCCACAACACCTTACTCCAGATGCACTGTTGCTATCCAGAACTTAGTTGCGATGTCCTAGCATCATCGTCACAGAAGGCATACACTCGCTTCATGGACCGTATACATCAGTTCTGCATGGACGTAACCACCAATCCACAGTCATTTCCATGCACAGAAGCTACATTGGCTTCCAGTATTGTCCGTCTCTATCATCTAGGCCACTCACCGTCCACCGTTTGTAGTCACCTATCAGCAATTGCATTTTTTCACAGGTTAAATGGGTATACAGACCCCAACTGTGCTTTTACTATTCAGTGCATGTTGCTCGGTTACCAATCCTATGCATTATTTTTAATAAGATAGTTGACAAATGCGTTCTCTTAATAAGATTTGTTTTGTCAACTCTCTATCTTTCTCGTAGCTTTTTACGGTTTCTTCCGTATAGGCGAACTCCTGCCTTCCTGCAAACAACATCAAACCTCGGTTGTCCAGTTTTCGAACGTGTTAGTTGGTAAATCCTCCACACTACAGTTACGCTACCACAAAACAGACCCCACTAACTACATCTATCATAATCTCACAAACCAAGGGTAAATATTTCCCTTTTACTGCCATCCTACTCTATCTTGCCATTTGTCGGACTTCCGCGGAACCTCTGTTTCTAAACCCGGACCTTACCCCGGTCTCAGTGTTCCAATTCAACAAACAGCTCAAACGCATAATCACTCATTGGGTTATCCCCAGATTTGTACAAGGATCATTCCTTTTGTATTGGGGCCGATACAGAAGGTGCCCTAGTGTAGTGGGCCTAGAGGCGGCCAAGCTAAAACACATGGGTCGCTGGCGCTCCTCCACATATAAATGCTACATCCGAATCAACCATATCCTTGCCCTGCCTACCATATTAAGATGCCCTTCATTGTCACCTGTTACTGCCTGGGAGCGTCTCCATTTGTCACTAGTAATTGCCTTATTCAATGTTGGGTGTAACCGTGTTGTGTAACACGTTTTATTGCCCTAAAGTTTTCTCACATTGCCAAAAACATGTCTCGCTGCGGGGTGTTATCGGGTTGTGTAACTCCTCTCATTGCCTTATAGTTTCTCACTTTACCAAAAGATATGTCTCAGTGCGGGATGTTACCGGGTTGTGTAACGCGGTTTATCGCCTTAAAAGTCACAAATTTAAGGGTGTATCAGATTGTGTAACACTTTGCATTGCCAAAACTGACATGTCTCAGAGTGGGGTGTTAACACCCTTTCATTGTCCTAATGTTTGCACATGTTAACAAAAAATATGTCTCAGTGAGGGGTGTTATCGAGTTGTGTAACATCTCTCATTGCATAAGTTTTCTCACTATACCAAAAGATATGTGTCAGTGTGGAGTGTTATTGGGTTGTGTAACATCTCTCATTTCCTAAGTTTTCTCACTATACCAAAAGATATATGACAGTGTGGAGTGTTATTGGATTGTGTAACACCTCTCATTGCCCTAGTTTTCTCACTATACCAACAGATATATGTCAGTGTGGAGTGTTATTGGGTTGTTTAACATCTCTCATTGCCCTAGTTTTCTCACTTTACCAAAAGATATGTGTCAGTGTGGAGTGTTATTAGGTTGTGTAACACCTCTCATTGCCCTAGTTTTCTCACTTTACCAAAATATATGTGTCAGTGCGGGGTGTTATCGGGTTGTGTAACATCTCTAGTTACAGTAGTGTTCTCACTTTACCAAAAGATATGTGTCAGTGCGGGGTGTTATCGGGTGTGTAACATCTCTCATTACACTAGTGTTCTCACTTTACCAAAATGTATATGTCAGTGTGGGGCGTTATTGGGTTTGTAACATCTCTTATTACCCTAGTGTTTTCACTTTATCAAAATATATGTGTCAGTGCGGGGTGTTATCGGGTTGTGTAACATCTCTCATTACCCTAGTTTTCTCGCTTTACCAAAATATATGTGTCAGTGTGGGGTGTTATCGGGTTGTTTAACACCTCTCATTACCCTAGTTTTCTCACTATACCAACATATATGTGTCAGTGTTGAGTGTTATTGGGTTGTTTAACATCTCTCATTACCCTAGTGTTCTCACTACACCAAAAGATATATGTCATTGTGGAGTGTTATTGGGTTGTGTAACATCTCTCATTACCCTAGTGTTCTCACTACACCAAAAGATATATGTCAGTGTGGAGTGTTATTGGGTTGTGTAACACCTCTCATTACCCTAGCTTTCTCACTATACCAACATATATGTGTCAGTGTTGAGTGTTATTGGGTTGTGTAACATCTCTCATTACCCTAGTGTTCTCACTATACCAAAAGACATATGTCAGTGTGGAGTGTTATTGGGTTGTGTAACACCTCTCATTACCCTAGTTTTCTCACTATACCAACATATATGTGTCAGTGTTGAGTGTTATTGGATTGTGTAACATCTCTCATTACCCTAGTGTTCTCACTATACCAAACGATATATGTCAGTGTGGAGTGTTATTGGGTTGTGTAACACCTCTCATTATCCTAGTTTTCTCACTATACCAACATATATGTGTCAGTGTTGAGTGTTATTGGGTTGTTTAACATCTCTCATTGCCCTAGTTTTCTCACTTTACCAAAAGATATGTGTCAGTGTGTAGTGTTATTGGGTTGTGTAACACCTCTCATTAGCCTAGTTTTCTCACTATACCAAAATATATGTGTCAGTGTGGAGTGCTATTGGGTTGTGTAACATCTCTCATTGCCCTAGTTTTTTCACTTACCAAAAGATATGTGTCAGTGTTGAGTGTTATTGGGTTGTGTAACATCTCTCATTACCCTAGTTTTCTTACTATACCAAAAGATATGTGTCAGTGTGGAGTGTTATTGGGTTGTGTAACATCTCTCATTACCCTAGTTTTCTTACTTTACCAAAAGATATGTGTCAGTGTGGGGTGTTATCGTGTTGTGTAACATCTCTCATTACAGTAGTGTTCTCACTTTACCAAAAGATATGTGTCAGTGCGGGGTGTTATCGGGTTGTGTAACATCTCTCATTACCCTAGTTTTCTCACTATACCAAAACATATATGTCAGTGTGGAGTGTTATTGGGTTGTGTAACACCTCTCATTACCCTAGTTTTCTCACTATACCAAAATATATATGTCAGTATGAAGTGTTATTGGGTTGTGTAACACCTCTCATTGCCCTAGTTTTCTCAGTATACCAAAATATATGTGTCAGTGTGGAGTGTTATTGGGTTGTGTAACATCTCTCATTGCCCTAGTTTTCTCACTTACCAAAAGACATGTGTCAGTGTTGAGTGTTTTTGGGTTGTGTAACATCTCTCATTGCCCTAGTTTTCTCACTTTACCAAAATATATGTGTCAGTGCGGAGTGTTATTGGGTTGTGTAACTCCTCTCATTGCCCTAGTTTTCTCACTTTACCAAAAGATATGTGTCAGTGCGGGGTGTTATTGGGTTGTGTAACATCTCTCATTACAGTAGTGTTCTCACTTTACCAAAAGATATGTGTCAGTGAGGGTTGTTATCGGGTTGTGAACATCTCTCATTACACTAGTGTTCTCACTTTACCAAAATATATGTGTCAGTGCGGGGTGTTATTGGGTTGTGTAACATCTCTTATTACCCTAGTGTTTTCACTATACCAAAATATATGTGTCAGTGCGGGGTGTTATCGGGTTGTGTAACATCTCTCATTACCCTAGTTTTCTCACTATACCCAAAGAAATCTGTCAGTGCGGGGTGTTATCGGGTTGTGTAGCATCTCTCATTAAAGTAGTGTTCTCACTTTACCAAAAGAAATGTGTCAGTGCGGGGTGTTATCGGGTTGTGTAACATCTCTCATTACACTAGTGTTCTCATTTTACCAAAATATATGTGTCAGTGTGGGGTGTTATCGGGTTGTGTAACACCTCTCATTGCCTTAGTTTTCTCACTATACCAAAATATATGTGTCAGTATGGAGTGTTATTGGGTTCTGTAACATCTCTCATTGCCCTAGTTTTCTCACTTTACCAAACGATATATGTCAGTGTGGAGTTTTATTGGGTTGTGTAACATCTCTCATTGCCCTAGTTTTCTCAATTTAACAAAAGATATGTGTCAGTGTGGAGTGTTCTTGGGTTGTGTAACACCTCTCATTGCCCTAGTTTTCTCACTTTACCGAAAGATATGTGTCAGTGCGGGGTGTTATCGGGTTGTGTAACATCTCTCATTACAGTAGTGTTCTCACTTTACCAAAATATATGTGTCAGTGCGTGGTGTTACTGGGTTGTGTAACATCTCTTATTACCCTAGTCTTTTCACTTTACCAAAATATATGTGTCAGTGCGGGGTGTTATCGGGTTGTGTAACATCTCTCATTACCCTAGTGTTCTCACTTTACCAAACGATATGTGTCAGTGCGGGGTGTTATCGGGTTGTGAAACACATCTCATTGCCGTAAAGTGTTCTCACTTTACCAAAAGACACTTCTTTGCACATTTTAACAGTGCGTGGTGTTATCGGGTTGTGTTGCTGATAACCATTTTCTTGTATATATTTACATTTAGTTTTATAATTATACATAGTTTCTCTACTGCTACTTTTCATACAATTTCGTCATAAGCTATTTTTCTTAAGAACATATAGACAATCGATATTGATACTCCAATGAAAACTATTTAACGTGCACCAAAATTAACTTTTATCACAGTCTATGTCATATCCAATGCAAGCAATAAACATGTCTCATACAGTCTATGTGTGTGTTATCATAGTACATGGGAAACACTTCCATTACAAGGAATTAATGCATGCATTGAATACCATATAAGGCAACCAATTCTTAAGGTCAATTGTACTATATTTAGATTGGTATCTAAGGCGAACTGAAACTACTTTATAGATATATTAAGATAAATAGTACAGTACTATATTTCAAAAACAAATAACGTTATCTAAAGAGACAAAACACGTGTCACTGCTGACGTACATTTCTCCTAATGGCAAGGTTTAAATGTAGGACAATGCGATATTCAGAGTTCGACATTTATACTTTTTACTTCTATATGTATCGTAACGCTTACAATTAGCTGCACCGCACAATAATAAATATCTGCACATATTTGTTAACTGTAGCTATGTTAACTGTAGCTAATACTAATAGAAATTTCAGCATTTTCCAACATAAATAGACTGTTGGAAATCATAAAAAATTATAACAACATTTTCGCCAAACAGGTCATACATTTCACATTGTAACTATTCGGCCTGTTGAACATCAAATTTATGACACTAATGTTATATCCAGTTGTAAAATTAAAACATTACACATTGCAGAGTAAAAGTGGATGAAGTATTTGCAAACACCCTATCCACTGGTCATCAACGACAATATTTATCAGGAAGGAAATGTTTCTCGAGACAGTGATTTTGATATTTTTTCTATATTTTCTAATAGAAAAACATGCATGTAGGTCACATCAAACGGAAGTTTAAAGATTTTATATCCGTTTCATATTTACACGACATACTTACAAATTACGGTTAACATACCATACTTTCTTTATCACTGGTAATGTTGAATTATCAACAGACACCTTCGTTTTCTATTTTCTAAAGGTCCTAAATATAGAGTCCTTCATTAATGTATTTTACTACTTCCCGTCTTTAGATTGCCGAATCTGTTGAAATCTCTAGTGCTAAATCGTGTTGTCGATAAAAGGCAGATATTCAAGCGCTCAATGATTGGAATAATGAATGAATAAATGAATGAATGAATGAATGAATGAATGAATGAATGAATGAATGAATGAATGAATGAATGAATGAACTAATCAATCAATCAATCAATCAATGAATCAATCAATGAATGAATCAATGAATGAATGAATGAATCAATGAATAAATGAATGAATGAATGAATGGTGTTTTAAGGCACGTTGACATATAAATAGGTATATTTTGCGCCAAACATGATGAAAGATGAAGAAATGAAGTAGTCAGTAAAAGCTAATGTCAATGTATAATGATGAAACTATTTACAAATAAGGGATGATATGGTAGTAACATCGAGGATTTAACGCGTAACTATGCTAAGTGCATTTTAGTAAATTTTACAGGAGAAGCAAAAAAACTCACATTTGTCTTATTTTCAACATAAAAGCTTTTACATTTTCAAACGTTATGTACAAATGTGTATTATTTATATATAATGAAGTCTCTTTACATTATCTGTAATTACAATTAAGTTTTTGATGAAATGTCACTTGGCATCTTAAGTTTCAAAGCTCAATTCTGCTAATTCGAAACTATGCTAAGTGATTTTAAAAAAGGGTTTTAGTAGAGATGTGATGTAATTGAAATTACTTTTTTTATTAATTATGTTATTTTAGCATGGGCATGCATTTACAGCTAATAAACAGATATTTGATCACTAAATACTACAATAATCACTAAAATTCACAAACAGACTATTTTTTCCATATTCTTACACTTTAAAAGAGTATGAGAGTGGACCTTTGGAAACGGCCGAACACGACATATACGAAATATTGCAGTCTCTGTTTAAGGTCAAAAGGTTAAGTGAAATATGATGGGCAAAAACCTGGTGTCTGCAGATTGTCAACTCAGTTCTTAATAATAAGTGTTTTTACTGAAAAAAAGAAAGAATCCCATAATTGTTTATACATATTTTAACCTTTTTTTTACTTTTTTTTTTTTGAAATCAATACTTTCATTTTATAACTTCAGTCTCTGGTGTTTTTTGTTAAAGGTATATATAACCCTATCTTTTATAAAATAAATTAAACACTAATATTTGTCCATAAGTTGCTCTCAAAAACACATACAAACATTAATTCAAACCAGGCGTTTGTTTTATTTAAATGTGTTTAAACACATTTTAGGTTATATTGGTGCACTCTTCCAGAGGGAGGGAGTAAAAAACAGGGGAATGGTAAACAACCATATCAATTTATTTCCATTCAAGTGCAGGAGTCCTGTTATATTATTATTCTGCACACTCTTGAGGTTCTGAAGAATTACACTAAGTGGTGTTTTCCGTCCCGTTAACACATCATATTAGGTTATATTGGGACAGCAACCTCAGTGGGAGATGAGATGAAGTTTTCATCAGACATGCCTCCGCCAGGAAGCGAACCCATGCAGTGCAGAGGTCTGTAGCTCTAAAGCCGAGGTAATATCCATTGAGCTATCGAGGCTGCTGAGATTTTACAAAAGACTCCTATATAGACACAGTTTTATGTGGGAGGGAATGAAATGCAGATATCAATGTTTCCCCACTGGATTGGGGCAAATGTTCCCATCCCTAGAAGAACTATTTATGTCTAATTCCCCAGGGTCAGTATCAACAATTTAATATCCCTATCTTGGTACCAGGTTCTATTTCCCTACCCCGGTAACATCAGGTAACATCTGGAATGTCTAATCCCCTGGGTATACCACGATGGCATATTAAATCACGTTATACACTACAACAAGACATAGAACTGGCTATTCAACAACTCACAATAACTATGAAATATGGTTATGAATTACTTATTAAAAAAATGACTATAAAATGCAGACATTGGTCTTAATGACAATTTTATTTGCATATAAAGCTAGTCTTTACTTGAAGTGCATAGCAAAGTATCAATTAGACAAATGTCTCCACTAATAAAGCAATTGAAACAATATCATCACAATCTCATTAAAATCAGATCCTTTATCACGCTTCTAAGGATCTGCCAACACTGCATTGGTCTGCCAACAAACTCATTGCGTTGAGAAACATAACACATCAACCGTTTTCAAATATTTGCTGAATAAAACCAAAATTATTTGACGGAATTCAATAGTGGTAAAAAAAGGAATTACCGCTTCGTAGGGTTGAATTCGTAACCCACACTAAAATCACGCTCACGGGTAATAATAATAGGACGTCGCAATAGCCTACCTCGTTACCACCTGCGCTAGCGGGCCAAATGTATTAATACGTACTATATAGAAAACCTAATGTTGTAATAATCTCGGTAGCATAATGTTCCTGTGCAATCTTTTGATATTTCTTCCGAATGTTTTAAAAAAAAACATGACTGCGTCTATGAATTTTGTATCGTATTCTTGCTGTAAAACATGCCATTTAGTGCATTTTTTTAAATTTATCGTGCAATCCACGGCATTAACACACGGCGACTTTATATTTTTCGGATATATGTGTTTTATATGGATTTTGGTTGTTCAGTTCACTCGAACATCATCTGGAGACAAGTGCATATGAAACACACGATTTCAGTTGTTGAATTTAGTTGATCTTTTCATGAATATTAATTAGATGAAAGGTCAATCTGTCGTGACCTCCAAGGCAGTGTTGTCAGATCCTATAGCGGAGAGTATCAAAGCGTAATTAGGATTTGATGTTAATGAGATTGATATCATGACCTGGTTTTAGAAGGAAGATAACTTAATATATTACGCTTTTTCATCCATGTATGTTTCTGTTCAACATATTTAATGTGGCAATAGAAAATAGAATACATGGTGTGAACGTCGTAGACGACTAAGAAAATTTACACTACGAAATACATTGTCTATATAATCTCTTTTGAGAAAATACTGTCATCGTCAAAATCAACATTTTTCAGATGTGCTGAAAGCCGTTTGAAATCAAAAAAGTATTGTTTTGTTGACTCTTTGACAATGTATAGATGCTTTGGTCTTGCTGCTCTTATAGCCGCTGGCCATTGTCAGATTGTGAGATCTACCTAATTTGCTTCTTTAATTGCATGCGAGCAAGAACCAGGTTAGACCTCACGTGAGCAACATGTTAGCGCATTTTGGGTATGGGAAAAAGCAATAGGCGTCTCCGCGACCGAGTGGTTAACAACGTTGCGTTGTAAACCTTCACGACTCTCACCACTGTAGGTTCGAATCACAATAGGAGTTCAACTTGTAAGTGAGGAAGTGCTGATTCTTACAAATGGCGTAAGTTTGTGCAGTACTGGTTCAACCCAGGAAAAGGGGCGGTCTGTCTCCACCACAGAAAAATCGACCGTCATATATAACTTTACATGTGTTGAAAATGACGTAAAACACCATACAAACAAACAATAAAGTATTGTCTGTTTTCGACTCAACCTGATTTTTATGTATTTTGAGTGATGCCCTATCTTCTTGATGACGTCTGGCTTTTTTATCTAGTGAAGCCTGTAAAATGTATCTCATTTGCATAATTTGTGTATAATGACGCCTGGTTTACGCCTGGTTTACGCCTGGTTTCCTGCTTGATTCCTCACAATATTTGAACGCCTGTCAATTCAAAAATGCCGTGCATCATTTGCAAAAAAATTACACCTGTCATTTGTTAATAAGTTAATAATTAATATATTGATCGCAGCGTCCGTTAGTTAGTCCGTCCGAAACAATCTTGTTTCAGCCAGAACATTGCAAGTACTGAAAGGATTATTGCATGAAATTTCACACAATTGTAAATCGCAATTAGAAAACGTGTTGTGGGCAAGAATCTGGTCTGTAATTTAAAGGTCAAGGTCATACCTGGTGGTCAAATGTCAAAACACGTTTTGGAGGGCATTTGCCACTTATCCTGACATTTGTTTTTATTGATGCTTGTATGCTAATATGTGAGAAAAATTAGTTTTTAAAGACTAGAAGATGTTTTTAAGCCATTCCAAAGGAACAGCAGACAACAAACATTAAAAATGAAAAGGGAGAGAGAGACTGAGAGACAGAAAGGGGGAAAGAGATAGTGAAAAGGTAAACTGTACACATGTGTGTTTTACACTGAGGCCAGAAAAAAGTTTCCTATTTCATTCTTTAAAAGTAGTATAGGTTATTAAAGCAGGGATTGCTTTTTTTATTTTACTTCTTTAGAGTATTATAGGACTAAAATCCTGACGTTTACAGTGTTTATAGTCAAATTAGATTATACAATCTTTAGGGTAGGGGTGGGCTGGTGTGTGTGTGTGTGGGGGGGGGGGGGGGGGGGGGGGGGGTGAAATAGGTACGGAAATAGGAATCTTTTTTTTTAAGCCTTTAATTTTGAAAACTTTTAGGGAAAGTCTATACATTGTCATTATCAATATATATTTGATAGTTGTATATAAATTTTAAATTGTCTTAAATTATTATTTGTCTTTTATTTCTGCCTCTGCTATTGTTTTGCCAAAACTCAGGTTTGCTTTATAAAAAAAACATACAGACATTTTCCGCATTTGTGTTGGAAAATGCGTTGGAAAATTGTCCGCATTTGTGTTGGAAAATGTCTGCATTAAGCAGAAAAATGTCCGTATACATATATGGAATCTGCGGACGCGGACATTTGTCAGCATCCTATGCTGACATTTGAACTTCCGCGTCCGAATACTCCGAATTTGTGTAAAATGTATTTTTAGCCATCATCGAACTTTGGGAAGCAGATTTCTGCGTCTAAATACTCCGCAAAACTTTCTATAAATATGCGGAGAAAATACTGCGGATTTGCTGAGATCTGAGCTAAGGGTTAATGCGAGGCCAATCTGCAGTCTTATAATAATTTTTTTTTGATTTTGAAATAAAACCTTGTTCATGATGATACTCGCGTATATTTTATTTTAGGTATAACAAACCTTATTTTAGCACTCAAGTTTATTTTTTTCATTTGAAATTTATTATTTATTATCAATTATAAAATATTAAAAGTTGAAAAAGTGTACCAAATGTTAAAGTTAAGAAATTTTGGTTCAAATATGATTGCAATATTTTCCTTATATCATGGATGGTTACTATAAAATATTTTCCTTATATCATGGATGTGTAGACTCATTACTAGAATTGTTTGTTTTTTTTTAAAAAAAATAATTACACACTATAAATACAAATCTTTTCTGTAAAATCAAATCAAACTCAATACATGTCTAAAAATGTATCTTTTCTGAAAATAAAATGAGCTCCTTGTCACTTGGAAAAATTTGGAACTATGAATGGAAAAGAAATAAACGAAACTATTACGCGTTTAAAAAATACATTGTTCAGATAGAATATTATGCCAAATTAATATTTTCTTAGTAACCATCCATGATATAAGGAAAATATTTTATGACATTATGTATATCCTAAAATACTACTATTTAATGCAAAAAAGCACATTTTGGTAAAAATGTCACTTAGCATAGTTACGCGTTAAACCCTCGATATGTAAATCAATAAATGCCAGTCAATAGGTGTGTAAACAAGTAAATATATATAGAAACATATAAATATAAAAAATATAAAGTCTGATTTCTTTCAGAAAGTCTAAAACAATACTAAAATCTAATGGTAATGAGGTTTTATTGGAATTTATATCTATAGTCACCATTAACGTTTGTGACATCATTTTGACGTGACGTCCGTTGTAAACCTTCACGACTCTCACCACTGTAGGTTCGAATCACAATAGGAGTTCAACTTGTAAGTGAGGAAGTGCTGATTCTTACAAATGGCGTAAGTTTGTGCAGTACTGGTTCAACCCAGGAAAAGGGGCGGTCTGTCTCCACCACAGAAAAATCGACCGTCATATATAACTTTACATGTGTTGAAAATGACGTGACATCATTTTGACGTGACGTCCGGAGAGCAGCGTTCTAACGTCGTTGCCAATGACGTCGCCATTGTTTTGTGAGGGAAACATTATGCACGCTTCCACAAATAAATAATCATATTTCTACATATAATCAGTGTTGACTATGAATCGAAGTTTCCCATTGTTTCAGTATTATCTATCTGATCACCATCTGTAGTATCAAATAACTCTTTCATCTTATTAACTGTGAAGTACCTTGGCCGCATAGGATCAAAGTCTACACATTCCAACAAGATATGTTTGACCTTTAACGGTGCAAAACAGGGTATACATTCTGGTAATTGCTCACCTTGTAATAAATATAAATGAGTATAACGTGTATGCGTTATTCTGCAGCTGGCAAGGACAACTTCTTCTCGACGAATGGGTCTACTAGAAAGACGCCATTCTCCGAATAACGGTTTAATTGAATGGAGTTAATGGTTTACTGACAAATCCAAAGCGACTTGCCAAGAGTTACGAATATTTGTGTTAGTAATACTTTTAACATCAGTATAAGGTAATTTGGCATTAGATATATGTAAACTTATTTCTACCTTAGCAGCACTATCAGCTGTATCATTACCAAGTATTCCTACATGGCCTGGAAGCCAGCAGAAAATAATAACATTATCAACTATAAGAGAATTGTGCTTTTCTAAACGTTGAAGCACAACTAGGTTATCATGTTTCATATTACCCAGGACTTGAAGAGAGAAAGGGAATCAGAAAAGATTACAAAATGGTTATAATCAGAATCCTGAATATAGTTTAAGGCAAGGTCAATTGCATTAACTTCAGCTGAAAAGGTAGAGATATTGTCAGGCAGGTGGCACTTTATGCTGTGTTTGTGAACAACAGCTGCTGCAGCTACCTTATCTACATATTTAGAACCATCTGTGTATATAAATTGAAAATTACTGTATTTTGATTTAATTTCATTAAATTTGCTTTGAAAGATAGTAGGATCGATCTGTACTGGATTTTTTACTATTAAAAAGATCAAAAATAATAGTTGGTGTTTCCAAAGTCCACGGTGGAATGTGTGGTACTTTGTACTTGGCAATCAAATTTAGGTCGTTTTCAATGTCTCTTAATTTGGGTTTAATTGAAGAAACATATTTTTTCAAAATCATGGATACTAGAATAACGTTCTATACATCTAATCCATCATTATTACCACCTAGATCTAGGTTTACGTTTCGTCATCTGAAGAAAAGATCCAGGATTTTCATACTAAATATGTCTTAGTTCCTGCTGACAAAGCCTCAAACAATATTAGTATTGTTTGACGGCTATATTATGTTAATGTTTTAAAAGAGGGACTCCGGAGCACCGACTCGTACAGTCTGATTAACTCAAATAAAAGCGATATTATTCATGACCATATCGCACAGATTTCTAAGCTTGAGATCAAACTGTACGATAAGCAAATTAAACTCCCTACAATTTACTGGCTCACTAAACTAAAGAAACAACCTTATATAGCCCGCTTCATTGCAAACTCTAGCGCAAATACCATAACTAAAGTTTTAACATCTTGCCTCACAGCAAGGAGCATGTGAAAAAGTATTGTGAGAAAGCCTATGAAAACTCTGGTATGAATTTATTCTGGTCAATAAAAACTTCTGGCGAGGTTCTTAACAAACTACGTACCTCAATGACTTTCGACACTTTATACTTCTTTACCGCGTAACCTTATGAAAACAAAAATAGCACTTATATAAAAAAAAAACGTTTATATGCAAACCGTTGACATTTATCTGGGTATTAACTGTGCACTCATTGTCGCAGATTTGTTTTTATATTTCTGCCAACGTGAACTTTATATTAGGGCTTTCTCCAGATGCACAAGTTTATGCCATCGACGCCTTTAACACCTCACGCTATCTTGATGATATACTTCATTTGGATAATTCTTTATTTTTTCTATGGTTCCTAACATTTATCCTCCAGAACTAAAACTCAATAAAGCTAACGAAACTCCGTTTCTTGATTTGCATCTTTCTATTGAAAATAGAGTAGTAATAACTAAAAGTCATGATGAGAGAGATGATTGTGATTTCGATATTGTGAATTATCCACATTTAGGGGATATCCCTAATACTGTTTCTTATGGCGTGACTATTTCTCAGTTAATTAGTTTTGCCAGAGCTTGTAGCCGTGTTGTGGACTTCAACATTCGTAATCTTAACACTAATGTTAAACAACTTCTCAAACAGGGTTACCGTTACTGTAAGTTACGTAAAGAAAGATAAAAATATCGGACAGGGAAAGCAGCATTCAAGGACGAAAGTCAACCACAAAATACAAAAGCAAACACGCAAACAGACAAACGAGAAGAGAAAAGTAATAACAAATGCAAACGACATCACAAACACAAAAGAGTTGACAATAGGGCTTCCGCTTTAGAACGGTCAGTGGCAACAAAGGCCACTGGGGGTTTAAAACGGTTCTAGGGTGCACCAAACCTCTTAAATACCCTACTGTCATCCCATTAAAATAGGACAGTGTAAATAAAGAAATTCACGCCATGACCTAATCTCTAACCAACAAGGCAGCATCAATAGGCATATGAGTCAAACACAAATATGCTCGTGTAAATATAATACAAAAAAAATAGCCTAGAACGCCACAATGGAGGTACTCAATGACTTGGCATAAGCCATATCAACAATATAATAAACCATTAAAGGCACGACAAGAAAGATCATGGACAAGACTTTTTCTAAGTTCTATTATCGTAACACTGATCTGCTCGAAAAATAAAACAGCAATCTTAAAACACTTCTGCAACAAGGTGTATCACAACCCGTCTTATATGTAGATGTGATTTATAAATTTAGGAAGATTATCGGTTGTGATAACTTATTAAAATTATTAGAACATTTATAAAAAGAGGTTACGACCGAAGTATTCTGCGGCGCACTATATGTTTAGTTGTAGACCCTTCTACAGTTTGCAATTATGCTTTCGTCTTTGATTGTGCAACGACTGGACGGGCGGTGGACTCGGTCACAACGTGTTCCTAAATCCTTTAAGGCGGGAACCGTTTGATGAATGTCCTTCACTAACTGTTGTTGTGCCCTTAAAGTTTTCCCCTTGATGTTCTGACTTCAGACAAGTAATCGAATACATATGAGATTAGCTTCTTAGGTTTAAATTAGTTTTATTATATATTATATACCAGAACATTTTTGTTTCTTACGCTTTCTCAAATGTTAGGGCTTATCCAAAGGGGATTATTTTCATTTACGCTGTCCTGTTGTTTAGGGATGATGACAGAGTAAGAGTGAGGTTTGGTGCACCCTTGAACCGGTTTAAACTCCCCGGTGGACACTTTTGCCACTGACCGTTCCAAGGCGGTACCCGTGGTGTCAACCCTTATATGTTTGTGATATTATGTTTTACTGAATGTGTTTGTGATGTACTATTTGAATCACCTTTGCGCTGTAATACTTGTTGGAGTGACTGCATTCTGTGAATGCTACTCTCATGTTGGACTTATAACATTTTCTTTGCAGTTTCTGCAAATCGTCGGTCCATTTCAATATTTTGTAATCGGTAAAGTTTAGGGTCATTTTGTTCTGAAAATACACAGAAAGACAAACAGACAAACAGACAGCCAGACAGAAATACAGACTGACAAACATAATTGGCTTATATTACATTCCAATATATTAGCTTATATGAATAGTTTCTGATGGCTTCCTGGGTAGGACCAGAAATAAACAATATATATTAATTATCTTGCTAAATGAAAAATAACATTTCCAAGGCGAAGATCAAACCCACAACCTCTCGATTTAGAGTCTAATGTTCTACCACTGGATTACGTACTCCCAATCTAATAAATTGCCAGCATGCGCGATCGGTTTAAGCGAAATTTAAAATATCTTTCAATGTATATGATGATTTGTGTTTGTTTCATTTACATTTAAAACGCCATTCATGTATAAGCCTTTTTATCACGAATATGCGTTCAAGCCAAATCATGTCCTAAAACGAAATAATGTGCATACCCTTGCATTCTGTTTTTTGTTTCTACAAACACAAAATACGATATTTAATTTTATCCTAATGTGTATAATTTATTAAAAGGGCCATCGTTTCTACAGCCAATTGAGACGATATCAAGTGTATAATTTATGAATACCGAGGGCAACTATCGCTGGATTGGGAGACCACTTACACGATTAAAGGTGTTTTATACGTTCATATGTCTGAAAACAAACACTGGTAAATTATGTGTCCGTTTATTGCACAATTTATTACTTCGTTCGAAAGAAGTTTATTTGCCTACGTGCTCAAAGGAAAGACACTCGCTAATTTATTATGTTATTACCCGTCTCCTTTCAGTTTTAATTGCGATAAAGGTTCTCATCAAATACAGATGTGTATAATAAATCTGTATAAAGTAGATGGATATGAACACATGTTAAAATTATGTATACCCAAATGTAGATATAACAATCGAACAGGTAGAAGTAGCATTCAAGGACGGCAATCAACCACAAACACACACATAAACAAATAACAGCTTTACAGATGAATCACGAAAGGGTTGACAGTAGGGCTACCGCCTTGGAACGATTAATGGCAAAAAAGTCCGATGGGGGTTTGAACCAGGATCTAGGGTGCAACAAACCTCACTCCTATCCTATTGTCTAACACATAAATGATCATGTATATATTATAAAGAAAAACAAAGGCCTAGAAAGACACAAAGTAAATACTCAATCACCAGAGCAACAAGAGAATAAATCGTTAATGGTAAGACAAGACAATATTAAAGAACAGCACACGCTACCGTTCTATAACGATTTAGGTAGACGTCAACATAGGTTCCACAATCTGTCCGGTCATCGCACAATCAAAGAGGAAAGAAAGTGGCAAACTGTAAATGGGTCCACCACTAAACATGCAATGCGTTGCAAAATGATAGGGTCATAGCCTCTTTTGATACACTTTTTAACAAGTTTAATATAGATTGTATGAAACTCATTATGACCAAGGATTGTTTGTAAATCACATCACCATAGAAGTCATCACCATGTCATGTTGATGCCGGATATAGCGACGTATTATCCACCTATATTTCTATTATAATGAAAAAAACTAGCATATGTACCACGTGATTTTACATTTTATCATTATTGTACGCTTCAAACCAGAAACGTCTCGAAAATGGACAAAATCGTATTGGACGGTTCAACCGTCCCATAAACGATCATCGTATTTTGTATTGGACGTTAATAAGTAACTCTAACGGGTATCACAGGCAGTGTCTCGGATATGACTTGTTGGAGAAATATCTGAGGTACTCCGGGTGAATTTAGCGTCGTCCGCACAACAACAGCAACAACAACAACAATTTATAACCTTACATGTGTTGAAAATAACGAAAAACACTATACAAAACAAAAAACAACAATAATAATGCTGTTCGATTCCGAGATAGAGGATGTTATGCCTAAGCTAATACCCGCTTATACAAAGGAGAAAAACGGAATCAGAGGTTGCTAAATGTTGCCGCCCTGGACAGAACCAGATATATTTTCTAATAATTTAGTTATGGCATTTTACTGTTTCATATATAAGCCTTTTTATCACGAATATGCGTTCAAGCCAAATCATCTACAGTTAGTCATTACGCTTCACTTTTTACTTGTGCGATGACTGGACTACCTCTTGGGACTCTATGATTGTACCAACTGAAACCCCAACTAAGGGAGGTGTGTGCATGAGCTTTCGTCCCTCGGGTTTTCTCTTTAGCTGCAACTACTATGGTTGTTCAGTACGATTCTGGATACATCCTGAGATGTTTATTTTTTTTGTATGTGTATCTTTAGTTAGTTTCTCTGGATGTGGACTTTGGAGCGGTAGCCAGCATATTTCACTACCGCTCAAGAACAGTCTCAATCAAACCGAGACTGCAATATTTCGTATGTGTCGTTCTCGGCCGTTTCCAAAGGTCCATTATCATACTTTTTTTATTGTTAGAGAATTCCTTTTGATGGGATGTAGTTTTGTTTACACTGTCTTGTCTATTTGGGCGCTGAATACAGGATAATAGCGAGGATTGTGCGCATATAAACTCGATTCAAGCTAACCAGTAGGCCTTATTGCCTACTGACCGTTCCAAGTCGGTAACCCTGTCTTCACCACCCTTTCTGTTGTTTTTTGTCTCTTTCATTGTAGTTTCTAGTCCTTGTTTGCAGTACAGTGCGGACCTACGATGCCATTGCGTTCGGACGCTGTGGTTTCTATAGGACCCTATATATCATTTTGTACTTTTGTTTAAATACAATATATCAAACCTAACATTTTGTTGATGTTTATTTTCTGTTGACTTTCATGTTTTCATCTGTAAGAAATATAGGTGAATAATAAAAATGTCATTATACAGTTAACTGTACAATGTGGATTGTGTATTGTACTCGTCAATGTTGTGGTGAAAGCTTGTATTGGACTCGACCGTAAACTGTAAAATAACGGGACATTGATTAACATGTCTTTTTAAATCAAATTAACAAAAGCAATATTTTGTCTAAACAATAGGCTAGATTATTTCATACTCCAACTCCTTTTTCTCACGTATAATTAATGACTAAAACGCAAACTGTTATGCAGAAAATGTCATCGTTTTCAAAAAAAGAAATTATCATCTTTAGACATATATAATTATGGTACACTAATATATCAAGTATGTTTTGTTTTCAGCTTTTCTTTTATTTCTGTTTACCGTTTTAAGTATATCATATGAACACTACTGGCATTTTCTTTTATCATTCTTTTTTGAACCGCCATAAGGTGGCCCGTTTATTTTCACCGTCATAAGTGTGAGAGAGTCGGGTAGGACCACCTTCTTCACACCTCTCACAAATAATAAAATGTTGATATATTTCAAATTGCAAATCATCAAATAATTCATTATCAACCTCTCATATTTTCTTTCTCTCATGTTCAGTAAAGATTAATTTAATTATTATGTTCAACTAAGGAAAAAGCAATAATAGAAAACATAACATTTGAGAGAAGAAAGGAAAAAAAAGTGTTTTCATTATTTGTGAGTTCTTTAAAATGTATTCAATATATTAAATGATATGGGTATAATTGGGAGAGGGTGGTGGCGTGTGGATTGTTGAAGAACGGGGTTGGGGATAGCCATATCACGTAACTTTATAACATTTGTCATTCGGGTTTGTTTTTTCAAATACACGATTGTTCATTCTAGCCTATACTACGTAATTTATTGTGAGTGTTTAATCATAGATTTCTGCCTTGTACCTCAGTTAATAAGAGTTTGCATGATATTACATTCCATATCAAAATTTTCAGCAATATATTTTAATCGAAATTTGTTTATTTATTTCAAAATTTGATTTAACAATTTTTGGCCTATGAGGAAGAAGCATTAATTTGATGGTGGAAATCGAATATGATTTAAAATTAAAAGTAATTGAATTACAAAATAAATAGAATTGGAAAAATTGAAATTGGAAAAAGAAATGGCAATGAAAGAAAAACCAAGGAAATGAAATTAAAATAAGAAAACGGAAGAAGAGAAATTGAATTAGAGATGCGGAAAATAGATTTGCCAAGCAAGGTAACTAAGTATGAAAGGATAAGTTCTCATTCAAAGCCACTCTCCCACTCATTTAATTTTGATGTTACTAATCATATTAGATTAGTACCGCCTTTTCAAGATAATAATAGCAATAAAAGTAAGTATAAAAGTCGAGCAGGAAATTAAGCCTTCACAGAACACAGTAAACCCCAAAACACGCAAAAAGACAAACAAAAATGGCAATAGTAATAAGAAAGGCATATGACGTCACAAACACGAAAAGGGTTGACAGTAGGGCTACAGCTTTGGAACGGAGAATAAACCATTGAGGGCACGACAAGACGAGACCCTACACAAACATCAAACGTCACCGTCCTTTTGGGATTTAGGTAGACGTCATCATAGCCTGTCCGGTCATCGTACAATTAAAGAGGAAAGCATAGTGGCAAACTGTGAATGCGTCCATCAAGCATGAAGTCCGTTGCAAAATGATAGGGTCACAACCTCTATTAATAAAGCCGTTTAAAAAACACGTTTAACAAAGATAGTATAAAAGTGATCATGACCAAGGCTCTTACGACGTTTGTAAATCACATCAGTTGTGACAGTCCTGTCGCAGAAGAGTTCTTAAATTACTTTTATATTTGGAAAGAAATCAGGGTTACGGTAATACAATTGTTCAGAGGTTTTGCGAAGAGTATGGTAAAGGTAGCCCTGGCGGAGTAGCTTTTTAGTTAAACACAGATTACGAATATTATAGGCCTCAACTCGAGTACAAGCTCTCGATAAAAGAATAAGTTCCGACAAATAGACCCCAAAAGAAATTGATCGGGGAACATCCCCATCTAAATGGGGATAATTAACAATATCAAAATTAAAACAATCTCTCTTGTCATAGATTTTACTGATTATTTCACCATTTTCAATAGAGAGATGTAAATCAAAAAACAGAAGCGTTAATATCGAAAATATTAGCTTGTTAAAGAAATATAAAAAGATCGGACAGGGAAAGTAGCATTCAAGGAGGACAGTCAATCACAAAACACAGAAACAAACAAGCAAACAGACAAACAAGAAGGCAAAAGTAATAATAAATGCAAACGACATCACAAACACAAAAGGGTTGACAATAGGGCTACCGCCTTGGAACGGTCAGTGGCAAAGTAGGCCACTGGGTGTTTAAACTGGTTCTAGGGTGTACCAAACCTCACACTTACCCTACTGCATCCAATTAAAACAGGACAGTGTAAATAAAGAAATCCCCGCCATGATCCAATCTCTAACCAACAAGACAGCATCAATAGGAAATATAAGTAAAACACAAATATGCTCGTGTAATTATAATACAAAAAAAACAATAGCCTAGAAAACCACCATGAAGGTACTCAGTGACTTGGTAGAAGCCAGAGCAACAAGAGAATAAACCATTAAGGGCACGACAAGAAAGATCATAGACAAACATCAAACACCACCGTCCCAATAGGTTTTAGGTAGGCGTCATCATAGGGTCCAAAATGATAGGGTCATAACCTATTTTGAGAACCGTTTTTAATAAAGACAGTATGAAAGTGTTCATGACCAAGAATCTTACGAAGTTTATAAATCGCATCACCATAGAAGTCAGGTTGTGATAGTCCTTGTCGCAAAAGAGTCCTTAAATAACTTTTAAATTTGGAAAGAAGATCAGGGTTACGATAATAAAATTTTGCAAAGTTTTACGAAGTTTATGGTAACGGTAACCCTGATTTAGTAGCTTTTTCGTTATACAAAGATTACGAATATTAAAATCCTCAACTCGAGTACAAGCTCTTGAAAAACGAATAAGTTGAGGCAAATACACCCCATACGAGGTTGCTCGGGGGAACATCACCATCCAAGTGGAGATTATTAATAATGTCAAAATTAAAATCATCTCTCTTATCATAGATTTTGCTAATTATTTCACAATTTTCAATCGAGCGATCTAAATCAAGAATTATTATCAGATATTTTAGCTTTGTTAAGCTGAAGTTCTTTAGGATAAATATTATTAACCATAGTTGGAAAGAAAGGGTTGTCAATGTTCAATATGTCATCCAGATACCGAGAGGTGTCATTAAAGGGTTCAATAACATCTGCCTGGGTATCTGGTGAAAGACTCAACATGAAATCTCTTTCATAGCAAAAATAAAAGCAAATCTGAGACAAGTGATGCACAGTTCGTACCCATAGGGATACCAACAATTTGTCTATAAACGATGGTACCATTCCTGACGAAAGTATTATCTAATAGGAAGATGAGTGCTTCACAAACTTCATAGCAAGTCTACATAGTATAATTGTTTAAACTGCAGTTAGTAAAACAATGTAGTATTTTCTCTAGCGAATGTTTTTTGAATAAGAGAAATTAGCTCGTCTTTGATAAGATGATGTGGTAAAGTTGTATATAGTGTAGAGAAATCATCAGTGCTTATAGAAGAAACATGACGTTTATTGCAAGTTTTATCAAAAACGTCTCCTGAATTTTTTATAGACAAAAACAATTTAATCCCAGAGTTTTATCACAATATCGTTTAACGTGATCTTTAACGGCAGTAAGACAAAAAGTTAAAAGTTTGGAGATGTTTGTTGTAGTGCAGGCACTAGAATTCGAAATAAAGCGGGCTTTATATGGATTTTTATGTAATTTAGGAATCCAGTACATAGTAGGCAGTTTGTTTTGCTTTTCGTCTATACCAGCCTTTAAAGTATTGCACCGAGTGATATGTGTGGAAACAACATCCTCCTCAGTAGAATGAACTGGAGTATACAAATTGGTGCTGCCGAGTTTCAGAGATAAAACATTGACGTAATGTAGGCGTCAAACAATAATTACATTATTAGCTGCTTTTTCGGCAGGAACTAAAACAAATTTATGATGAAATTCCTGAATTCCCGATTTTAAATTACGAAAGGAAAACCTAGGTCTCGGAGGAAGTAAAGAGGGGTTAGCGTTACAAAAGTTAATACGTGTATCTATAATTTTAAGAATTGTCTTTTTCCAAGTAGAAAGCGAGTTTGGGTCCGCATGTTCTCTACGACATTTTATACTAAAATCTTCAATGGAGTGGGCGATCTGGGCACGACAGGCATTAAAATCAATAATTGAAGGTAATCTATGTTTAGGACCTTTCGAAAACAAATGCTGAATACGTTTATCAACAATATCAAACTTAACAGTGATGACATGACCTGCTGGAGCAGAGCAAAATTTTGATTTGTTACATTCAAATTCCTTAGGACGTTTAAGGAGCGACCTGTTTGTCCAAAATATTGTATACCGCAGCGTGGAGCATTTCAAGTCAGAACATGTACGTCCATCAACATTTGAAGCTAGACATACATTAAACAATCTGCCATTAACAGCTGATTTAATAGTGGACTTGCAAGATAAATAATTGCAACAACTGCACCTCTTAGCATTGCACTTATTAATAGAGGGAAACACCCTGCGTCTTGAATGAACTAAATGATTACTGAAAGGAGATTGTATATGGTATTTCCTCAAAAGAATGGTTTGCATTTGAGAAATATAAAATGTATTAACTCTGACAACTGTATGTGCTACTTGGACTTCAAACATGCCTCCTCTAAACATGGCAATAGACATTTGTATTGTTTAATGATTAACAAACACTCCCCTACAAATAATGACAAACATAAAATGTAACGATACGTTCCACAATGTAACTGTTACATTGTGGAGATGGAGAGGAGAGCGTTTCAAGGCCATCACCTCTTGTTTATGTTGTAAAAATATTATTTACTTTACTGGACCCTTCATTGAACTTGTATTTAATCGATCCGGAGCAAGAAGGTAATATTACTAGAATCATACAATTATTCAAGATACACAAAAAAGAAATATAAAAAGATCGGACAGGGAAAGTAGCATTCAAGGAGGACAGTCAACCACAAAACACAAAAACAAACACGCAAACAGAAAAAACAAGAAGGCAAAAGCAATGATAAATGCAAACGACATCACAAAAGGTTTGACAATAGGGCTACCGCCTTGGAACGGGGGGTTTAAACCGGTTCTAGGGTGCACCAAACCTCACACTTACCCTATTGTCATCCAATTAAAACAGGACAGTGTAAATAAAGACATCCCCGCCATGATCTAATCTCTAACCAACAAGGCAGCATCAATAGGCAATATAAGTAAAACACAAATATGCTCGTGTAAATATAATACAAAAAATCAATAGCCTAGAAAGCCACAATGAAGGTACTCAATGACTTGACAGAAGCCAGAGCAGTAAGAGAATACACCATTAAGGGCACGACAAGAAAGGTCATGGACAAACATCAAACGCCACCGTCCCAATAGGCTTTAGGTAGGCGTCATCATAGGGTCCACAGCCTGTCCGGTCATCGTACAATTAAAGAGGAAAGCATAATGGCGAACTGTAAAAGGGTCCACCACCAAGCATGCAGTACGTTGCAAAATGATAGGGTCATAACCTCTTTTGATAAACTTCTTAACAAGTTTAACAAAGATAGTATGAAAGTGAGCATGACCAAGAATCTTACGAAGTTTATAAATCACATCACCATAGATCACATTCAATAATATAATTTGATTTTTCTTTTTTTAACCGTATTAAACCATTAAATTTACCCTCGGTTTATTGACGTCGAAGTACAATATATATTTACTTTCTTCTTCCTGGCATAGCGTTTTCATATTTATTGTTAGCTCTTAACATTTATTTGCAATGAAACATATGCCGATTTTTAATCATTTCCCTATCAATACATACTAGCTATTAACGTAAAATGAATGCCAGTCATATTAAGACATGCATTCCAGGCCAACCCAAGACTACTAATTTATACTATTCAACATTAGATATAACAATCGAACAGTAAATGTAGCATTCACGGACCACAGACAGGTACAGACAAAGACAATAAGTACAAAGAAATATTAATTTTTTTCTTTAATTAATTTTAGCACAGATAAATCAAAATGTCGATTCCATTATTTAAAAGAAGTTAATAAGGAGTCTGATCACGTCAGAGCTTGACATTTTCTAGAAAATACTTTTAGTGATTGACCCCTCTACAGTCAGTCATTACGCTTCACTTTTCACTTGTGCGCTGACTGGACTACCTCTTGGGACTCTATGATTGTACCTACTGAAACCCCAAATAAGGGAGGTTGGTGCATGAGCTTTCGTCACTCGGGTTTTCTGGTCGTACCCTAGATTGGGTTTCTCTTTAGCTGCAAATACTATTGTTGTTCAGTACGATTCTGGATACATCCTGAGATATTTATTATTTTTTGTATGTGTTTCTTTAGTTAGATTCTCTGGATGTGTACTTTATTGTTAGAGAATTCCTGTTTATTTTGTTTACACTGTCTTGTCTAATTGGGCGCTGAAGACAGGATAATAGCGAGGATTGTGCGCATATCAAAATCGATTCAAGCTAACCAGTAGGCCTTATTGCCTACTGACCGTTCCAAGTCGGTAAACCTGTCTTCACCACCCTTTCTGTTGTTTTTTGTCTGTTTCATTGTATTTTCAAGTCCTTGTTTGCAATACAGTGCGGACCTACGATGCCATTGCGTTCGGACGTTGTGGTTTCAATAGGACCCTATATCTCATTTTTGATTTATTGGCATGCCAAGTATTTTTTCGTGATAATAATAATGTTAATTATATTTCTAAATATTTTAAGAATATCAGAAGTCTTGCAATTTGTTATAAATATAAAACGGCGAACCGAAATATTATTTTCAACTACAACAAAATAGTTTCTGACCTTGACATAGACACTAACACACCTAAGGACTGTGAATGTAATAAATCAACATTTTTGCTTGTCAGGTCATCACTGGTATTTTTTTTTTGTATTGCAGATACACATATTCGGCATTTATTTACTAAAGGCTGTAAGTATAGTTTACATTCACATATAGATTTTAATGCATGCCGTGCTCATACCGCAAAATCCATAGAGGATTTTATAGGCCAGTAATTATAGCCGAAAATAAGAGTCAAGGTCAAACAAATTCCAACAGAAAATATTTAAGGATTTTTAGAATCACTGACATGTAATGAGTTTCAGAAAACAAATCTTCAAGATAAAGATGATGGGAAATGCTAAATTTTGGGGTAAAAGTTGCGTTTTCAAGAGAAAATCTCCGGAAACAGGAATAATTTTATAAAAAATCATTTGAGCAAATAAGAATCATTTAATAATGCGGAAATGCTCTTCCAACTACATCTCTATGTAAATCAAGGTTTTATAGATGGATATTATGTTAATAATATGAGATTTTGGCGCTAAATGATATATAGGGTCCTATAGAAACCACAGCGTCCGAACGCAATGGCATCGTAGGTCCGCACTGTACTGCAAACAAAGACTAGAAACTACAATGAAAGAGACAAAAAACCGACTTGGAACGGTCAGTAGGCAATAAGGCCTACTGGTTAGCTTGAACTTGGAAAAAATGAATAAAATTGTGTTATTACTAGGCTATAAATGAAAAAGACTAAATGAGATATAAACAATTAGTTTCTTACTGTTTTGCACAGAGAAAGGTACAGAGATGTCCTAGAAAAAGGTCCTTTTGAATACGACGATCTGAAATACTTTATTTTTCGGTCTAAAAATGTGTTTTTCATAAAAAAAATGCTGAAAACAGGAATCGTTTAGTAATAAGATGTTTGAACATAAACTAATCTAATGGACATCACGTTATCGTATGTTAATTCCGTTAGCTAAGCCAATTTAAGGGAAATAACTCATTTGAGGAACTTCTTTCAAGGGAAGTCACTCGTCCCTCGAAGATAAGTAATCGAGATGTTGCGATTGAGCACGCACCTGCTGTTGGTCTCGATTTACCGGCTCGAGTATTTTATCGAATAGACCATTACTTATTATTGCGTCTTTTAGCCATATTTGAGGAAGAATGTTTGCTTGACAATTTAAATATATTTACCACCGCTTTCGGTGCCTATTTATCAACTCACTAGTTATATTATTTTGCCTAAAACTGTTTTTCGACGCGCGAAAATTCGTTTCTTTGTTACATGTACTAGTCTCATTTATTTGACGTATTTGATAGTTCATAGAATACACGTCTACTACATGTAACGGCAAGAGGATTTTTGATATGTGCCATCCTCCGTCTAGGGTGCATCTATAAACGTCCGTATGTAAAAAAAGCACCACAGACGTCAAATAAATGAGACTACCATCGAACTACGATAAGGATTTGTTCAAAGACTTGTCCATAGATACTTGGTCCACAATGCTGTCCACATAGCCATGATGGATCACCAAATATGGTGCGTTTAATTCAAATGTTTATAGTAAGAAATCCACAAGATGGGCACAATAGTGGACTATGAAAAAATATTTCAACTTTGGGGTTTGATTCGATTCACTGCAGTGCCTTTTAGATGTGAATCCTTTTTTAAATGACAAGCTAGCAGTCTGTCGATTCTATATTGACAGCAGCAACAGGCGTGCACACCGGATGTCGTGCGTTCAATCGAGGCCTGAATACTTTATAAAAATGATAGTAGCTCCTTTGCTTGATGCTCTGCATATAAAGATAATTTCCAGTTTGTTTTTGTTTGTTTGTATGGTGTTTTACGTCATTTTGAACGTGTAAGGTTATTTATGAGTCGATGTTTTTGTGGTGGAGGCAGACCACCCACTTTTCCTGTACACCTCCCCCCATCAGTAAGAATCGACACTTCCTCACTTATAAGTCGAGTTACCAGTGGGATTCAAACCCGCAGCGGTGAGAGAGAGAGAATTTCTAGGAATGGTCAGCCAGTGTTGGTATAATGTGACTGGATGGAGCATAATGTAATTTTCTAGTACTACAGTATGGTGTTCCAGTGTTACAGCACTATAAAGCTCACGGCTAGAAGTAGACACCGTCCTGATCAGATGGTTAAAAAAACATCACACATAAGAGTGTACATACCTTTATGAATGAGAAGGCCATTTAGTTAAGTATTAGGGTCAATGAAATTAATTTATTTGTGTAACATTAGCTATGTTATTTAGAGACGCACCAGAGAGCGGGGACAAATACAGTAGATCACGCGTACCATTTTACATTCAAATGTTTTTTAGGGTTCCGTGAAGTGGCAAAGGAAGGGTATCTTTCGCAAGATATTATAACCCGTAGAACTATCACTACATGATGAATACCACTGGCAAATACTGATTTAATTTCTATAACATGTATCATGAATTGAATTGAATTGGGTTTTAAGGCGCACCAACACATGAAAAGGTTATATGGCGCCTAACAGGCATGAACATGCCAGGCTCATCTTCCATGTACATGTACATCGAGATAAAATATGGAAAATGGGCCTAGTACCTTCTCATCCTGAACTGCAGAGTTGCTGCAAATTCTATCGTAGAAACTCCATTTACGCTGGAGCCACGTTTATTGTTTTTCTGCCACTGCTCTTTTGATGCGAACGAGATAGCACCTGAAACAATGCAGGGATCATGATGAAGACCTTTAATGAACATGAACAAAAAATGATAAAATGAACATGAATTTGGGGGGATTCTACCCCTCTGCCTACTCCTCCAAAGGGATCTGCGGTGGCCCTATTATTTGCCCCGTGGCAAACGGGGGCACCAGGGAAACACACGGGACGCAATGTCTATGTATAGATGCAGTCTTCGACTTACATTTTCAAAGTCATTAGCCCACATTCTTATATACTCACTGAAGACTTGAATATTTATTTAGCCCGACTACATAAATTTCCGAATTTTCACTAGCCTGTATGACAGTTTAATAGCCCCCGGCTTCGCGCTGGAGGGTTAATTCGAAGACTGTAGATGTAAGAAGTTTAAATTCATTCTGACATCTCATTTACTGGGTCATTCACGTTTTTAGCACAATTCGTCATTGCAATTATATATGGATCACGACTTTGAGAAAATGAGGTGCAGACTAAAGGAACTTGTGTAAGAGGCATGGTAGGCTATTGATACCAAATTATACAACAGTGAAGTTTCATTCCATTTTGCCAAGTGGTTAAACAGATATCAGCTTCGATACATATTGTTAACACTATTTGATATTAAAGTCAAAAAAGGGGCACAATCTTTTCAAAATAAGTTGCAGAATTTACAACTTGTGTGTATTGTTTAATACCGAATAAATGTACAGTACAGCTCACGTGAACCCTACACTTTACTCAATTCGCCGAGTTTGGAGCTACCGAGTGCGAATAAAAACAAATCTGAATTTTCCGACAACTTTTTATCTTGTCCGACAGCGCGCTTGAAAAACCAATCCATCGCCAGAAAAAGTACAAACATGAGATGCCGAGTGCATCTTTTCTGTGCGAAGTTGACACAACCTATAAATGCAATGAATACATTTCGAAAACAAATACGTGTTTCAAACTTTTAATGCATTTCATCACAAGTTTGTTTCTGTTGTCCAAAAGTCATGGTTCTTCAACCGACATAAATACCCATAATCCTTGGCCATATATATGCCTTTTAACAAGGTGGCACTAACAACGGGTTTATGACCCAGTATTGTTTACAATTTTGTCTGATTATTTCTGACTAAAGAACCCATCAGTGTATTAACAATAACAGCAGAATAGTATTTAAAAAACTTTGTTATAAATAACGATTAATTAAAAATATAACTATAATTTCCAGTATAATAATTACGAATTGATTTTATGTTCAGTCTCCCGGAGCCAGTAATAGGAACCTCCATATAACTATCGTGATCCAGTATACATTATCCGGGCATTCAAATTTTTCCACATTCTCTTTTCCAAAAACAAAAGTAAAATTATCTTTTGCTTCGATTTTTTCTAAAGTTATTGACTGCAATTATAAAAAGTTGCACCCTTTTACCTGTGCAGTTTCGACTCAGCAAACTCCCGATTTATCTCGAAACTATCGAAATATCGTGGCTTAAGTACGCCGAGAGCTTTTCACGTACTCCCATTCCGAGTAGTTTTATCATCAAAACTCAGTGTAAGTACGCGATTGTAAATTCCTCACTCGGCGTGGAAGAGTAAAGTGTGGGGTCCGCGTGAGCTGTACTGTATGAAGTTTCATGCCATTCTGCGACGTGTCAAATATCAGTTCAAAAATACATTTTCACACAGTTTTCCAGTGTAAAAAGTGGGATAACGTTGCCAAAAATAGGTTGTATTGATACAAAATATATGTGCAAGTTTCATTCCAATGCCATGTGTATCTGCTTTTACATGTATATACATGATATATATACTCATATATAACACAATTAGCTTAAGTACCAAATGGGGGCACAACTAAGTCAAATTGTTGCAGAAAGTTCATTGAATTGTGCAATGCAGTGTCTGAGATACAAGTTTTTATAAATTGCAAGTGTGAAAACATTGAACGACACAACAAAGTGAAACCTATACGGGCCTCATAAACAGACGTCTCAATATCACAGGGATCCTGGACAACAGGTTGGATGATTCGACACTGACTGAACATGCTATTACAACTCATTTTCACAATAATAAATAAATACATGTATATACTAGTAATTAAAAAAAACTACAAACAAATAATCCACTGAACATGATTTTATTTGTATCCATTATTAATGTAAATATAAGCTACATGTATTACTATATTATTTTTTCTGAAACAGAATGTATCTTAAAGTGACAAACGGCAATGTTGATTTTTAAACATGTACATGCAGTGGTATGTTTTGTCTACACTTTTGGAATATATATAAAAATCATTGTTTAAAATATGTTTTGAGAACTACTTATCTAGTCCAGTATTTAAAACACTAATATTAATTGAATTGAATTGGTTTTTAAGGCGCACCAACACTTGAAAACCTTTAAGATAATGTCGCCTAACAGGAATGAACATGCCAGGCTCATCATCCATTTACATCAAGATAAAATATGGAGAATGGGCCTAGAACCTTCTTAACTGCAGAGTTGCTGCAAATTCTTTAGTAGACACTCCGTTTGCGATGTAGCCACATTTCCATACGCGGTGTCACGAGTCCTACCCCGATGCATGGGATACTGTGTTTGTGAGATTGCAGTGGTTGTATTCTTAAAGAATAAAAATATTTATATAGTCCAGCTTCCTCATATTAAATTAATATTCTTGATTTACTACTGAGCATGCTACAGCGGCATTAAAGTGGAGATTTTATTGCATAACGATGATTCTTACAAATGGCAGGAGGTATACACTACTGGTTCTACCCATGGTAATGGGGCGGTCTGCCAGTCTACGCGAACACATTTTCAAGTCCACATGACATTCGGTTAATAGTCAATATTAAACGCCATAAAATGCTTGGTCAATTGCAAGGCCATCCTTAAAGAAAGGTTGATTTACTTTGCTATTTTATGTACATGTATGTAGAATATTTTCTTTTTTAGGATCGCACCGCAAAACACATCAAAAACCATACTGAGTTCCACAAAATAAACATCCAAAAATAGGTGTGCATTCACGGTGTTATTTAGCAGCTTGCATTTACGAATAAACGTTCGTTCTCTTTTAATTTTACAGTAAAGTGTTCTGATGGCATATAGACTAACTGACTTACTATTAATGAACTAAAGGTAGAAAAAGATTATACATGTGCAATAATTCATAGAAAAATAAGAATATGAAAACAAAATCAAATGTTCAAACTGTTAACTTTCGTCTTCAGTTCAATGTGACATTCGTGTGACCTCTCATGTCAATATGAAAGCTGAAATGCGATTGGTTCAAACTGCGTATTTAAATCGTCCAAAAAAATGTGTAAATTCAAATTGACCAGTTTTAATCACGGGAGAACACTTTATCAACAAATACGACTTTAAATTAAAAGCAATAAAACATAATTTATTTTAGGTTTTTAGATTGTAGAAATGGTCTGACACTTGGGCCGACTAAGGGGAATTTTCTGCCATGTCCGATGGACATAATTTTTTTGCTGAGACTGGGCTGTCTCTACCAAAATCCTTAAATATTATTTTTTTTAAAAATAGTCTCATAAATGGCCTAACATGTGCTAAAATGACACAAAACCCACATTTCCAACAATCCATTGAATAATGAAAAATAGTTAATGATTGCACTACGTTCCTTGAAGATATTTTGTTTTACTTTAATATATGAATCGCAGACTGTTATTTAATTATGTTCAATATATTATGCTTTACTTATGGACTTTAAATCTGCTTTCATATCAATAAATATAATTTGGAGTTCAATTTCTTCATTAATCTACCTTAGCTCAGACTGCTTAGCTTTAAATATGTTATTAAATGAAAAATATAATCAATAATAATAATATACATTACAAGAATGCAAAATCAATTTCCTTTCAGCTATTCCCATTTTGATTTGCAAATATAAAAGTTACATTCATGTAGAACAAGAAGCACCGCCCATCTGTGCAGACACTCAACTTTCGAGGCCTTGTCTATTTATTGGGAAACTCAGTTGAAAGGCACAATTCTACTTAATTGCCGAACAGAACTATGGCACTTGTATCTGAGTTCTTCAAATGAAAATGTGAGGTGTCATTGAATTTTTTCAAGAGATTCAAGGATATAATGAAAACATTTAATTTAAAAGACTAAGTTGACAAGCTTATAAACAAAACTTTTACCATGTAAGTATACAAGGGGCTATAATTTTGTTAAAATAAAAGCAAGAGGTCTAGATCCTGGCTCTATGATGTTTTCTAATGCTGCCGAATACTGTACATGTTTCAAACAATTATGTAAAATAGTTTTCGGGATAAAAGCTTACAATGTCATGCGAAACTTTAACCAAATTGTCCAAGTTTATACTGATAAAAGGGGCCATAACATTAAAATAAAAGCTTGAGTTATAGAACCTGTATATATGATGTCGTCTAACGACACCAAATACCGAATACTGTACATGTTTCAAAATATTATGTAAAATAGTTTTCGGGATAAAAGCTTACATACAAAACTTTAACCAAATTGTCCAAGTATAAACTGATAAAAGGGGCCATAACATTAAAATAAAAACATGAGTTATAGAACCTGTCTCTATGACGTCGTCTAACGACACCAAATACATGTATAACGTTTCAATCCTTTATGTAGTTTCGGTGATACAAGCTTACATACAAAAACTTTAACCGACGCAGACGACGATCAAGACAAAGTGATGACAATTATAGCTTTCTTTTTCGAAGGAAAAGTCAATTAACGACACCGTCACATCATGAACTCGGGGAGTGTTAGAAAGCACCAAGATTGCGGTGTGTCCTTTTAACTTACTCAAGTACATGTAAGGTTTATAATACACAACTAAATAAAACAGAAAAACATATCCGTAATTTTGTCTCCTAAATCATATTAAAAGGCCAAATATCACTCCTAGATATCAGAAAGGTGGTTTTAAAACTTGACTTAGCTTTCATTTATAAGTTTGGTTGAGATACTAATGGAAGTGTTAGAGTGATGCCGACAAAATGTTAACGGACGGACAATATTACCATGATGCACGCCCGAATTACCAATTGTCTTACAATTTATTTATAGAATTTATGAAACATAACTATACACAAATTTGGTTCAAAATAGTCAGTAACAGGTAAATAGCATGATTGCAATGGATGGAAGTGAATTGGTTGGTTTGTTTTTTTGGAATTCTTTCAGCCCGACGGAGGTGTGATTTTCCTCTTCAATACTTTGAATCGACTTATTCGTAAAAAAATATATTTGCCTCCAAAGTTACCATAGTTAATAAACTTGGTAATAACATGGTCCATAAAGTCCAATCCGTAATTTTGCCACGAGCTCAAACCCTATTATTGTAAGACTGGTTTCGTTTCAGAATTAAGCATCCATTTCCATTGATGCAATAGAACTCATGATCCTCATCACTCTACTACTCTATATCTAGAACAATGAATTTCAATCACTTTTTCTTCGTTATATTGCAGTTTTAACTAATCCATTATGGTTTCTGTGTGAAGAATCTTCTTCCAATTCAGGCCTCAATTTACTGGGTGATTTGAATAAAGTAGTCATCCTTTATCAACTGACTTTTCCTTTACCGCACTTCAAAGCGAATGTTCAAGTCGCCATTATTTCCAGGGTTCCAGTTATCCATAATAATATCTGAATAATAAGTAGCTGGCATGTGAATGCATTTATGAGCGTACCTGCCGATTAAAATTTAGACCATACATATTAATGAAAATATTATATGCATTTACATTTATGAAGAGCTATAGACCATAACATATGTAAAGGTGTCGTCTTTTTTTTATTTTCGGTACTGTCACATCACACCAAAGTTGGAGTCGTCTCGTCATGTCCCACTTTCTGTTCTGCAGTCATAAGAGTACTGATACAATAACTCCTATATTTGTTTCAGCCGTTCAGAACAGAGACGTTTTTGTTTGACTTTCTTGCTTATTTGGCTGGCCAACTTTGAACCGTAGGTTTGAACACTTTGTATGATGTTAGACTGCTTTTATGCTTGGTTCCTTTTTTAAATAATAACTTTAACTCTGCTGAAATGCTTACAGCCTCAGGCAGTGTTATTTTATTAGGTGTTTGATTCCTGGACTGGTTCCACCTGCAGGCTTCAGAAGTAAATCTGCGTTGAGGCTACCCTATGTCTTCTCTATTAACTTGACAAGTCCAGACAGAACAGCAATCACACGATAATGCCTTTGTCTCTGAAAGAGATGAAAGAAATATTTAATTTATACAATTATTTTTATTCTGCAATAGTGTGTGTGTGTGCATGTACCTAACTCACTAGTTTTTTAATACATTAATTGAACTGGAGTTTAAAAACTTTGGTCATATGGCAACTTTTCCAGCTTTCACTGGTGGAGAAAGATCAAAGGTGCCCCTCCGGTTACGGGCACCGGAGTAGAACCAATGATGTTCCGCAAGCCAGCTGGATAGCTTCCTCACATAAAGATTCGTAGGCCCATAAGGGGATCGAACCCACAGAGTGAAGGGCAAATGATTTCAAGTCAAGAAACTACCCACTCGACTCATCAGTCGGTGGAAAATATATTTTCAAAACACACATGGCAGCCCCACTACTTACTTCCTAATGAAAATGAACTCATCAGTGCAATATATAAGGAGTTACTGTTTATAGTCTAGCATCAATTTTAAAGGGGAATATTTAAAAAACAACACTAAAAAACATGGTCACGGGCTGTGGAAAAACATTTTTTCCAGCCTTTAAGGAACATATAGAAATCTTGAAGTCTCAAAATCACACGGGCAAACAAAAAATCACACATTTTAATACCGGGTTATGTCCAACCGTTTTACCGTTCCTATGCAATTATTATTAAAATGTGTGACTTTTGTTTTCTACCTGTGTGTCTTTAATTTAACACTAAACACCAGGAATGTTAAGAAAGTCAGTTTTTGCAATTCATAATTAATATCCTTCAACATGCATTTATTATTTTAAATAAATTACTTAGCAATAACATTGAATACCCATTTTAATCTACTGCTGCATTTTCATTGATCGCCATAGATGTTTATCTAGATGTAAATAGAGAGAGAGTCTGGAATGTTCATTCTTGTTGGCGTCATATAACCTTTTTTGAGTGGGAGCGCCATAAAACTCCAGTTCAATTAAATTCCCTATACTTTAATATCTAGTAGTATTTAAATAAAGATTAAGTGGTCAAATAATTAACATGTCGCCAGTTGTCAATCATGTATCCATTTCAACCAATCAAACCAGAATGAAACCTCCGACAAACAACAGCACGTGTATAAAGCACGTACAACTATGTTATATAAACTATTGTTAATATACTCGACATCAACAAAGAGGCGGAGATATCTAAGTACTGGCGACTTGTCAATTGCGTTGACAAACATAATGTCACCAACCATTATTGAATATTTACTGGAAACAAAAAAGAGTGTTGACGGAATTTAAGTGGTACAATTTTTTTTACCGATTCGTGGGATTGAACCCACACTACAATAACACCGCTGGTCATCAGTCGGTGGAATATATATTTTCAAAACACACATGGCAGCCCATGATTGTCTTTGTATCTTGATATAAAACGTTCCATATAGTGCATTTCTTTGAATTTATCGCACAATCCACAGCAACACATGAAGACGTGGGATATACATTTAGATCTACATGTATGACAGTGGATTTTCGTTTGTTCAGTTCGAACATCATCTGAGGTGCATATGAAACACACAATTTTATTGGTTGAATTTAGTTGATCTTTTTATGAATATTGATTAGATGAAAGGTCGACCTGACGTGACCTACATGTACAAGGGAGTGGTCAGATCCTATAGTGGAGAGTATGAAAGCGTAATTAAATTAGGTCATGATTTTATTTACCATGAAATCCATTCTTTACAGTAACATGAAGCCATATAAATCTAGCCTTATATACATCATGGTATACTAAAAGCATTTTAATCCTGATTTCATGAAAAAATCTAGGATATAGTGAATTCAACTCTTTTTTTTTTACATTTTTATTATTGACTAACATTTTTAAATTTGTTGATATTGTGTTATAATAAAAATCCTGATGTCCACCCTTTTAAATTAACTGTTATTCAGATTTCAACTAATGGGGTGTGCAAATGACATTTCTGAAAAATTACTTGATTTATGACCATCAATCAGCCTGTGATGGGTTGTGATTACATAACATAATCTATACCAGAGGAAAGCAAGCATTCAAGTGACAAGGGTTTTATTGCACCAAACCCCCTCCAGGCAAGATTTGATTACATAATCAGTTCTGACTTATAAAACACAGGCTCTGTGTACATTTTTAAGCAACAAATAGAACAGGTGACTGTATTTTATTTAATTACAAGGTGCCATTAGTAGGCGTAATTTTGGGTTTTGTAAACAGTTAAAGAAAAAATAGCTTTTATTTACACACTTTTAGGTTACACATAAATACCCAAATATAAATACCAGAGCTCTAAGATAAGAATTTTAATATTATTTTTTTTTATTACCATTTTATATATATATAATTATTATATTTTTTTTTTTTACTCCAATCATTTTTTTCTGATCAATATGTTATAATCCTTCATTTGTTTACCATGTTTACAATTGCTTTTTTGCTTCTGTTACTCAGAATTATTCTAAAATTTATGGTTTCAACTAAATTGTCAAACTTGGTGTTTGCGTATGTTTGTGTTTTCTTTTTTACTTTGCAACACAAACAAACAATTGACTCAGAAAAAAAACGTCTTTATTCATGGAAAGATAACTCGTAATTTTATTTACGCTATGATCGATATTTATACATTTTCCACCCGAGAACGGCGTTACGGTTTTACCTGACGATATGTTTCGTATTAATTGAACGGATATAAATACACGGACAAGATTGCAGTACCTATTAATTATACATTATTTCAACACGGTTAAACTGAGGCAAACATAAACCTCAAACCTTTCTATAATTTAATGATTGTTTTGTCAAGCATAGATTTTTTCTGAATATGTTCAAATAGTAAATAAACATATTATACACACCAGTGACAAGAAGTCTTCGAATTAACCCACTAGCCCCAAGCCCGGGGCTAGTAAACTGTCATTCGGGCTATTGATTTTTTTAAATTTATATAGTTGGGCTAAAGGAAAATGTACGGGTTTTCATGGAGTATATAAGAATTCGGGATAGTGACATGAACATTTTAATTCAAAGACTGGACTGGACAAAGTACAGAACAGTTTGACAATAGAAACAGATTCTGAATATGGCGATTTGCAAAAGTTTAAACGCTATATGTTAATGTTTCGCTACGCATTGAAATAAAAAAAAATGTTTTTCTCACATTTGTTTACTTTTTTAATATGCGCAGAACAAAATCTTCTGCGTTTTTTTGGCTCATATATATCTGTACATTACGCAGATACGCAGCTTATCCTAAGAGCTCTGAATACCATATGTCTAAAATGCTCTAAAAACACACCTTTCTTTTGTGGTAAAAAATAAAAATGTACCAGTGTATTGTGTAAAAAATCTTTCAGTCATACCACCACTGTGTTATAATTGCATCATGCTTGGAAGATCTGCCCTTAGCATTACCCTTATAATTCTGAACGTCAAGACTCAAGTAAGGAAACCACCAGTACCATATATATGAAGTATGACTTGGGCGGGGATTGAACCCACAAACTCATGCATGCCAGGCGGACACTCTACCACTATGCCACCGTGGTGGTTTTCTAAGAAAGTGACCGTTAAACTTGTTACATACACATTTGCTTTTTTTCAAGAAGTCAAGCTAAAAATGTGGGGTGGCGGTATGGTTGGGCAAACATTTGTTTAGGGCGTAAGTGGGATGGATGATTTGTAATTTTGAAGAAAACTTACAATTTTGATTCGTGCAAATGAGGTAAACAATTAATTTTCAATGTCACTTGGCATCTCATTCTGAAGGGTTCGATTCTTTGTTATTCATTAAAAGGGTTGATGCTCTATTTTCAAACACAATTTATTTAAAAGGACTCTGAAAAACTTGAAAAAAGCTGAAAGAATTATGCCATGAAAAATAATGGAAATATATATGACGTATTGAACATTTGCAAAGAACAGAAATTGAGGCGGCCATCTTGGAATGATGACATTGTCGCGCTTTATAAAGTGTATGCTTATTTTGCATTTGCAGTGATTTTCTTTGTTTTAAAAGCCCTTTTGTCAATATATATTCCAAATGTCATCGTTCCAAGATGGCCGCTTCCATTTATGTTTCTTTGCAAATTTTCAGTAGGTCATATTTCCTTTATTTTTCATTGCATTTGGTAATTCTTTCAGCTTTTTTTCAAGGTTTTGAGAGCCCTTTAAATTAAACCTTGTTTGAAAATAATGCATCTACCTCTGTAATTCAATATGTGGTGTGCTATTCCACGGTAATGTGAATGTGAAATGCCATCCTTTTGATGTCATAGCCTCGTCAGTCGGATGGGGACGTAAAGCGGGCGGTCCCGTGTATTGGTTATTCCTCCGAGCATGTTAAAGAACAACAGGAATCTATTCGATAATAAGAATAGGGCACGACTCCTTCCCCTCTCTCTGGGGCGGCTCTAAATAGCCTATGTTGATGAGCCGTTAAATAACATTCAATTCACTGTATGTCCTGAGTGCAGCAAGATCGCCTTGCACATTTTGATAAAGACAAGGCAAGCAAATGGTTGTTGGCTGCTAACATGGCCGAAAAAAAGAGGTTTTATTTTGCAAAAATAGACCGGGAACATGAAGATTTCCAATTTGGTAAGTTCATAGTGAAGTATCATTTTATTGACTATATAAAATAAAAAAATATACCTATGTCATCAAGTTTAAAAGGCATAGTTCAACAAAACCACTTTAATAAGTAAAAACCCCACCAAATTTTTTTGGCTGTTTTTATAGCCATTATTGGGCTATATTCCCAATGGCAAAACATATATATTTTTCCCAATTTTGAGACAAAAGTTCCCAATTGAAAAAAAAGCCTAAGTGTGACAAGTACTGAGAATAATTTTTTTTAAATGCCTCTGTTGACTTTGGTGTACTGAACAAATGTATTAAAGATACAAATATTAAATGAATGTATTTTTCCCCCGTTTCTTGAAAATTCGTAAATGTAACGGTATGGTTTATCTTCCCTAAGTATAGAAAAAACACTGTAATGGCAAAATTACACAACAAAACGTTTAAACCGTTCATCAAAACTCTATCCAGGTGTTTAGGTCATATATAATAATCATCTGTCAATATATATGTGCCAAATAAAAGTATATGATTTTCATGGGTTCTTAAAATAACCGTGATTGAATATGCGTAAAAATCATTAATGAATTATGATTTGGTAACTCCAGTTTTGGGTTTTTAGTTAAAGTTTACATATAGTTTGGATTCTCAAAATTGTAAGTCATCATATATATATATATATAATATTATATAAATTACAGTTACATCCAACCAATTGTAATCGATGATCGATTGTAAATTTCAACCGATTGCCCATCACTAATTTTTGATGATTTGTTCGTTTGTATGATGTTTTACGTCATTTTCAACACATGTAAGGTTATATATGACAGTTAATTATTGTGGTGAAGGCAGACCACCCACTTTATTTTGGGTAGAACCAGTACTATGCACCACCCGCCATCCATAAGAGAGTTTTTGATGAAAAGATATTCGTAAATACGCAGATACGCGTCTTATCTGGACCATGCTAGCCCTAGGAATTTAACCTTTTAGCCCTAAACATTTATTTAGCCAGATTAGAATGTCTTTAGCCAGACTTTTGCCGAGATATTTCGTAACCTCAATTGTAAGGCGCTAAAACCTCGCGTTTGCGTACACATCAAAAGTAAGTTAAAAGAGTATGCTTTAAACAAACAGTGTCACATTTCATGCACTTGCTGTTTTGATCAGCTATTATGGCCATAAGAGGGCGCCACATTATTTGATATTTTACCCGGCTCAATAACGCAATTAAATATATGGATAATATTGTGTGCGGTGGGGGGCCCGGGGACACAAACTAGTTGATTGACAGCGAGAGGCCGAACAGTGGGTGGCATCTATCGCACACAATTTGACAGCGGTTTTCAATAAACACTACGATAATTATAAACTGTCAAAGACGTCGTTTATTAGAATTTGGGATTTTCCAAGATCTTTTAGACAAAATCGGTCGAAACTATATATTCGTCAGACCGCCGAAGTCTGGCGCATTTGCTATGTATTTCTAAAGATTTTCATTCGCCAGTTCGGTTTTCTTTTCGCCTATGGCGATTTGGCGAATGGTTAACGCGAGCCTAGGACTGGAGAACTGCCAATATGTGAAGGCAATGGAAAATAACTTATTTCAAAGACTCACTGTTAATTGAACTAAAATTCCCTTTACATTTACATCTAACCTGCTACAATCTGAATGCACCGATAGTTAAAAAAAAAAGGAAAACAAAACATCCTCTCTTTTTGAAGGACGTTTCCTGAAGGCACTTTTTTACATCATTTCATGAGATTTTTGGGCAAAACACTTGGAAAAAATGAATAAAATCGTTGATTTCTGTAATACATTCGGTGTTACTTAAGAAATAATAAATAAGTACCTTTGTTTTATCGGTGAATAAAATACAGTTAGGAGTTCGGATGCGCAGTAATTAAATCACGAGTGCGTTAGCACGAGTGATTTATTTTCTTGCATCCGAACGACTAACTGTATTTTATTCACCGATAAAATACAGGTCCGTATTTATTATTTCGATTCTAACACAACAATTACCCCATTATTTACGCTATTGTTGGGGCACTATATATTCTCTCGGAGGTCAAGGTAATCAGGCTGCTATGTTTACAGGCTGTTCCATTGGGCGCCCGCGTATGCAAAGTTCTGCGTTTCAATGCACTAGTTTTCACGTGACAAACAATTAAGTCATTGCTTACGTCATATAGCTTGCGCTGTATGACGTCAAACGTTCTCACCTTGTTCAAGATGCTTATTAATGTTATATGTACATGTGCATATGATGGGTTTATTTCGGGTGTGTGCACGGTTTGGGAGAATGGCAATTTTGTTGTAATTAACATTTCATTAAAATTACTGTTCAGTTTGTCTTCGTGACGTATATTTACCAAGTGACGTCATGTATCGTGGCGCTTCCTACGGATGAAATATACGCGGGGAATTAATGTATCAGCTGTGTTTTATCGTAGAATAACATACAGCTGTCTCCCTTCTTTGTGTATATGAAAGACTGCAGAGGTCGTGTTAGAATGGGCTATAAATGAAAAAATACTAAATGAGCTATAAACAATTAGATTCTCACTGTTTTGCACAGAGAAAGGTACAGAGATGTCCTAGAAAAATATTCTTTTGAATACGACGATCTAAAATACTTTATTTTTGGGTCTAAAAATGTGTTTTTCATGAAAAAAAAAATGCTGAAAACAGGAATTGTTTTGTAATAAGTTGTTTGAACATAAACTAATCTAATGGAAGTGATAAAATGGTGCACAATTATATATACAAATATTTCATTGCATCGTAAGTTAATGTGACAGTTCACATGGTGAGATTTTGGGGCAAAATGATGAAAAAATGAATGAAAACGTTGATTTCTGTAATACATTCGTAGTACAGTGGCCCGTTTTATGGAACAGCTTACGACGATTTTGCTCTTGTCAAATTATTAAATTTATTGCTATAAAAGAGTTCATAAACATGTTTTTTAACTATCTAATACATATATTGTTCATTCAATATTTACACCCTTAATTGTTTGCTTCAGATGCTTTTAAGAAAAATGATGAATGGCATTTTATTTTGACTTGAAAATACAGCATATTATATTCATTTTAAGGTGAGGAAACCTTATTCCAAACCCATTTTCCAAACCCATCTTCATGTGAAACACGGAATCAGAGATTGGTAAGACGCTAATTAAATTAAAACAATTGTCCTTCTTCAAAAATCACTGAAAAAGAATCACAAATAAGTATTTCAACAAATATAATTGAAATGAAAAATGGTGTATAAAACGTACATTACATTTGTTTGATGATATCAGAACTTAGAAGTGAATAATTGTACAGTTTCTGGTGATATTTTTCATTAAAATGTAATTATCACACCTATATTGTACCATTTTAATATAAGTTACCATATAAGCTATTCAAATGATTATAAACCCTGTTGTAATGATAGCTTGAACAATATTCAATGAAGTGTATACTATTTGTGTATCAAAAGGTTATAAATACATATGTATGTAATTACGTCATGTTTTTCCTTCAATATTTTATATATAAAATGTCCAAAAGATGTAAACATGATCCATGGTCGTAACCATTGTAACTAGACATTTATTCAACGGACCTTTTGTTTGCTACAGACCTTAAAACTGAGCACCTAACTAAATTTCTGATACTATAAAACATTAGGATATATGCATATATAGGATAATATCACTTCAAGTAGATTATGTATATTCAAAATACATCTTAACAATAATTCCTGTTTACAACATCATTTGTATGAAAAAAGTTTTGCCGCCCGAACATAATGTATTTTTTGGGGCACATCCTTGTATCTTGCTCTATGGAAAACCATTAAAGATTATCATTGTATAATTCATTTCCCTACCTCTTTAGCTTAAAGGTCTGTACTACGAATGTATTACAGAAATCAACCATTTTATTAATTGTTTCAACATTTTGCCACAAAAGCTCACAATGTGAACTATCACATTAACTTACGATACAATGACAACGCAACTTTTACCCCAAAATTTAGCATTTCCCACCATCTTTATCTTGAGGAGTTTTTTTCTGAAACTCATTACATGTCAGTGATTCTAAAAATCCTAAAATACTTTCTGTTGGAATTTGTTTCACCTTAAAACCTATAATTAATAGACTATTAGTATAAAATGGTGTCTTAGAGAACATGGTGACCCGAACTCTATTTCTACTTGGGAAAAATCAACATGTGTAATGCTAACCGCTGTTTACTTCCTCCGAGACATAGATTTTCGATTCGTAATTAAAATCGGGAATTCAAGAATGTCATAATAAATTTGTTTAAGTTCCAGTTGACAAGGCAACTAATAATGTAATTATTGTTTGACGCCTATATTTACGTCAGTGTTTTATCTCAGAACTCGGGAGCACTAACTGACGACAATGTCCTGTGTATGTTATGACTATAGTAGATTATATACATGGTTTGGCCAGGTGTAGTCTACTGTATGGCAATGTCCTGTGTATTTTATGACTATAGTACATGCTATACGTGGCCAGGTGTCATCTAGTCATCTGTATGACAGCTTCTTGTGTATTTTATAACTATAATATATGTTATACAGGTGTAGTGCACAGTCTGACAATGCCCTGTGAATGTTATAACTATATTAGATGCTATACTAAAGGTGATTAAACAATATTCAGAACATTTCAAGGCTGGAGTAGTGGAACCACTTCTTCGAAATTCAAGTAAGATACCAAACGTATTTGAAAATGTACCACCGATATCCGTAAATATCGGGCTCAATGGTCTCCAAAGATCGGAATGAATAATTGCAAGCACAGGGAGACGTTTTACCGCCGCCACACTGCACAGGAAATGCTACTGTGATATACAAAAAGGAAGGCGAACATTGAAAATCGTCGAACACAAGTTGCGATCTGGTATAAAATTAGATTTGGTAACATGTCTGGAGAAACTCTATGATGCTCCTGATGTTGATGATGTTCTTTTAGATGTCATTAAAGCTTTTCATGTATTGGGCTATACTCCTTCATGGCAAGAGTTGGAAGATATATGCCAATTATGGAATGCTAGTAGTGATTTTGTACTATAGGACAAGTTCACGTGAAACAGTACATAAGGTACGAACATATCTCTTTACAAAGAACGAAAGCTCAATTAATTTACTGTCACCTACATCGGATGCGATACTTCAACACACTTAATATAGTAGCATACAAAGCTGGGTATTGCTGGGGTCAATCGTTAGAGTCAAGTGCTATTTTACTATGCCAATGACTTTACGGTAGGCAGAGAACTCAATGCCAGATCTCGAAACCATTGTGGACAGTACTTCCAGAAGCTTCTAAAGAAATATAAAAATATTGGACAGGGAAAGCAGCATTCAAGGACGACAGTCAACCACAAAACACAAAAAACAAACACGCAAACAGACAAACGAGAAGGCAAAAGTAATAAAAAATGCAAACGACATCACAAACACAAAAGGGTTGACAATAGGGCTACTACCTTGGAACGGTCAGTGGCAACAAAGGCCACTGGGGGGTTTAAACCGGTTCTAGGGAGCAACAAACCTCACACTTACCCTACTGTCATCCCATTAAAACAGGACAGTGTAAATAAAGAAATCTCCGCCATGATCTAATTTCTACCCAACAAGGCAGCATCAATAGGCAATATAAGTAAAACACAAAGATGCTCGTGTAAATATAATACAAATAATCAATAGCCTAGAAAGCCACAATGAAGGTACTCAATGACTTGGCATAAGCCAGAGCAACAAGCGAATAAACCATTAAGGGCACGACAGACATAGACAAACATCCCAATGAGATTTAGATAGGCGTCATAATAGGGTCCACAGCCTGTCCGGTCATCGTACAATTAAAGAGGAAAGTATAGTGGCGAACTGTAAAAGGGTCCACCACCAAGCATGCAATACGTTGCAAAATGATAGGGTCATAACCTCTTTAGATAAATGTTTTAACAAGTTTAACAAAGATAGTATGAAAGTGATCATGACCAATAATCTTACGAAGTTTATAAATCACATCACCATAGAAGTCAGGTTGTGCTAGTCCTTGTCGCAGAAGAGTCCTTAAATTACTTTTATATTTGGAAAGAAGATAAGCTTGCCGAAATCTATTAAGATGTGTTTGAAAGGCAGAAAAAAGATGCAGAGGCAGCTGTAAATGCAGCAATGATATGTACAGCATTATGTAGGTGTGATGGTGGTTGTGAGAGAGGCAACAATTATATTTACATACCCGTATAGAAACGAGATGTTGATTAAGATCAGTTATTCCATTCACACATCAAATACTATGTAAAATAGAACAATTTCCACAATTTTGAATTGAGTATTATCAAACATAGGGTGATAATCATCCTAGTAAGATTTTTTGCATAGCCCTAAAATGGTGTCACTGACCACTTTTGACTTTTCAAATAGGTAAAAATTGCATGAAATATAGTTGGATATTATTTCTCATATGATATGTACATGAAACTTTGAAAAGCTGAATATAAATAAAAAAAATTGAAAAACTGTGCATTGAAGAAATACCGGTCTTTTGTAAAGGCCAATAAAGGCAATGAACTTGCATTAAAATAAGGATATTGCCAAATTAGAAAAAAACTCAATGAGACTAAACAACTTGTTTTCGCGTTTTTATGCTGCCATTTTGAATGTTATCGTCATATTAGTAGTTTTGACATCAACATGTTTTTCTTTAAGCAAACCTTCAACCTCATACCACTAAAATGTGAACATGTGAGTTAAAATTACCATACCCAACAAATATAAAGAAAAATAGTCATATTATTTTGACTGCCATCTTAGATTTTTTGGTTTGGCCCTATAGCCAAAAAAAATGAAATGTCAATCTCTACCAGTGTGCTAAGTTTCATGCTTTCAACCCAAAGTGCACAATTTTCCACGAAGATGCCCCACTGTAATAGATTGATCATATATAATGATCATTTACATCAATTTGAGCGTGCGGGGTGGTGGGGGAAACAAATGGTGGAATCCTATTATTACCGGCGCTGAAACTCAGATACACTGAGCCGAAGCAGAGACAAACGCTCATTCATATGGTGTAGGATCGGGGTCAAAACTACTGATGTAGGTGCACCTGTAAAAAAGTGTAGGTGCACCTATAAAAAGTGTAGATGCACCTATATATTTTATGGGTGCACCTGTAAAAATGTAGGTGCACCCATAAAATTGTAGGTGCACCCATAAAATATATAGGTGCACCTACACTTTTTATAGGTGCACCTACAATTTACAGGTGCACCTACACTTTCTTTTTGACCCCCCATACTTAGAAGTACGCACAAAAGTATCGGTGCACCTATACTTTTTCCATTTGAAATGACCAATCAGATTGCCGCTTACAAAATGGGTATGATCATATTTACTGCTGTATGGGTGGTGTCGCGTGAAGACTCCACGTTATGTGAGAAGGGCAAATTATCTGCTTTCACTGTCGATGTATTATAATTGCAAATACTATTGGATGTGCAAGCCTAGAAATTGTTGATAAAATGTAAACATAAATATAAAAAAAATAATGAATTAAACATAAACAGGGTATTATTTTCCCATTGTTATGGTATATATAAGACAATGCGCGAACATGTAAAGGAGTGGGAATAAATGAGATAACTCGACATCAAATAAATAAGAGAGAGAGAGAGAGAGAGAGAGAGAGTGAGAGAGAGAGAGAGAGAGAGAGAGAGAGTGGGGGGGGGTTGAAATATAAAATAATGCGTGTGTGTGTGCTCGTGCGTATGTGTGTGATTCTACGGTGTAATGTGTATATACATACTGTCCACTTGTAACAGATATAGTGCTCGGACACTGGAATACCACGCCATAGTACATGATAATCCACCAGTGATATCTTCTGACACTGGTTATGTGTGCAATTTAAAACAAAATCACACAATATAAATTCCAACATCCAAAAGGTGTGTGCTAGAAGGTAATCCCTTATTTAACATTTAAAATGCGACTAACTCTACACAACCTTCATCAAATTAGCATAACAACCGTTTTCACTTGATTTATGACAGGTGTTGTAAAACATTTACATCCTTCACACCATCGTTAGGGTGATTCCGAGCTAGGCCCTTCCTCACCTTAAAGTTCCATCCCAGGTGTACACGAGGTATTGTACACATTTTGACAAGAGATTTCATAATTTATGACAGGTGTTCTAAATACATCCGCTTACACCTATGGACATACGCCATCTCCAAAGGTGCTGCCTATTTGGACCCTCCCTCATCCAAATCGACAATCCTATGAGAGCCTTAAAATTTGACACGAGATATATTGAGGTGATATATTGCACCCGTCTTGACACGATATTTCTGGATTTATGACAGGTGTAAACATACACTTTGAATCACCGTCAAGGTGATGCCTATTTGGCCCTCGCATTTAAACACAATATTATAATGTATTTGAATGCTTGTACAAAAAGACCAACGTTTTTAAACATTGTAATTAATGTACACAGCCAACATCTCAACCCGAGTCTAAAGAGCTAGTTTAGAAATGAAAGATTAAGAACTGTTGACGGTTGATTGTTGGTTGTCAGTTTCAGTTGAATAATGTTCTACGTCATTGTCAGCACATTTTAGAGTATATATGAGCGTCGATATGTTAGTTGTGGATGCAGACCCATCCACTTTATCCTGGGCAGAACCAGTACTCTTTACTTCCCGAATCCGTAAGAATCAATAGTTGAGGAGTTCTGTGGCGAAGTCCAATATAATTTTTACTTAATACTTCATTACAATATCACACTAAATTCACTTATTAATGAATATATCGGGGGCCCTATACCACCCGCGCCCTCACTCACTCACATAGAAATGCCTAATGTACTCATGGACTATACACACAAGAGAGACGCACGCACACATCCTTTGCTTACTTACGTTTACATTTAATAAATGGATACATTAACCATATCAGTGTACATAGGATGATGAATAGTATTTACAAAACCAGTAGTTTCTTCTCATCGATTACAAAAAAGAAACTGGTAGATGGGTGAAACAGATGCGAATGCCAATTTATGAAATAAAATGTGATTGTTATAAGATGAACCTGAGGTTGTTTTATAATGACAACAATATACTGACTTTTATATTCACTTTTGGAAACGACCGCCTAATGTTTTAGTTTTTAAAATTACTTAATTTCACGTTTAGTATCCGTAGTATTAAGCAGGGCATACAGCTTCTCTTCTTTATTTAGTTATTGCAGGCGAATAAATCAATCAATAAACAAACCATTTAGGTCTTTTGAGGGTAATAATAATTGTTATTATTATTATTATTATTATTATTATTATTATTATTATTATTATTATTATATTTGGGAACATATCTGTCTATTATCACGTTCATTTGTTCAATACTTTATTTACTTCACTATTTTCAACATCAACATATTTATGCATGATATTAATTAATATAACTTACAACACAAATGAATCCATAGCATATTTCAAATGTGTATACATTACTTATACATTTTGACTCATAGGGTAGGTAAAGTTTTTATTTTTGCTCGCTCTATGGCACTAGGCCTTTTGGATTGACCTACAAGACAGGCTTCAAATCTACTGTGCCCTGATTGGTCGGGGAGCTTCTAAACATCTTTCGCGCCTTCAAAGCGGCATGCGGCTTAAAAGTCTCCCCGCGCTACGAATCAGTAGTGTTATGTTTACTGGTCCTTTGGGACCAACGAGCCCAATATGGGTGCCTTTGAAATAGAATACCGCTTAAGCCGGTACTAGGGGGCGTGAGAGGTGTTGCTTCCTACATTACTTCTCATTAAAAGACTAAATAAAACCGAGTCTGCTACTTTATTCTCTTAGTTACGTTTGTTGCCTCCAAAGGATCACCTTTATCAGTATTTATTAAGTATAGCGTCCACATCGGCATGCGGCTTTTAGTGTAACGTAAGTAGCTTTAAATATCCAATTTCGTCATGACCTGACAAGTAAAGACACGCCTTCAGAGCGGCATGCGACTTAAGTATAGCGTAAGTAGTTAAATTTCCGATTTCGCAATGAGCTGGTGAACATGAAATTACGAGTAAAGACACGCCTCCCAAAGCGGAATGCGGCTTAGTATAGGTTAAGTAGCTTTAAATACCCGATTTCGCCATTAGCTGGTGAACATGAAATTACGAGTACAGACACGCATTCAAAGCGGCATGCAGCTTAGGTATAGCGTTAAATACCCATGAGCTGGTGAACATGAAATTACGAGTAAAGACACGCATTCAAAGCGGCATGCGGCTTAAATATAGGGCAATTAACTTTAAATACCCGATTTCGCCATGTGCTGGTGAACATGAAATTACGAGTAATAATACGCCTTTAAAGCGGCATGCGGTTTAAGTATAGCTTAAATACCCATGACCTAGTGAACATGAAATTACGAGTAAAGACACGCATTCAAAGCGGCATGCGGCTTAAGTATAGGGCAAATAGCTTTAAATACCCGATTTCGCCATGTGCTGGTGAACATGAAATTACGAGTAAAGACACGCCTTCAAAGCGGCATTCGGTTTAAGTATAGCTTTAAATACCCGTGAGCTGGTGAACATGAAATTCGAATAAAGGCACTCCTTCAAAGCGGCACGCGGCTTAAGTATAGCGTAAGTAGCTTTAAATACCCGATTTCGCCATGAACTGGTGAACATGAAATTACGGGTAAAGACATACCTTCAAATCGATATGCGATTTAAGCACAGGTCAGTAGCTTTAAAGCATAGCACACTAGACTGTGAAGTCTTAATATACATATATCTGTATTAAAGGGTATGTAGCGACTCAGCCAAACCATCTTTATATTGAGAGTTTTAAAATACTTGAATAAGGGTGAAAGAATTATCAAAATCGGATGATAAACAAAGAAGATATGATCATTTGAAGTTTCTGTTGAAACGGATATGGAAGCGGCCATTTTGGGAGCTATGACATCACGGTTCTAAATGACCATATATGGAATATTTATAAATATGAAATTTACTGATTTATAGGGAAAAAATGACATGTATGAAAAATATGTAATACTGAATGCCAATAATGATTTATATCACCAGTAAAAAAAAATCATTCATTTGCAGTGATTTTCTTCGTTTTAAATGATATTTATCAATATTCCATATATGGTAAGATGGAATTATGACGTCATAGTTCTAAAAATGGCGGCTCCCATATTCGTTTTGGAACAACCTTTAAATGGTCATATCTTTTTTGTCTATCATCCGATGTTGATAATTCTTTCACCTTTTTCTAAGTTTTTCAGAACTCTCAATGATAGAGTTTGTTTGGCTGTGTCGCTACATTCCCTTTAAGGTTAAATACTCTACTTTTACGAAGTCACAAAATTAGGTGTAGATACTAGCTGTGAGACGTGGATTGTAGTCGTATATCAGTCAATATCAATTATTCTGAAGCTTGTGATAACCTCTGATATGACGGTTATCATGTAAATTTGAAATGCCCGAAAACTATGTCGAGTGTCTATAATCTGTACTTTGGCCTCCTCATGTCGTGGTACAGACATCCCCGTCACATGTGTTATCAATATTCAAGTGATGGCGGGATGTCCATCTGACAGCTGTTATCAATTTCCCTTTGAAGCTATGTTCAAGTTATCAATTCAGTATTTTGCTGCATCACCTGAACAACTCATAAGGTTGTAATATGAAACATTTAACTTCACGTTTCCACATTTATACGTGTTATTTCTATTGCAGGTAATTTAGCTTGCAAAAATAGTAAATATTATTACATGTTCAAACCTATTGACTAATAACTTGACATTATAGGATGATATTATGGCAATTGTGATAAGCTAGATATTTTTCGAGTTTATTTGTCATTTTAATCATATCTGTATATGTTCTTTCAAGCAAATTTAAAAATATTCTCTATAAATTTCACATTTTCTTATTTTTTTGTTGCCAAGGATGTAATAGGAGAGTGTTTTACTCTCTGACTATTAAGAAGAAATGTTGAGGATTTAATAGGAGAGTATTTCACTCTGATACTAGTATATAGACATGTTGTAATAGGAGAGTAATTTACTGTCTGAGTAATTTATTCTCTGACTAGTATGAATACATGTTGTGAATGTAATAGGAAAGTATTTTACTCTCTGACTACTATGAAGACATGTTGAGGGTGTAATAGGAGAGTATTTTACTCTCTGACTAGTATGAAGACATGCTGTAACAGGAGAGTATTTACTCTCTGATTAGTATGAGGACATTTTGTAATAGGAGAGTAATTTACTGTCTGAGTAATTTATTCTCTGACAAGTATGAATACATGTTGTGAATGCAATAGGAAAGTATTGTACTGTCTGACTACTATGAAGACATGTTGAGGGTGTAATAGGAGAGTATTTTACTATCTGACTAGTATGAAGACATGTTGTAACAAGAGAGTATTTACTCTGTGATTAGTATGAAGACATGGTGAGGGTGTAATAGGAGAGTATTTTACTATCTGACTAGTATGAAGACATGTTGTAACAGGAGAGTATTTACTCTCTGACTAGTACGAAGACATGTTAAAGGTGTAATAGGAGAGTATTTTACTCTCTGACTGGTATGAAGACATTTTGCGTTAGTAATAGGAGAGTATTTTACTCTCTGACTTGTATGAAAACATGTTGAGAATGTAATAGGAGAGTATTTTACTCTCTGACTAATATCAAGACATGTTGTAATAGGAGAATATTTTACTCTCTGGCTAGTATGAAGACATGTTGTAATAGGAGAGTATTTCACTCTCTGACTAGTATGAAGAAATGTTGCGGATGTAATAGGAGAGTATTTTACTCTAGTAAGACACGTTGTAATAGGAGAGTAATTTATTGTCTGAGTAATTTATTTTCTGACTAGTATGAATACATGTTGTGAATGTAATAGGAAATTATTTTACTCTCTGACTACTATGAAGACATGTTGAGGGTGTATATACGGTATCCCGACGTCATGACGTCAGTGACGTCAAAATATTCAGAAATTCTTTTTTTTTCACTGATTGCATGTTCGAAGTTATTTTCGTGATTAATCAATCAGTCTTCATCTTCGACAACTCTGACAGTTTGATCAGGTTCTGATCAAAATCTAGTTACACTTTGATACTCTTGATACTCTTCGCTTATAGCGTAGAGTATCGTAGAGTAACAGAGGGTCTGATTTTAATGAGATTGATATACATGATACATGTTAATAGAAATAAAGACACTATTTATAATCTACTTCATTCAAAGCTAAGCATTGTCATCATCAATAAAAGTTAAACAAAGATATAATAGTGTAAACTATCAGGCCTGAAATTGGGTGCGCGTAATTGAGTCGAAGTGGGTGGGCGGGATGGGGTGGTGTGGTGTGGGTTGGGGGATAGCTTCCTCTAAGAAATCTTGAATAAAAACATTTACCTAAAACGCTGCAATCTGATGCTCCCTCACACACTGTGTGTATGAGAGGTGGGTGGGGTCCTCCCCCAAGAAAATTAAATATATATACATGTACTGAAAATGCTGTAAGCTGACGAGTTTCTTTGTCTTTCTTGTACAATCTAAACAAAGCTTTATTTTTCAATTATTTTGTACTCGCTTTTCTATGGAGGGTGTAGGTTTGGTAGGGTGATAATAATGACTGAAAATGCTGCAATGACGCGTTTTCAGTGTATTATTACATTCGTTTTTCATTTCTTTCGTACACGTATGTGGACATACAAAACACGCTTACAAAAAAAACTTGCCATAAGAAACGCACCTACGGGAATAACTTAATTATTCTATTCACCTAGATGCACACCTAAATTACTTTTATTTTTACTGTTTTGGTATGATTTCGTGTTGTTTTAAAAAATCTATATACATATAAAGGCAGAGGGTTTGATTTTGCATTATCTGAGAGGGGGTGGGGTAGGGGTGCAGGGATGGAATACAACACGACTCTAAAACATTCGCATCTACGATGTTTAACTTAAAAAATTTATTTGTGAGCGTACAACCTAAAAATCATAACTACGCCCTTGTCTATAATCTTCCATTAGCAATTGAAACAGGGGATATACTCGACCGAAAACACTTGTCCCTGAACGAGTTTGTAAATATTGCAAGTCAACAATCGAGGATGAAACTCATTTTTTGATTGACTGCGAGTTTTATTCAGATATTAGATATGAACTTTTTAATGTAGAATATCAAGCTAAAAACAGGTTTTTGCTGTTTTTATCAACTGAAAAATTAACATTCTTAATTGACTGTGATATGGTACAGCACACATTAGCAAACGTACTTTTGAAAATGTATAAACGAATGTTGTTGTTTTTAAAAATAATGAGAGTTTGCAATTTAATTGTAGTTTTCAGGTTAATTATGTGTAAACAAATACTAAATAATAGCTTTAATTATCGAATATTTTTAATGCAATACATTTGTAACTTTTATTATGTTTTAACATGTACAATTGTATTTTATATGCCCATGATGGCAGGATATAAAATAACAATGTTGTATACTATTTGAAATTGTAACTGTATTTAATATGTGACACTTTAATACAATATTACGTACTTACTACTTACATGTTAAATTTCTAAATAGAATAATTATCCTGTAATTAATCATGCTTGATTGGACATTTGCGGGTAGAACACGCCGTTCTTGTGAAAACATTTGTCTAGGAGGTGAGAAAAAGCAGGACTTTTTTATTACCCCGATATCCGCTCTGGCGGTAATAAATGATCAATTAAAAGTAATAAAAGTGATTTTTAGCTAGGTTTATACAATGCATTTGGCCACTTACCATTGTTTTATTAGTTCAACTTCTAGATGTGTCTTGTAAGTGTTCATGAATACATTAGACCGTTTATAAGTACAAATAGTCTAATACGAAGAAACAAAAAGAAGTGCTTGTGATCTTTAGGAATAGTTGGAAACTAGAATATATGATCGATCGGTATGAACACTTTTAATTAAAAAATAAATAAATAATTAAAAATCGTGCATATATATGTGAAATATGTGTTGATATTGTTTTCTAAAATGCAGTAAGTGTTAAGACACTTACCTTATTCTCACACTATTCAACACTACTCAAATAGGAAATTAAAATAAAGGTATACAAAAAAAAATGTATTTCTACTTGAATAAATCTATACATTTGTTTGATGCAACCAAAATGATAATTCTTCCGACAGAAAAAAAAAGTAACACACTGAATACTTTTGTGTTTTTTAAAACGAATGCTATGTACGAATCAGTGTACACAAACACACTTGTTTAAGCAAACAAATACCAAAATGATGTCTTTACAAAATAGGTTATATCTAATATAGTATTCATCGATGTACCATTGGATTATATGTCTTAATGCTCATTTATCATAGCATTTGTCGAAATACGGTTTGCATATAATTGCCCGTTATGGCAGGGAGTACTCCCTGGTTAAGTGCAATTTTTTTTGATATGGAGTGAATTTCTTTAGCAAGAAAACGGTTTTCATAAGTTATAGATACTTTTTCATTAAAACGTGTGATTACCACGCCAACGCCACATTAAATTCACACGCGTGGACTATCAGTAGGGCGTGTGTTACCACGCGACACCGGTCCGTTCCGGTGTTTCATCTCCGTTACGGTCCGTTTCGGTCCGTAAGGGTGAATCGTACCACCGGTGTAGTTGTATATTGTTTCGGTTATGGAAATTAAGTAAACATTACATTTCAAAAAGGTTATATGTGCATGATAAGATTATATAAAACAAGTTTAAAATAATTATTAAGGATTGTTATTATGTCATTTTGCAATTGTAGAATTGTATATTGTTGTGATAAAATATTTAAGAAGTTTTTAATTTAACCCCGTAACTACAATGTCAGTCTGTAACAAGGAATTTGATTGGACGAGACTTTTGACCCTGTTCATTAACAATGCAGGTGCACCCATATTTATAGGTGCACCTGTAAAATTGTAGGTGCACCTATATATTTTATAGGTGCACCTATATATTTTATGGGTGCACCTACAATTTTATGGGTACACCTACAATTTTATGGGTGCACCTACATTTTTACAGGTGCACCCATAAAATATATAGGTGCACCTACACTTTTTATAGGTGCACCTACACTTTTTTACAGGTGCACCTACATCAGTAGTTTTGACCCCGATCGTACACCATACATTCAAAGCAATGGAAACGAGCTTGTTCTCCACCCTAAACAAGTTTAAACATTTATTTTGTGGGATACACTCGGCACTATAAAGACTCATTTTGTATCAAAAGGCACAACACTCACTGCCAAATACTATTCTGAAACAAACTCACTAAGCTGCGTGACATTATCGAACAGCATCGTCCGAAAATGGCTCAGAACACTGAGCTTCTTGTGGAAGCACTGCCCTTTGTCGCACTGCTTCAGCTACAGTGGAAGTTATCAAATCATTCAAATGGAGATTATTGTCTTTGTTTCTAGATCTAAAAAAAAAATCTTCCTCAGACCAAATATGACTCGCGAAAAGGCTTATTTACATGGCTGTTTTACAGTATCTTCGACATAGGCCTGACTCGTGGTTTGCTGCGGGAATACAAAAGCTCCAACATAGATGGCAAAGGTGTATATAATTAGCTGAGAATACAGCGGAAAATAATAATAAAATGACACAATCTGTTATATTTTCCAAGAAAAAGCAAAATACCACTTAATTTCTGACCATCTAACTAATAGCAGAACATTTCCGAGTCTCTAAATATAGTTATCTTCATTAAACCCGGACCCTGGTCATACGACATTCATCACCGTTCTCTGGAGACGTGCATCTTATCTTCATATCCTATCATCGCGTTATTTACCCTCAGTGTGTTACGTTATCAGTGATAACAAGTTGTTAAATAAGAAACATCAAATACATGTATACTTCCCTTCCTCTTTATAGATTGCATTCTATACAGTGCACCAACGTCTGATTCGTTAATACAACATTTATTTTTTCTCATCACTGTATTCGCTTGTTTTTCTTGATAATAATATATATTTATATTTTAAATATTTTAAACGTAGCATTAAACTTTAATTCTCTCCTGTGTTAGTCCAAACAACCTATGGCCATCCTGTGACAATGTATTTAAATGTTTATATACAAAACAAATACAATTTAGGATGTTTAAATGTTGATATGTGAGGTTGACAAAAATGATGGCCACTGACCTTTAAGCAATTATATATACTCAGTACATTTAAAACGTGTTGCACCTTCATCGGCCACTAATGGACTTAATATATTGTCCTTTATAGTATAATGGTAAGTTTCTTGATCGTATAGTGGTAATTGTTCGATTATCATCTAACAGTTAAATGAATCAACACAACACAAGTCATGGTGATTACATTGTCACATTATATAAGTACCATAAAATGTCCAACACTCACATCGTGCTCTCCGAGTTCATCAATAAATCAATAACCCATTGGGACGGTGGCGTTTGATGTTTGTCTATGATCTTTCTTGTCGTGCACTTAATGGTTTATTTTCTTGTTGCTCTGGCATATGCAAAGTCATTGAGTACATTCATTGTGGCTTTCTAGGCTATTTTTTTTTGGTATTATATTTAAACGAGCATATTTGTGTTTTACTTATATTGCCTATTGATGCTGCCTTGTTGGTTAGAGATTAGATCATGGCGGGGATTTCTTTATTTACACTGTCCTGTTTTAATGGGATGACAGTAGGGTAAGTGTGAGGTTTGGTGCAACCTACAACCGGTTTAAACCCCCAGTGGCCTACGTTGCCATTGGCCGTTCCAATTGTCAACCCTTTTGTGTTTGTGATGTCGTTTGTATTTATTATTACTTTTGCCTTTTTGTTTGTCTGTTTGCGTGTTTGTTTCTGTGTTTTGTGGTTGACTGTCCTACTTGAAAGCTACTTTCCCTGTCCGATCGTTTTATATTTCTTTACATACGGCCCTATAATTTAAAATCAGGCGCCGTATTTCACCGTGCATTAGTTTTAATAGACATACTGCCTGTGGTTCTCTTAAATAGCCTAATCCACAATAAACTGTCTCCTACAGCGACGCAAATTAAACCTTTAAAAGTCGCAAGCCTGAACATATCTGTTTCACGCAGAGACCCTAACTATACGCTTACATCTTACAAAGTCAGAAGCTAAACCAAAACTCGCTGTCCACCAGTCTAACAGCACAATATATTCTATCTAAAACGGATCTGCGTTATGGTCTGGTCACCTTCACCTTGTTCTACTCCGCTTTGTTAACTTTTAATAAACTTGCAATTAAATTAACAAAGATTCTACTTTAGACCACTAAATTCTGAAACGTATAGAGATACATTTGTAATGCGGTTGTATAAGATGTAATCTGAACTTGGTATTTTAGTAAACAATGAGATATTTACAATATCAGGAAGGCCATATTATTACAAAACAACATTTTGATTTTCTATTATTTGTGTTTCATATAAGTACACGTGTCTCCTTGTTGTCCCAAAGGTTAACATATGGCGATAAACAGTTGCATAATATTGGCTCTACTGTGTCAGTTAAAAATGTTTAACTTTAACATCTTTAACATCACTAGAAATTCAAAATATACAAAGTGTTGCTTTTTCAAATATACTGGGTTTACAATCAATATTGCTATCATTATGAAACTAGCACACAATTGACTTTATATCAAAGTATATGTCATATACAAAGCAAGCAATATATCAGTCTATTTGTTTATGCTAGTACATGGAAACCATTTCATTTCAAAGAAGTGATGCATATACCGAATACCATATAAGGCAACACATTATTACGTTAACGTCTAATATATTAGATTGGTATCTAATTGGGTAACGTGTAATATATTTAGACTGGTATTCAGTGCGGACTGAACAACTTAACCGAATACCATAAAAGGCTATACAATATTACGATACCGTTTACTATGTTTAGAATAAATTATTACAATTATCTAAAGAGTCGAAACACTTATTTTTTATTTACTACTACGTGCAATTTCTCCTAGTCCTAAAGGTGTAAATGTAGGGCACTTTACTATTCACGTTTTTTGTGGATGGCTTGCTTTTGTAAAAATTGCATCTCAAAATATCTGTGTTAAAACCTCATAATAATGACAGTATTTGGAAAATAAATAAAGATTTGAAGAAAGACCATAGAGAATGGTCGAAAATGTTAATAAATAAATGACAAAATATGGATATGTCCTAGAATTGTTTTTCTATAAATGTATATGTATATCCTGACATGATGAGTATATTCTTGAAGTAAGCGATAGTAACATGAGGATGAACATAGCCCATTAGGTGTGTCTTTAGTATCAGTAGATGTTGCTTAATGTAACGGAAGTAATGCGAGTTAAAATATAACTATCCTGGCCAAATAGTTTCGGTGTGTTCCCAGTGGTTTAGGGTGTCATAATATCACAAATAATATGTAGTGTTACTCACAAACGGTATACGTAGTTGTTTTAAGTGTTTATCGGCTCTGCTCGTGGAGGGGGGTTGTTCCGTGGCGTCTTCGTCATATGCATTAGATATAGAGATGGGGAGTGGTAGGAAAATGAATGGTTTTCCGAGCATAATATACCGTTTAAGCACCGCGTTTGAGGCAGTGAGGGTGGTGGAGAAAAGTCCTAGCCATAAGTGGATGTGAAGCATTTATTTGTGATTAGCCATATATTCGCGATAAAAAGATGAACTAGAAAAAAACAAAGCAAACGGACTGTTTACGAACTTCGATGTATAATCATTTCACAATCATTTCACTGAATCGCGTTCAGTGTTATATTAAAATGTTCGCTTCAGTCCACGAAAGGATATTCGCGTGTATATATAAATATCCAGGCGAGTTGTTCTCCATTTTGCATCTGCCGTCGTGTAGCTAGACGTTCCGACCTTCGCGTAGCGATTTCAGGAAGTAGATCCGGTGTTACACTATATCCGGAGCCCGCTTTTAGTGTTTTCATAGCCACCAGTAGTAAATCTCTCTCTATGAGTTTTACAAATCTAACAATAATATTCCGCCGTTCTGTTTCCCGATCAGGCAGGCGATGCACAGCTTGAAATTGTATGTCGGTAGCTTGTTGTTTGCTGACCACTAATGTACTCACAACGAAAATCCTTCAATTTTGGTTTCCAACTCTAGGGTATAGTTTGTTCATGAATTGTACAAAATTCATCATTGGCGTACTCGACAAAGCTTTCTATACTGTAGACTTTGTTTTCTATAGCTGAAACATTTTGCTTATTGCATCTAATTTAGTGTCAATTCTGCTCTCCAATGATAAGTGTATAGATAATAGACAGGGATCGGGATACCAATATATGTGACTTTGATACCGCTTAAGCCGGTGCTAGGAGCATGAGAGGTGTTGCTACTTTCATTACTTCTCATGAACAGACCCAAAAAAACAAGCCTGCTGCTGTATTATCTTAACTGTGATTGTTGCTCCCAAAGGATCACTTTTATCAGTATTTATTATCATTCACACTAGCGTTCGTTTACTGTAGTGTGGCGGCTGTAAAAGGTCTCCTCGTTCTACGAATCTGTAGTGGTTTTTTTACTTGTCCTTTGGGACCAACGAGCCCACTATAGGTAGTTTTGAAGTAGAATACCGCTTATGCCGGGGTGATTCTTCCCACATTACTTCTCATGAACAGACTCAATAAACCCGAGTCTGCGGCTTTATTCTCTTAATTGTGTTTGTTGCTCCCAAAGGATCACCTTTATCAGTATTTGTTTATATTATCTTGGTTTTGTTTGTTGCTAGCAAAGGATATCCCTTATCAGTATTTATTGAACTATAATTCGAATAAATAAACTATAAACTATACATATAAATGCATAGCGAGATTAAAACGGGGACAAATAAATCAATATATAAAAATGTATTGGACACAGTTGTACGCATGTGTCAGGGTATAAGAATTAATGTAATAAGCCCAATCTCCATTACAACTATTCCAGTAGTCGACTGTCCTTCCGACAGCCCTTGATGAGATTAAATGTAAATATAGCGACAATTGTTCCTTATTTCCAAACGGCTGAATCGGCAAATTAAACATACGAACTTAACCAATCCTAATCTAATCCAAAAAACACTCCTAATCTATTCCAAAAAATAATCCAGATATATTTATCACGAGCAATGAACGAAACACTATGTAACCCCGATGTCAATCTTTTTTTAGGATTTGCATATTCATAAGCTTAGATTGTAACACTATCTACAACATATATTATATCATACGCGATTGGGGACTCGAGCGGTTAAGACGAACATTTCTGTATCTCTTCCACGGTTGACGGTTAACTAGTGAAGATATTGTAATAGCTTACTCAGATTAAGAAGGTTTTATCAACAAGTAAGTGAGTTTATACATTAATGTATTGCTATTATATTTCATTTGTTGTAATTAAGTCTTGTTCGTACACTGACAGTGGAAAAAACGGCAGTTACTGTCACAAACATAGCTGTACACTGAAATTTGTGGTTTATATCTTTTTGACAAGTGCTATTGCGTTTCTTGACATTTGAAATGTACATACGATGACAATTTAACTAATATGGTGCTAATGTTACTTGTAAATTATCCCGCTTAATTTATTTCTTAAAGTAGAATAACGCTTAAGCTGATGTTTAAGGGCGCTAGAGGTGTTGCATCTTTTGTAAAATAAGAACAAGATGCAACACCTCAATCTCGCTTAAGCATCGGCTTAAGCATTTTTCTACTTTAAGAAATAAATAGTTTGCTTTTAATTTGTGTGATTGTCGTTTGTTTTGAAGGCGTGTTTCGTCTTAAACCGTTTTCTAAACCCTTCTTCAGTTAACTCAAATCTCTTTAGCAGGGCACCTTTTTAAATTATCATAATTAAGGGAATCTACAGTAGATAATCTAGAAAATACATCTAAGGCATTGTCTCTTTATAACGCACTTAAACGAACTGCCCACTTATCCTTAGTCCATTCCTGTAACTCTGCGTAACGTTCAAACTGTGACAAGTAACTGTCCATCTTATCTTTGTCAGCATTAAAGTATGGTAACTTCGGACCTTTTAACTTCCCAGAATAATGGCTTATCTATAGTTCACGCAGAGTGTACATAACAAACATATGTCAATCACTGTTTTATTAATTTTACCGGAGAATATATTTCGAATTATTTGTTCAATTAATACTTTGATACAGCGGGATATTTAATACAAATTATTGTTAAAATTGGAGATACTGTGGATTGAAAAATGAAAGCGGTAAGCAGCGTTCATACAAAATGTTTTAACGTCTTAGCACAAATAAGGAAAGGTAAACTGTATTGCAATGCTTTAACGAGTTATTTTATTAAGCCTGTCCATGGGCGCGTAATTACCTGAGCCGAGGGCATCCAAATCAGACAACGAGCTATACAATAGAATATATTGCACTTGATAACGCTGATCGTGAAGTAATCGTTGAACTATATGCGTCTGGAAATTGATCTAAGAGTATCGTAAAAGTATCGGATACCCCATTGCATGGCTTAAGCTTCGCCACTATTATTTAAAACCCAGTTTATCATGTCTGCTGAGCCTTTATATGGGTGTATATATATTTGTTTATACATGTACAATTTGCGTTTATGGAGTCTGTCAACGATTTGGAAAGATTTCTTAGACAGAAGAGTTGTATTTGTATTAAGAAGGAAATATAAAAAGATCGGACAGGGAAAGTAGCATTCAAGGACGACAGTCAATCATAAAACACAGAAACAAACATGCAAACAGACAAACAAGAAGGCAAAAGTAATAATAAAAGCAAACGATATTACAAACACAAAAGTGTTTGACAATAGGGCTACCGCCTTGGAACGGTCAGTGGCAAAGTAGGCCACTGGTGGTTTAAACCGGTTTTAGGATGCACCAAAACTCACACTTACCCTACTGTCATCCCATTAAAACAGGACAGTGTAAATAAAGAAATCCCCGCTATGATCTAATCTCTAATCCTATATATTATTTCAAACCTAAATTTAGTAGAATGGAATATATTTTGATAAGGACTTTGGTATATTTGACTTGATTAAGGTATATTTGGGTGGGTAAATTTGTTATTTCGTAACACGTATTAGGATTAAGGAACAAATCAATCATTCAAATGGCAGTATTTTTCACGTGACCAATAATCTTATTGCAAAAGGTATTGACTACGATGTCTGTGCAAAAACAGATGTTATCAACAAGAAACCGCGGCTATAAACATAACATTACAGAATCATTATGCATTTAGTGCTTAATACTTTTATAATTAATGTTTAATGAGCGTATGGTTAGGTTTCCAACAGCATTTCAGAAAATTGTTTCTGCTTCAAAAACAACCGTTGTTTAATTGTAAACCTAGGTGGATCTAGATGATCTAGATGAAATATGAAATCTGACATGGTTTATGAAAATACTCAATGCTGATTGGCTATTGATCAGTTTTTAAAAAAATTATATAAACCTCTGACGTCACGTCCTTCAACCGTTAGAACGTCATTTTAAACGATATGCAACGTCGGACAATACCCAAAACAACGATTACGTTATTTTAAGGTAACGTTACGTTCAAACAACACATTGAACTTGTTAGAAACACGATAAATCTGTGTATTTTCTCGTTTGGTGCTGAGCGATGGACGTACAATGTAAGTTGTGATAATGTGCTTGTATTATGTTCAATCTCTCGAAAATGTTTTTATAAAATAAATAACAATCCATGTCAAATAAGAAATAAAATATTTCCAGCGGGTTTATACTGTGCGAGATCAAAACCTGGTGGTTGAGACTTAAAACACATCAAAACCGCGGGCCTTACGACCCTTGGTATCGATGGTCTTCAAGTCCCGCCCACCAGGTTTGTATCTGGGACAATATAAACCCGCTGGAAATATTTAATTCTTTTTTAACAACATATACGTTTTCTCGTTTCTCTGGATGTGAACTTTATTTTTAAAGATTTCCTTTTGATCGTATGCACTCTTATTTACATTTTCTTGTCATTTTGGACGCTAAAGATGGAAAAAAGGAAGGATGTATAAATAAAAAATCAATTTAAAATAAACGGTATGCCATTTTGTTCACTGATCGTTTCAAGTTGGCACACATGTCTTCACTACTCCTCGTGTTGATGTGTATTGTACTTTGTATACATAATTTGCACTTTGTTTGTAGTACAGTGCGGGCATACGGTGCCATTGCTTTGGTCTCGATAGGATCATCTGTCTCATCTATGAATGCAACATTCCCTTTTCGACTTTTATATCTACTTTTACAAGATTTGTTTTTCATTTGGCGCATGACAATTTCATTAGCCCAGGTTTTTGAGCGTTAACGTAAATTTACAGCATTACTTTTCTTTGATAACCGTTACTGTCCCAGAGACCCCGGTTATTGGACTGTGTAAACAAATTAGAATACAATACTTTGTTTTACTCTTTACGAGGACTATTATTAAGGTATATAATAAAAGGCTCATTACGAGAGTAAGTGAGTTTAAAGCCTCTCAAGAGATCCATCAGATATGGCATGTCCGTTCGAGGTGATACAAGCTTCCAGAACACGCTACTCTAGTAATCTAGTATTGGTCCATTTCAATAAAGTTATTTATCGCATTTTTAAATGAACATTTTGGTGGAAGGGGCTCTAAAGAAAAAAATAGTTCATATTGAACATTAAATAAAAGTCGGGAAAAATAAAGAATGCAAAACAAAAAGAGAATGCAACAAATGCAATCAAAACTGTTCCAGGACATTCACTGGTGGATACCAACTGGTCATTTTGTTTCCTCACACAACCAGACTTGCTGGTGCCATTAACCAGGCGGTATGGACCTCGTTATCCTATAAAATGCATATATAAGTTAGGGGTATTGCTAATAAAATACATTTGTTCTTATTATGTGTAAAACCAAATTGTCTCGAAGATTTACCATGATTTTGAATCTTTGTAGTACGTGTCTTTATAGGTTTTATCAAATTAGATTTTCATGATATGACACATGATGCGAGAGCTATATCATCCCGCACATGTTATCACCCGCGATTTGTGGGAGAGAACATGTCCGAGATTTTAAGTAAGTGACGTAAAAAATCGTTAATTAAATGAAGTCATTAAGAAGCTGGCCGTCATTTACGGGCGTTTAAATGTCATTCCTGTACAAATGATACTGGGAAAAGGAATCTCTAGCCACTTTTATCGACAAAAAATATGTCAACAAAACGCTCGATTCAAGTATCTCTTTTGCTATTGCTCTATTTCCGCTGTCGCGAACGGTATTTAATTCATCAAGTACTTTCTGAAATTAGCCCTACGAAATGTTCACGTTCATGTACGCTTTCTTTCGTTTCCAATAGTTTTGGATGGCTAATCTAAGCAAGTACATGAATCGACATACCCGTTTGTGGCGGAGGAAAATGTCCACTTCGTAGGGTTATGTACGAGTTACTAAAAAAGAGTACGATAATGGACCTTTGGAAACGGCCGAGCACGACACATACGACATATTGCAGTCTTGGTTTGATTGAGACTGTTCATGAGCGGTAGTGAAATATGTTAGCTACCGCTCAGGCCCTCTAGCCCCGGTTGAGCAGAACTCAATATTCATAAAAATCAACAGTACGGAATTTTAACCATCCCGAAGATGGCAAGCATATGGCGGTGGATATAGCAACATTTGTATCTTTATTTCATCCCCTATATCCAGCGGCGTATGGTCCCAGGATCTAATAAAATTGTATGCCCCGAAGAGCGAAATAAACAAAATGGTTCATTCCCTAACGCCTTCGTATTTATCATCTCTGGTACCACCCTTAGTAGGAGACGCGTCGCGATATCGTCTAAGAAATGAAAATAATCTTCAGACAGTAAGTGCTCGAACTAAACTGTATAGAGAATCATTCCTACCAACTACTGTTCGCGAGTGGAACTCTTTGCCTCAAGATATTAGAAACACAGATTCCATTCATTTATTTAAACGTTATTTGAATCGCAATATCATACAACCGCCCAAATATTGTTACGTGGGAAATAGAAAAGAACAAATTCTATACACCCGTTTACGTACCCATTGTAGTTCATTGAACCTCTATCTGTTTCAAAAAAATATAATCGCATCCCCGTTATGTGATCACTGCCATAGTGGTAGTATTGAAGATAACCAACACTTTTTCTTTAGTTGTCCTGCTTACAATGAAATACGTACCGACCTTGCACACACCCTTAACCCGTTATGCACAGTTATACTCAAAACACTTTTATGCGGTGATCAGTCGCTAAGTAATGACAATAACGTTTCAATCTTTGAGGCTGTTCAAAAGTATATAATAAAAAGCAAACGCTTCTAATCTTGCAGAGTATGTAGATATGATTGATGTCTGTGGTTGCCCGTCAGTGTTGCTGTGTCTCAAGGAGTAGTCCGCCTTCTGATCCCCAGTGTCACTCGTTATAATCCTGTTATCCAACTAAACTATATGCAGTCCTCTTTACTTTCCCCTTTTTTTATTGTTATTTTTTTTTATAGTTGTTATGTCTCGTTCGAATTACTTTTTGTTTATGTTTTCCTTCACAATCTATCATCATATTTCTTTAATTTCCTTTTGTATGTTTTTTTTTCTTTTTAAGTTGTTTAAGCAAATATTAACTGAAAACCAATGTGACACTGAATATTTATAATAATTCTACCAATTGGTTCATATATATGTATGTTCCGTAGCTATAATACATACTTGAATTGTAAACACGTTTTCCAAGGAGAGGAACTTTATAAGTTTTCTTTCGTTCCAATCCTTAACTTCATATACTGTTAAATGTATTTATGCACGAATTCGAAATAAAATATGTTTAAACCAAATAAACAAAAAGGAATTTAGTTGGGAACAGCGGTTATGAAGCCTGCGTATCACAAGTTACAGCCGAAAGACTAATTAAAAAGCAGATAACATATCCTATGAGTGGTTAAACAATACCCAGAGCATTTTATCGGCCGGAGTAGTGGAACCACCGAATCGAAAATTAAGTAAGAAAACAAAAGAAATTGTAAATGTACCACCGATCACTAAATAAAAGTATCGGGCTCAGCGATCTCCAAAGATCGAATGAATAACAGTACTGATTGCAAGAGCGGGGAGACGTTTTACTGCCGCCACACTGCACAAGCAACGCCACTGTGCTATAAAAAGAGTACGATAATGGACCTTTGGAAACGGCCGAGCACGATACATACGAAATATTGCAGTCTCGGTTTGATTGAGACTGTTCATGAGCGGTAGTGAAATATGCTAGCTAATAAACAGTTGAATATAAAGAAAGGTTTGAAGCAAACACATACTGAGTCGAGTGCTTTATTAATAACAACATTTCCAAAATCCTTAAAGAACTTAAAAGAAAAAACAAAACAAGAAATATAAAAAGATCCGACAGGGAAAGTAGCATTCAAGGAGGACAGTAAACCACAAAACACAGAAACAAACACGTAAACAGACAAACAAGAAGGCAAAAGCAATAATAAATGCAAACGACACCACAAACACAAAAAGAGTTGACAATAGGGCTACCGCCTTGGAACGGTCAGTGGCAAAGTAGGCCACTGGGGGTTCAAACCGGTTCTAGGGTGCACCAAACCTCAGACTTACCCTACTGTCATCCCATTAAAACAGGACAGTGTAAATAAAGAAATCCCCGCCATGATCTAATCTCTAACCAACAAGGCAGCATCAATAGGCAATATAAGTAAAACACAAATATGCTCGTGTAAATATAATACAAAAAATCAATAGCCAAGTTTGCTTCTAATTTTCGTACTCAGTAGTCAAGGATGAATACATTACAACTCTTCACTTTCCATATCAAACCATATAGATCTATAAATATTTAAAATTAATGTTTGTGTGTTATATGTGTAGATTATTGATAAATAAATGATCCTTTGTAAACATCACACCTGATATCATCCCTACGGATCTTGGTATTGATATTGAATTCTCGGGAGGATATCAGGTGTGATATGGAAACAGGAGAGTGATAATTTATACTTATAAGTTATACTTATGTCCGGTCCGTGATCATCATTCTGCCCAAGTTTGCTAGATTCTTTAACATTTCATCAGCTCCAACGGGTTTATAAAAAAAATGTGGTCCTTCTGATGTACGTAAAATAACAAGCCAAGTGAAACGCTATCTTAATGTAAAAGATATGACAATGTAACTGCAATGGGATACATATAAGTGTCGTCTATATTGCTTCCAGACTTATAAGATACGTTTGAATACATGAATACAGTGGTATATATTAACGAATAGAGAGAGAGAGAGAGAGAGAGAGAGAGAGAGAGAAGGAGAGAAACAGAGAGAGAGAGACAAAGAGAGAGATTTAAAATAAGTAAATAAAATCTGGTTCTAGACTGGATTTCGACAGCAATAGATTTTATCAACGACACACTACCTTTTTATTATTATTATTGATGAAAAACTGCTCTACGTCTTGCATTGCTTAACTGCATGGAGGATATAACATAAAAGAAGTTGGTATGTATATGTATATTTTTAAATTAAAGTTATGAATGTTATTATTTTGTTTTAAAAAATGCCTGTCCGATATCTCAATGCTTAGCGAACTCTCACTAGGCGATACGGATTCGATCCCTGGCCTGAGCAGTATTTGAAATAGACCAGTGTTTGCTATATCCATTACCACATGTTTTCATTACTTGCACATAATCCCTTCATATCGACACCCACACCCACACCCAACCCCCAAAACATCCCTTGACAAAACTTGATTGATTGAATATATGTACAGGTAGACCATTAAAATTGATATAGTCGAAATATAATTTCTTAACGTTTTTTTAGCAGGTACTTTAAAGTTAGACAGGAGCACCGTTGTAACGCTGATATTTAAAATTGCGCTAACGAGAGAAATAAGCCATAGGCTTGTTTCGTGATAGTTGTAAACTACTTTGTTCGTGATAGTTGGTAACTGGCTGTACATTTAACAGGCAACATGTCTTCTATGATACTGGTGTCGTTTATGGTATTCTTGAAATGAAGTTCAACTGTTAATTTCAGTCTGTTTTAAATTTATCAACTTCAGTACAAAAATGAGATATAGGGTCCTATAGAAACCACAGCGTCCGAACGCAATGGCATCGTAGGTCCGCACTGTACTACAAGCAAGGACTTGCTAATACAACGAAAGAGACAAAAAAACATCAGAAAGGGTGGTGAAGACAGGGTTACCGACTTGGAACGGTCAGTAGGCAATAAGGCCTACTGGTTAGCTTGTATCGATTTTATATGCGCACAATCCTCGCTATTATCCTGTCTTCAGTGCCCAAATAGACAAGACAGTGTAAACAAAACTAATCGTCAAAAGGAATTCTCTAACAATAAAGGCCACATCCAGAGAAAGGTAGCGCCGTCGGATGAGACTTTAAACTGAGGTCTGCTCGCTAAAATGGTTAGTGCAATACAACGATGATAAATAAACGCTTATACACACTCCACAGAAACTAACTAAAGAAACACATACAAACTAATAGTAAACATCTCAGAATGTATCCAGAATCGTACTCAACAACCATAGTAGTTGCAGTTTAAGAGAAAACCAATCTAGGGTACGACCAGAAAACCCTAGGGACGAAATCTCATGCACCCACCTCCCTCAGTTGGGTTTTCAGTAGGTACAATCATAGAGTCCCAATAGGCAGTCCAGCCATCGCACAAGTGAAAAGTGAAGCGTAATGACTGACTGTAGAGGGGTCAATCACTAAACATGCAGTGCGCTGTAAAACCAAAGGGTTATATCCTTTTCTGACGAACTTCATGATTAACTTTGTAAAGCGGTCATGAAACCCGTCAGACCCCTTTAACTTTCTTCACTCAAATAAATCAAGCAATAAATATAAATAGTCTGATTTACATTGTGTTTTGGGAATAAATACGAAAATTATATATATATCAAACTAGATAAGTTGTGTATGCTTTTCCTCGCATGCATACACGGCTGATTATCGGGTAATCATTGAGAAAAGCTCCAAATGGAGCTATACGCAGACGTTTCCTAACTTCCGAGCATGTGACTATGGTCAAGAATTGTAAAAAAGGTGAGTGTGACTTTTTTTCCTCATTTTCTAAAAAAGTAGGCATTATTTAAAAATGACATTCCTCGTAATAATGGTCATATTTTGCTCACGACCCGGTGTTACTAAAGAAAACATGCTTTATTAAAGCCAGATATATGTCTTCTGTGGAAAATGGTTTGTTTCTACTTATCAGTCTTCAAAATATGCCAAGTTTTGAGGAATTAATACAAAATAAACCAAAAACCATGTTGAATTCAGATCACGATTCGTGCTTATAATTTATTTATACACAACATACCAGTGAAAAACGCTGTAGAAGAGATTTTTCTTCATGTATTTCTGATCGAGATTGTTACAATGAACAAGATCTGGTGTCAATAAAATATAACATATCTGCAGTGTAATGTTAAAATGTATTGGTATATTTTTCTATTCTAGTAAAATAAACTCGTGCGTTTTATGTACATGTATGTGTGTCCAATTTGCATATTTGAAAGGTATCATACTAATTCTTAGTTTCATCACGACACAGTATACTATACTCCGTTTATATTATTAATCTTAAGAACAAACGAGTGATTCAGTACGTAGTTTTAGTACTTTATTCTTGTTACCATCTTCGGGATGGTTACAATTCTGTACTGTTGATTTTTATGAATATTGAGTTCTGCTCAACCCGGGGCTAGAGGGCGTGAGCGGTAGCTAGCATATTTCACTACCGCACATGAACAGTCTCAATCAAACCGAGACTGCAATATTTCGTATGTGTCGTGCTCGGCCGTTTCCAAAGGTCCATTTTCATACTGTTTTTTATAGCACAGTGACTTTGCTTGTGCAGTGTGGCGGCAGTAAAACGTCTCTCCGCTCTTGCAATCAGTACTGTTTTTCATTCGATCTTTGGAGATCGCTGAGCCCGATACTTTTATTTAGTCATCGGTGGTACATTTTCCATTTATTTTGTTTATTTACTTAATTTCCGATTCGGTGGATTCCACTACTCAGGCCGATAAAAGGCTCTGGGTATTTTTTAACCACTCATAGGATATGTTGTCTGCTTTTTAATTTAGTACTTTGGCTGTTACTTCTGATACGCAGGCTTCATAACCGCTGCTACCAACTAAATTCCTTTTTGTTTATTTCGCTCTTTGGTGCATACCATTGTATTATATCCTGGGACCATACGCCGCTGGATATAGGGGATGAAATAAAGATACAAATATTGCTATATCCACCGCCATATGCTTGCCATCTTCGGGATGGTTAAAATTGTGTACTGTTGATTTTTATGAATATTGAGTTCTGCTCAATCCGGGGCTAGAGGGCGTGAGCGGTAGCAAGCATATTTCACTACCGCCAATGAACAGTCTCAATCAAACCGAGACTGCAATATGTCGCATGTGTCGTGCTCGGCCGTTTCCAAAGGTCCATTTTCATACTCTTTTTTTACACTTACCCTACTGTCATCCCAATAAAACGGGACAGTGTAAATAAAGAAATCCCGGTCTTGAACTGTTCTCTAACCAACAAGGCAGCATTAATAGACAATAAAAGTAAAACACAAAGATGCTCGTGTATACCTAAAATCAAAAACACAATAGCCTAGAAAGCCGCAAAGAAGGTTCTCAATGACTTCGCAGAAACCAGAGCAACAAGAGTTTAACAAAGACAGTATGATAATGAGCATGACCAAGGATCTTACGTTTGTAAATCACGTCAACATATAAGTCAGATTGTGATATTCCTTGTCGCAAAATAGTTCTTAAATTACTTTTATATTTGGAAAGAAGATCATGGTTACGATAATAACATTTTGCAAAGGTTTTACGTTTAAAGTTTATGGTAACGGTAGCCCTGATGGAGTAGCTTTGTAGTTATAAAAATATTACGAATATTAACGTTCTCAACTCGAGTACAAGCTCTAGAATGTATTAACGAAACGCGGTCAAGATTAGTTTGGTATTGTTTGTAATAATTCCCCAAAACTTGCCAGATTTTGACGATGAGTGAGTAAAGACACACCATTCTGCCACGGGAAAATGTTCCTGGCTTCAAGCGAAACATTCATTTGGGGTATCTCCAGGTCGTGAACAAAGTATGGTTCAATGCCATTCCCCGAATTTGTTTTATTAAAAACAGATATAAAAATCGAACAGGAAAAGTAGCATTCAAGGACAGTCAACCACAAACACACAAAGAAACAAAGAACAACTATATATAACGATGAATAAAAAGGAAGATAAGACATCACAAACACACACAGGTTGACAATAGGGCTACCGCAATTAAAATTAAGACAATTAAAAGATACGCTCACCTTTCTTTTCAATTGTTGACCTACAAGCTCGGACGCTGCCATTATGAGCTTGTACCAGTGATTACCTGCCATATTAATACGGGTGTGTAAACGTCAGTGTTTTTTTTATATCTGACTGTGTTTTTTAAGGAAAAGATAGAATGTCTTCAATCAAAGCTACTGCGAGACGCAACCCGGAACAATCGGAAACGACACAACGTGTAGATCAGGTAAAATATTCCTTGTTAATTTTGTAAATACAGCGCAAATTCAAGTTCTTTAAAAAAAAATCAAAAGGAAAAGTTAAATTTGCTGAATTAAATACAAGTTAAATGTATTGTTATTTACAAAAACTAATGTTCACGTTTCAGTAATATAAATGTACTTGCGATGAAACCAAATATACAAGTTAATTTAAATATGGAACAAAAATACGTAAGGTTTGATTTGAATAAGTGACAATGTATAAATATAAAAACTGATCGACTTTAAAACGTTAATAATTGCAAACAGTTCAACATCACATACAAATCATGTAAAACATGATCTGATTTAAAGAATGTCCGATCCGTTTAATCAGACACTATATCTTGCATAAATGAAAACTATCTGAAAACTCAACTATATTTTTAATACGGTGAAACACACGTACATACAGTCTTGCGATTAATCTACATACATTATATAACTGAAACAGACATGGACCCTTTTGCAAAGCAAACCGCAAAACATGTTTGTGTCCTGAAATTGTTCAGTCACAAGGCATATCATTATGCATTTGTCATAAAATAGTATCTGTTTTGTTCATGAAAATGTCCGATATGTAGTTGTCATTGTATACTTAAAATCACGTTCGTAATTACCACAGGTTTGCGATGAATGTTATATGGCTTGTCACTGTTGTTTAAAAGTAATTGTTCGTATTTTGTTATCAAGATCTAACCTTATTTGGGGAATGTCCGTCTGAATGTTACTTTAAGTCATATCGCTATTCCCCGTCTGAATGTTACTTTAAGTCATATCGCTACAAAACAGGACATACTTAATCAAAATAAGAATGATCATTTCGCTTTGAATACAGTCTCATTAGAATACTATTGCTGTTTTACACCTTGCTTATACTGGAGCTTGTTTCAGGGCTTCCAATATGTCCGGCACTATGACGAGTTAAATAAACGGACACTAGAAAAAACCATTGTCGATATCCTTGGAAATGACGACACAGTCGGCAACTCCACCAGAAGACTTTTGCAAGCGGCCATATCATACATTGAGGGTGGAAAATTAAAGCCGAAAACATGGAAAAATGCTGAGCTACATCTCCTTGCCGATAACATGGATTCATATATGATACGATCCGGAAACGGTCAGCACATGTTTGTGGCCACCTTCGATGCTGGAGGAAATCCAGAAGTTGTACAAACGACTGGAAATCCATACCAGGTTTGCGATGATGGTTGCATGTTTTGGCACTGCGGATTTAAAGAATTTATTCTTTTTTATTGCTTTTGTGATGTTTCACACCTAATTATCAAGATGTAAGCTTCGTTAGAGAATGTCCGTCTGAATGAAGTTTGATGCACCATATAGCCTGGTTTAACACCCCCCCCCCCCCCCCCACCCCCACCCAGTGGCCTTTTTGCCACGGACCATTCCAATGCGGTAGCCCTATTGTCAACCCTTTTGTGTTTGTGATGTCTTAGTTAGCCTTTTATTCATATTTAAATATTTTCTTTGTTTCTGGTTGTATCTGTGGTTGACTATCGTCCTTGAATATTACTTTTCCTGTTCGATTTTTATATCTACCTTTACATAAAGTCATATTGCTGCAATTCAGGTCATACTTAACCTGATTGATCAGTTTGCTTTGAAGACAGTCTCAGTAGAATACTATGTCTGTTTTACATCTTGTTTATTCCTGGGCTTGTTTCAGGGCTTCAGATACGTCCAGCAATATGCCGAAATAAATAAATGGACACTAGACAAAACTTTGGTCGATATTCTTGGGTACAAAGTAACAAAGGACGACACATTTGGCTCCACCAGACGCCTTTTTCAAGCTGCCATAGCATACATTGATTGCGGTAAATTAAATCCCAACGTATGGAAAAATGCTGAACTACAGCTCTTTGCCAAAAACATGGATTCATATATGATACGATCAGGAAAAGGTCAGCACCTGTTTGTGGCCACCTTCGATGCTAGAGGAAATCCAGAAGTTGTACCGAAGAAAAGAAAGACAAACCAGGTTTGCGATGATGGTTATATGTTTTGGCACTGCTAATTTAAAGTATTTATTCGTATTTATGGCAATGTGTGATGTCCGACACCTAATTATCAAGATCTAACCTTCGTTAGAGAATTTCCGTCTGAATGTTTCATGTATCGCTGCAATTCATGTCATACTTAACAAAAATATGATTGGCATTAATTCTCAGTAGAATACTATTTCTGTTTTACATCTTGTTTATTCCTGGGCTTCTTTCAGGGCTTCAAATATGTCCAGGAATATGCCGAAATAAATAAACGGACACTAGGAAAATCCATGATCGCTATTCTTGGAAACGAGGGTACAAAGGACGACACAGTCGGAGAATGCACACGACGACTTTTTCAAGCTGCCATATCATACATTGATAACGAAAAGTTAAATCCGGACGTATGGAAAGATGCCGAGCTGCAGCTCCTTGACGACAACATGGATTCGTACATGATACATTCAGGAAAAGGTCATCATCAATTTGTGGCCACCTTCGATGCTAGCGGAAATCCAGACGTGATACAAACGACTGGACAAACAAACGCCTGTTCCTTGATGTGATTGAAAAAAACTTCATATGAAAATGATTTACTGTTACGTAGATATTTCATTTTCACATACGCTTACACTACGCATCCGTACCACTTTGATTGACAATACCATAGGTTTAAAAACATAATGTAGAACTTAAACAATTCGACGTAGTGTTTTAGCCAAAAATGAAAACTATTAGTTAATTGACACTAAAATATATTTCTTAAAATAATTCTGCTTAAAGGGACAAATGACAATCCTAATGAGTTATCCAGCATTGAAAAAAGACACCTCGATTTATTTATCTTGTATCGTTTTGAATTTAATCCAGATTGCATATGCTTAAATAAAAGGTAATACAATTTGGAAATGTCATTTATTATTTGTTGTTCTATCACATGTTTGAATATTTTAAATTGCGTGGTTCGAGTTTTATCTTTCATTACCTAGTCCTACTTTAATTCCATTATGTGATTGGAAAGGCCCATTTAGTGATGCTTTAATGTAGAATATCGCTTAAGCCGGTGCTAGGAGGCGTGAGAGGTGTTGCATTTTATAATTACTTATCATAAACAAACCCAATCAAACCGAGTCTGCTACTTTTCTCTCGTGTTTGTGATTGTTGCTTCGAAGGGATCACATTTTCAGTATTTATTATATTAGCAGGGTTTTATAACGAATATTTCGACATAAGAATGTTTAAAAATGTTTATTACTGAAAACATATGATAGTGAGATATAGGGTCCTATAGAATCCACAGCGTCCGAACGTGTTTAAACTTACCTATTAAATGTTTTAATTTTACTATATGCAAATTTTTTAAGCCGAAATTAAGGTTTTATTTCATACACAGCCAACTCCGGTTTTGCTTCTTGGAGAAGGGTTGGATGGGGTATGAAAGTTAATAATCGGACCACGTAATGCATAATGCTAATATAAGTTTTCCCATCGTTTAATGGAATTAAGGCGGGATCACGTATCGATAAACTATGATACTAGTATATAAACACGGTTCGAAATTTAAAGACATATTCTTCCGTGTATTTTAGCCGTAATTGGGGAAATAAACTAATTAAAAAAAACAATAAAATCTGCGGTAATCCACAATATATGGGATATTAGAAAGATATGCCACAGTGAAATGCGGATCTTTTAGAGATAACAGAGAACATGGCTTTGAAGATAACGTTTATTTTACAAGCAGTTAATAAATTAACTTCTTTAGTACAGAATATTAAGTTTAAATTAAAAACATGTTTATTTGTACTTTAATTCTTCTATTTTTGCATTTGTTATGTAAAGAGAAAATAAAATAAAAGCTTCAATATCCGAACACTGTTTAAATCACTTTATCACATGTATATAAACATAAAATTGAAATTGAAAATGGATTTGCCAACTGTAGAAAAATAAAGATTCTGAAAAAAAAGACGTATCTACACAGTAGACTATTCTTACAGTTTGTTGTATAAGCCCTTCTATTATGTTTTTTCATTATACACATTATTTAAAATAATACATATTTTCATGTTTGATTGTCTTCTAATTCATTATTTATTTAAGTTCCACCAAACAGTTTATGAAATGAAAATAAAAATCATTGTGTTAGCATACAATTTGATTTCCATTCTTTAAATATGTCGGTTTATCTATACATGTTTATTGCATTAAATAACTAAATTTACATTTATTAATGATTAGGGCCGCTGCGATTCTACTGTGTTTTACTGTCCTTGTCAATTTTTTATTGACCCATATCAGGAAGTGTTATGTCACACACTAATCCCCTACTAACAACATTCTACGTTTGCGCGAGTGGACCTTTTCTGCACAGAAAGACAAACCAACTTTCACAATGGTTACGTCTGTAATTAAGGTAGCTGGCGGGGTTACTCGGGAATAATCAAAATCGCGTATATTGTGACAATGTTTTTCCTGTATGTAGGTTATTGTTTCTGCTTTCCATCAGTGCTAATTTTAAATTGTTTAAAATAAACATCGGATTCCTAAATAGCGCCCTCTGGTGGTGCCTGTTTTTACGATGAATTTTACCGTTTTCGTACGGGAAATGTACTAGAAGTTAGTCAAAAGTTAAAAAAATCACATCATTTGGAAGCACAATGATTTATAAACTAAATGCACGTACTATATTTAAAAAAAACACTATCTCTTTATCGTGTGTGCATTTCTTTACGTTTGGGGTACCACGCAGAATGCAGGATACAACATTAAATGTTATAATTGTGTAAGTCTATATCGGTAATGCCTATATATTATACATACTATGTTCGGGAATAAGTATTTTTGTATTTATTTATGTATTACTTCATTCTGATATTAAGACACGCTGTTGTGCTGTAGTTGTTTTGAGTGGTTCATCAATCGTAATAAAAAAAAAACAAGTGTATATTCGCAGGCGGTTACTAATTTAAAAGTATGCTTAAAAGTATGCTTAAAAGAATTAAAACACGTGTTTTTTTTACGTTAACGGAATTGATTAGTTTTAGTCAACGAATACTAGATTCATTCGACGATATATACTGAAAGGAAAAAGAAACGCGACACGGGCATTTCCGCTATATATTGTATATACAATATGCTGCTGTTAGTCAAATGGTACATGGTCACGTAAGATTTTTCCTTTCGGAAAAAAGACTAAAACAACACGTCACACAGCAAATAGTATTCCTGAAAAGTTTCATTATTGACAGAGTACGCGTTTGGCTCAAACATGTGAGCAAACTTAGGATGCAAAATTTTGCAAACTCTTTACGTTAAACTGTACAGTACTGCACTGGCTCAAATTTGCAAAGAGGAACTTCAACATTTATGAATTTCTTGTTACAACGTGTACATATACTGTGATTAAAACGTCTACAACATCACAGTTGTGTCCTTTCTCTAACTAACTGCAACTTTTTTTCCTTGGAATATATATGGAATTAAGTGTGCAGTATATACAATACCGTGTCGCGTTTCTTTTTCCTTTCAGTGTATGTACTGTTGAAACTCATATCGATATAGTTTTACCTATTATCTCGATATCTTTTCGGTCCCGTGTTCTTTGTTAAATACTTTTTTGTCTCGTGTTTTATTTATTTCCTATCTTTGCAAAGAGAAACACATTGCAAATAGTAATAGACAGCTATCCTGCATACACTGAAAACCGAATATTACATACTGAAAGGAAAAAGAAACGCATTATGGGTATTTCCGCTATATAGTCTATGTTTAATATGCTACTGCTAATCGAATGGTACAGGGCGACATTAGGCCTGTCCTTTCGGAAAGAAAGTTTAAACAGCACCGAACACAACAATGGTTACCCTTTAAAGTTTCATTATCGACAGAATGCGCATTTGGTTCAAGCAGGTAAGCAAACTTGGGCTTTAAATGTTGCAATCTATTAACATTAAACATAATACTGAAATGGTTTCACTTTTTCAAGAGAAAATTCAACATGAATGCATTTCGTGCAACAAAGTATACATTGATTAAAAAGTCTACTACATGGCAGTGTTGTTCTTTCTGTAATTAGCTGTAGTCCCTAATTGTAAAAAACACGTTGAGATATATCTGGGATATTACGTGAAATTAGGTGTGTATAATAGTGCAGTATAGGCAATTTTGTGAGTATGCGTTTCTTTTTCCTTTCAGTATATGAACGATAAAAAATATTTAATGAATCGGACGCTTCCTATTTTACGGATACTTCCGAGAGACATCGGTTGTTTATTCCCAATCTATAAATTATATATCTGGACATACTACCATTAGTTATGAAAATGATGTGTTTGGGTGTTTATAATCATGTGTTGCATATCCCGTCTATTTCTGAATTTAATACATGTATATTCATAACTATTTTCCAATCATTATTTTGTGTTTTGCTATGCGGTGACAATTAATATATATGTTTGTATGTATTATTTCTACATGACGGCGTGTATACGAATTGAGACAATAAAAATAATAGTTGATTTGATATTTGAATCGATTTGAATGATCATTCTTACTCAAACAGCAACTTTGACAACACATGCTGTTTAAGACGGGTCGCAAACAGATAACAAACAGATAAAATAACACGAGTAAAATTTGCAACTTAAACAACTTTACTTCTTACAACATATTTAATGAATTAAACATTTCAATAACATGAACACACGATCTTGAATTAGTTAACAATAGTAATACAAAGTAAAACGTCGCGCGTCAAAACTCGTGACTTCAACGTCATTTTAAAGACTATAAAACGACGCCGTTATTTTAATACTTTCTATAAACTTTAAAAGTTTGTTTGATAAAAATCTGACTCGACGACCCCTCTTTATTTTTACATTTATCAAAGCAGGGAATTTCAACGAATGTGATGGCATAGAAAAATATATATGTCATCACGCTTACTTTTAAGTAAAAAAGCGATAACATGTAAAAATCCTCACAATTTTGTAGTCGCCGCGATGTACCCCTGACGTAAAGAAATGCACACACGATAAAGAGATATAGCTGTTTTTTTAAATATATTACGTGCATTACGTTTATAAATCATTGTGCTTCCAAATGATGTGATTTTTTGTAACTTTTGACTAAATTCTAGTACATTTCCCGTACGAAAACGGTAAAATTCGTCGTAAAAATAGGCACCACCAGAGGGCGCTATTTAGAAATCCGATGTTTATTTTAAACAATTTAAAATTAGCACTGATGGAAAGCAGAAACAATAACCTACATACAGGTAAACATTGTCACAATATACGCGATTTTGATTATTCCCGAGTAACCCCGCCAGCTACCTTAATGCGAGCGATGTACATTTACGATCACATCTCTACGGATAAATAATATGTTATAAACATAGCATAATGAACCAAATAAGTGTGAAGATTTTGCGTCAACGTCAAATGTAGGATTAATGGGAGTTCTCAAATAGTATACTTTGGATCTTTTGTATTTCATTATAAATTTGAAAAGGACGTAGCTTCGTGCAAAAATCGTTTACCCGATAGAGCCATCTTGGTTTCCAACGAGTACATCAACCTTTGTCCGCATGTGTTTTGGTTGTAATTGCTAATAGTTAAACGAACTATTCCTTTTGACGCGTAGTACAGGAATACGCGTATGAATATGTCGTCTATCCCATGCGAAAATCCGTGTGTGGAGGCCGCGAAAAATGTCGGAAGATCAAATCGGCGAGGAAAGCAAAACGTTGAATGACACGTTAAGTTATCAGTCAGGGAACTTTTGAAAAACCATCACCATCAATGGTGATGATGTTTCATCATAAACATTTATTCTCTTGGTCATGATTTTCCATCATCTTTCATTTTTCATTCATTCGTTACATTTTCAAAAATAATGCAGGTAACGATTTACCGTTACATAGTATAATCTTGCAAACTTTCAATGTGTGGGTTTTCCATCACCCAGATTGAAACAAGAAAAAAACTGTCAACTTTATAAAAGTGAAACGCTTCATTCCTGTTCCGAAACGCATACTTTGAAATATTCAAGTCAAAGCTAAATTCTTCGTCTATACATTTTTAGAAAATGAAATAACATTCATCAAACAGAATTCAGAAATTTAAATGATATGCAGTAACTCATGTGTTAATCTTCTGCACCGAATTTCTGCCATTTGTCTCGAAAATCAACCCGTGTGTGGAAAGGTTCCCGTTTATGAATCTACTGGCGGGTTCCCTATCTATACTTCCACCGATAAACCAACATACCAACAGGCAACAATAACGGCGTTAAACATAGGGACGTGCAATAAATCGGACTTGTAGCATGGTAGAGAGTTCGCGTATTTAATTATGATGTGATGAAACATCATCATCATTTAAGGTTTTTCAGAAGTTCCCCGACTGGTTATAGTGATAATAAAAATAGTGGTTCGTTACAGGCTGTGTTAGTTCGTATTGAACGTCGGTTCGGTGCTTTAGAAACGCAAAACAGGAGAGAAACTGAAGAGTAAAGTAGTTCCATCTTACACCCGCCATCCTGTATTTTCGATGGGCGAGACCAAAACAATTGCCACACTTGAACAATAACATTAACAGTAACTCTTACTCGCCACACCAGGCCACTCGACCTGCGCCACACCAGGCCACACAGTTTACCCTCGGTCATGACAACCACAGTGCCACAGTCGGGAATTCTGTACTCGATGAAGTACAAAAGGGTGCTTTTCTATTTAATCATCCTTAGACAAGGTAGTACTTTCGTCCGCATGTGTTTTGGTCGTATGTGCCGATCATTTATGTCCGCAGTTTGCTTTTTGTCCGCTGTTGCTTTATGTCCGCATAAAAACAAAGGTGTGTGCCTTTCTTCCACCATGACGCGTTCTGTCCGTAGCTTTATATCTGCTTTTTGTTTGCAGAAAACAAAGTGTGAGCTTTTTTGTCCACCATGACGTTTTTTCCGCATGTTTTGTCCTCAATGTTTTGTCATACATGACGTTTTTTTTTGTCTGCATGTGTTTTGGTCGTATGTGCCGATCACTTACGTCCGCAGTTTGCTTTTTGTCTGCTGTTGCTATATGTCCGCAGAAAAATAAAAAGCTTGTGCCCTTTTGTCCACCATCACACGTTTTGTCCGTAGCTTTATATCCGCTAACTTTTTTCCGCAGAAAACAAGTGTTGTTTTTTGACCGCCATGAAGCGTTTTTGTCCGTAGCTTTATGTGCGCTAGCTTTTTGTCCGCAGAAAATAAGCGTGTTTTTTTGTCCACCCTGACGCGTTCTGTCCGTAGCTTTAAGTCCGTTAGCTTTTTTTTCCGCAGAAAAAAAGAGATTGCGTACTTTTTTGTCCACCATGACGCGTTTTGTACGCGTAGCTTTTGTCCACATAAATTGATATGTGCGCGCATGACGAGTTCTATCCGAAGTGTTTTGTCCGTTTAGCCTTTTGTTCGAATAAATGTATGTTTGCGTGCTTTCTTTATATGTTTTTAAGTTTATTATTTATTTGTCTCCTATGACATATATTTCCCGTATAGTCATTGCGTTTTACGATTCAGCGACATATTGTATATGGTATTATAGTCTCTCTCTTTCTCCGTCGCTCTCTCTCTCTCTCTCTCTCTCTGTCTGTCTCTCTCTCTCTCTCTCTCTCTCTCTCTCTCTCTGTTTGTCATTGTGATGAATGAAATTAGTATAGTAGAGACTTTAATAGAAATGGTTATTATCTCATACAATATGCAGAGCAGACATCGAGTCTGCTGCAATATCTGGCGGCCGATGTGTTAGGGCCAATGTCTCCAGGTCCTAATGCTTTACTCTTGATAGAATAGTATAGCTTATGATCTTGTTGGTGGAGAGAGGGTAATATATATGACCCTGTGGAGCGGAGATTTATTTATTTTAGCTAGGCATGTTTAATGGAAACTTTAAAAATATTTTACGCTTAAGCCGGGCTAAAGGGCGTCAGCGGTAGTTAGCATATTTCACTATCGCTCATGAACAATCAATCAAACCGAGACTGCAATAGTTCGTATGTGTCGTGCTCGGCCGTTTCCAAAGGTCCATTATCATACTCTTTTTTATATTTTGAATAATCATCTGTTCCATTCCCGAGGTGAAATATGCTATTCAGACCTATATAATGCTAACTTTGACAATCCCTTTCCCTTAAACTATTTTAGCATATTAATATATTTTACAAGTATGGTCAGAGAATAGTTCTAAAGTTCCAAACTGAGTATTAACAGCATGTGATCCTGAGGTCATGCATTTTTTCACCCCGGGAGAGCTGAGGTCAAGACAATGCAAAGAAAGTGTCTCTTCTGAAATTATTAATCAACAGCTTTTATAGTCTGAATCAGAGCATCAGAGTACATTACTAAATTTAATTTGTAAAAATCATGACTCTGGTTGGTTGTTCCGTTCTCAATTTCCTACTCATTTCCCTGAAATAAATGTCGCCTGTAACGTTACGCTTTGCTAACTTCCTCGGTTTGTTATATATCACCGATGAAGCTACGCTTTGATAACTTCCTGTGGCGATCCAAATACAAAAAGTCATACTGTTTGTCAATTGCGTTTTTATACTGATCTTTTCTAGCATCTTGTTGGAAAGCATACCCAGCTCACGATTAACCGGAGTTGTGAAGAAAAAATAATGAGAACAATTTAATCGGATATCTTTGGTAGTTTTGTAATAATATTGCGATAAATACATTACACCAAAATTGTTATGTCTGCCTTGGATAAAATAATTGATATTATCGTTTTAATTACGCTCGCAAACCTGATCATCAACAATAACTACATTTTGAGTATCGGTGTCTAAGTCATTTATAGGGATAACTTCATCATTTGAACATTCTAATATGTCTCCGACTGGAATTTTATTATGTTTTGCAAATTTTACGCTAAGTTTTTGTGACAACCTTGTACTTTGACTGTTTGATAAATCTTGTCATAGTACACTAAATATTTTAGCAACATGTGAACTAATATATTTGTTTTACCGGATCCCGAATTACCACAGATTAGCATTCTAAAACGGCAGTCTGGTATAAAGTTCCATATGTGTTTGAAATTACCGTTTTCTGTCCACATATCATAGTTTGAAATGTCCATTATAATAATACTTGGATAAAACTATAATAATATAACTTATGTTAACTTATGTTACTTTATCTAACCTTATATTATACATGTCTTTGTTTTAAGTGGAAAGAATTAGCAGATAAAATGTAAATAGCAAATAACCTTCATTAATTTCCATTATAATATTACTTGGATAATACTATAATAATATAACTTATGTTAACTTATGTTACTTTATCTAACCTTATATTATACCTGTCTTTGTTTTAAGTGGAAAGAATTAGCAGATAAATGAAAATAGCAAATAATCTTGTCAAAGAATACGCAAATAAAATTATTCAGAAAAGACTAGAAAAAGGATCTAGTAGCGATTTGTACAAAGACATATTTAAATCGGTGACTAGCGAAATAAAAGAGCAGTCGGAGCAGCTAACTAAACAGATAGCTACTCTTTCAGAAATAAGTCAACAATTATTAAGTCTTCATAGCGCCATAGGCGAGGAAGTACGAGAAAGAGAAGCGTAAAGGGGATTACCTCAGTTATTGTTCGCCTGGAGAAACATCTGATGATACGCTTGAAGAAGAGCCTGCTGCGAGACGTAAGGAACCCAGGCAAATGTATGATGTTAAAATAGATGCTGACATGGATGAAGAAGCACTTAAAAAGCATGGTTTGCCAATCACGTCTACAATACCAGGCCTTGTGGACGGGAGTGATGATTATAAAAGATATGTTAAAAACCCTGATGAGGCATTCAAAAACATCTCTAGCTCTGTGAGGGGCTTAAACATGAACATAAAAAACCTTTGTGAAACAAAACCTAAAAGAAAGGCTTGACAAAGCAGAAACTAATCAAACTACAAACGAAATTAAAAATACTTGGATGACCCTAAATTACGCTAAGAAGCAGTAAAAAAAGCGTGGTAATCTGCGTTATGAAATGGAGACAAAGGTTGCCCGAACGCGTTCGAACGGCCAGCGAAACTGCAAAAAAGTCTACTAGCAAGGGATACAACAAGAAAGACATTACTATAAACAAGATATGAAAATCGAACAGGAAAAGTAGCATTGAAGGACCACAGTCAACCAAAGACACACACGGGCCAAATAAGACATCACACACACAAACGGGCTGAAAATAGGGCTACCGCCTTGGAACGGTCAATGGAAAAAACGGCCCCTGGGAGTTTAAACCAGGTTCTAGGGTGCACCAAACTTTATAATTACTCTACTATCATCCCATTAAAACGGGACAATGTAAATAAACAAATCCCCGCCATGAACAATTCTCTAACCAACAAGGTAGCATTAATAGGCAATATAAAACAAAAAGATGCTCGTGTATATATAAATACAAAAACACAATAGCCTAGAAAGCCACAAAGAAGGTATTCAATGACTTGGGAGAATCCAGAGCAACAAGAGAACAAACCATTGAGGGCACGACAAGACAAGACCGCAGACAAACATCAAACTTCAACGTCCTTTTGGGCTTTAGGTAGACGTCATCATAGGGTCTACAACCTGTCCGGTAATCGCACAATTAAAGAGGAAAGCATAGTAGCGAACTGTACATGGGTCCACCACCAAGCATGCAGTACGTTGCAAAATGATAGGGTCATAACCTCTTTTGATAAACCTTTTAATAAGTTTAACAAAGATAGTATGAAAGTGATCGTTACCAAGGATCTTACGAAGTTTGTAAATCACGTCACAATAGAAGTCAGGTTGTGATAGTCCTTGTCACAGAAGAGTTCTTAAATTAGTTTTATATTTAGAAAGAAGATCAGGGTTACGATAATAAAATTTTGCAAAGGTTTTACGAAGGTTATGGTAACGGTGGCCCTGATGGAGTAACTTTTTAGTTATACAAAGATTACGGATATTAAAGTCTTCACCTCGAGTACAAGCTCTAGAAAAACGAATAAGTAGACCCAGTAAGAAGTTGCTCGTGGAACACCCCCATCTAAATGGGGATAATTAACAATATCAAAATTAAAATAATTTCTTTTGTCATATATTTTGCTAATGATTTCACCAAAAGAAGTGTTAGTATCAGAAATATTATCTCTATTAAGTTGAAGTTATTTAGGTATTATTAACCATAGTAGAAAAGAAAAGGTTGTCAATGTTCAATATGTCATCCATATACCTTGAGGTGTCATTAAAGGCTTTAATAACTTCTGCCTGTGTAACTGGTGAAAGACTCAAATCTGATGCACAGTTCATACCCATAGGGATACCAACAATTTGTCTATACATGGTAATTCTATACCTCACGAAAATATTATCTAATAGGAAGATGAGTGCTTTACAAACTTCTTGGAAAGTCCTCATAGTGTAATGTTTTAAATGGCCGTTAGTAAAAAACGCTTTAATATTATTCCATGCCAAAAATATAGGTTTTTTTCTCTAGCGAAAGTTTTTTTAATAAGAACAATAAGCTTGTATTTGTTAAGGTGATGTGGTAAGGTTGTATATTGTGTAGAGAAGTCATAAGTGCTTATAGATGAAACTTTCCGTTTATTGAAAATGTTATCAATAAATACTGAAAAGGTGATCCCTTGGAAGCAACAAAAACAAACAAGAGAGAAAAGTAGCTGACTCGGTTTTATTGAGTCTGCTCATGAGAGGTAATTATAAGATGCAACATCTCTCACGCCTCCTAGCACCGGCTTAAAGCTACAGAGTCCCTATATCAATCGATTTCTTCTTTGTAGGCGTGTCTTTATTTGTAACTTCATGTTCACCAGCTCATGTCGAAATCGGGTATTTAAGCGAGCAAATATAGCGAAGGAAATCATTTACTGTATATACATCGACCAGTGCACATCGTACCTATACACAGATAACAGTAATTTTTACAAAAATAAAAATTTAGCTTCTTTCGGGGCTCGAACACACGACCTTCTGATTTCAAGTCCTGTGCTCTATCCACTGAACCACAACGCTACTGGAGAAAACAGTATACTAACTACCATATATTATGAGGCAAAATAACTTAACATATTTGAACGCAACTAATGATGGATCAATAAATATGCAGTCCATATTGTCGCACGTGTAAATTAACATTGCCTGGTGTAATACTGTATCTTATCAATATGAAACTAATACTTCGCCTCAAATCAACCATATCTCGACTTGTTATTTAGCACTTGATGAGTTTGTGTGCGCGCTCTTGTTATTACGTAATGCCTATTTAGTGTTAAAAATGCTACAAAATACCAATAAATAGCAGTGGTCTAGGGGTTCAGCGTACATCTTTCAAAACTTATAAGTGCAAGGCTGTGGTTCAAATCCCGTTCCGGGTAACTATTTTTTTATCACATATATTCTGGAGCCGTATATTTATCGATGTTACCTGTACGGAGGCTAAATAAAAATGTGAATTTTACGTATCGATTTCTCCTTATATACCGACTTTTGGGGTGTTCGTCGATTTGAAACTACTTCACACGTGACTCATTCATATTCATGAGTTACTACTAGTTAAAATAGGGACTGTACAGCTTTAAGCGATATTCTACTTTAAAGCAGCACAAAATGTGTTTTGAAGTTTTTTATCGACCAAAATAAATTAATCCCAGGATTTTCATAAGTTTTAGCACAATATTGTTTAACGTGATCTTTAACGGCAGTAATACAAGAAGTTAACAGTTTGGAGATGTTTGTGATTGTGCAGGCACTGGAATTCGAAATAAAGCGGGCATTATACGAATGTTTATGTAATTTAGGAACAAGTACATAGTTGGCAGTTTGTTCTGCTTTTCGTCTACCCCAGCCTTGAAAGTTGTGCACCGAGTGATATATGTGGAAACAACATCATCCTCAGAAGATTGAACTGGAGTATACGAATTAGTGCTAATGTTCATTACGGCAATTTACAAAAGGGTTTCCTGAACTTACTGGTCATCACAAACTTATTGCTAAACACGGAGAAGCAGTTATGCTGAATCTAAAAGTAGACGATGATTTTATAGATTTGGTAAGAAAGCGTTACAATATAGAAAAACATACCCAAAGCTGTCTCAAAATGCTTTCAATAAACTGACAGAATTATCTGGTTTGCCAATTCATAAAAGTTCTTCAAAGTTCAAATTCAAAGTTCGATTATTACAATAGCCCTGACGATTTGGTTAATGATCTTGAGTTAGTATGCGGAAGTATCGAATCAGGAAATAATAGTCCACAGTTAATAAATAAAGGTGTTAGCATAATTGATGAATTATTAAAAATAGGCAAATAACAGCCAGAGAACATTAACAATTATTTTCTATATATTTTATTTAATCTAATTATTATTATAAATAGAGAAATAAAAAGCAAGGTAGAATTAATTACTTACTTGACTCGACTAACAGCAGCATATATATTTAGTTATAAATTATGTGGTAGGATGCTCAAACAACTGCACGATTAGAAGAAGAGGTAATCACATTGCGTTAACAAAAATATTGCAAATCCAACAAAACGATAATTTTACTGAACCCTTGCCGAGATACATAAAGCGGTACAAATTGAACGGTTGCTAAAAGTAACCAGTTCAACTAGCTAAGATGCTGTTTTTCAACCTGTTCCAATATTGTATTATACTTGTCCAATGTGGCTTTTGGTTTAATGGATTTTGTTTTTCTTTGTATTTTTTAAATTTAATTTCTTTTAAGTCTTTTTCTGCCTTTTATTTTAGTCAAAATCCTTACAATTTTGAAAAACAAATACCCAAATCTCTGTTTCTTCGTAGGGGATAAATTATACTTTTATAAAGGTTTTTCTAGATGGTATTTTCTTTGATAAACGCTTTTCTTGCGAACGCCCCGATAATCTGCAACGAGATCATATCCGTTGTGGGTCCGCGGCCGCGGATGACCGCGGACAAACATCAAAGGCCACCGTCCTAATGGGCTTTAGGTAGGCGTCATCATAGGGTCCACAGCTTGTCCGGTCATCGTACAACTAAAGAGGAAAGCGTAGTGGCGAACTGTAAAATGGTTAGGGTTAGGGTTAGACCACTTATTGGATTTCAACGTAAATTGGCATGATGACTTGCATCTCGCATTTCTTTTCCGGTTTCATGGTTTTTGACAAGCGTTATGGCCCTTTGACTTTTTAACTTTAAACCTGTTGTTTGCCCTATCCACTATAAATCTTATTTTAACAAGATTGTGCAGGGTGGGGAGAAATCTGTTTTCTCAATAAATCCTCTAGTTTTATATGTGTTTGCTTCAGAGTATCGAACACATTCAATAGATTTTGATACAATAAAACATGAATAAACTATATGATATGAAACAAGAGATGCGAGCTGTAAAACTAATGCGCATGGCATATTATGTCAGAATTATGTGCTTGTCGTTCTAAGTGTTATAGTCCCTTTGCCATCCTCCAAGTGGCATCCATGTGAAGTTCAACACGATATGAGTCTGGACTGAGTTGTGAGTGTAGTGAGCGGGATGTTCTGCCTAACTGATCCACATTGTGTGTGTGTGTGTGTGTGTGTGTGTTTCTGATGATTTAGGTCCATCTGCCAGTTTAACCGAACTCAATGTAGCTGTTACCCTACAAGGTGTCACGCCGGTCTGCCACAATAGAGTAAGGACAATTGATCCACCTTATGTTCACACACTCGTTGTTCATTTTATAGTGCTGTCTCATTGGAAATACCATGTCGTGTTACATGATAACCAACCCAATCACATTATTCTGACATCGAGCCAACCAGTTCTAGCACTTCCCCTATATTGCTCGTCGGACAAGTGTTACAATTGAAGAGTTCCATTTTAAACTCTTTCGTTTAACGCGGTTCTTAGTACTCGACCTCCCAACCCACTTTAACAGACACTTTAACACCTCGGCCACTGCGGACTGGTGCATCATAAGAATAAGAAGCATCCCCCACTTCATACAGTCCAGCTTTAAAGCAGACCTGGGATGAATACAGAGCAGGCGTACTATATATTCTGTGAGAACAAATGCTAGAGACGGCCTTTAGAAGGCAAGTGGCTTGCCCAATGGTGTTACTGGGTGTGTTTGGGGGTAGAAGTTGATAATTGAGACGGGAAGAGATATGCTTTTAAGTCACTATCGCCAACAACAGGTTCATTTTACAAAACCGTTCTTCCAAACTCTGTCTATGTGTAGAGGTCATAAACTAATGCATGTGTGCATATGTGTAGATAAAAAATATATATTAAGTAACGGGTACGTAACATAACTAATTAATTATGCTTAAAACGAATTAAAAGTTGGCAACTCATTGTTCGAAGTGTCCGACCGGTTAAGGCGGTTATATTATAGTTTTATAGTTCAGATTCGCAATATTTGCAAGCTACATAATTTATATGCCATATAGTTAGTATAGTTAGTGACTTTAAGTACGCAATATTAATATGAACAACATCAAAAGTGTGAATTTTTACCAATGACTTAATGAAAGTTTGAATAACTTTAATACCAGTCAAACTTGATCTGAATACTTCCCGCCCCATATTTCACCCCTCTTTCATCGATTGTGTGTTTGTTGTTACCGCGACTCCTTTAAAGACATGAAAGGTTCTTCAGTGTTCTTAATCGCCAGTGTCCCACTTAGAGATTGGTGAATATTCATTGCATAGGTTGATTTGAGTAGGTTGATTTCCTTTGAAACTGACTGTGCCCCTGGTGAAATGATGCTAATATGGACATTTTCAAGAAAATTATAGTTTGGATTATAAAGCTTTATATTTCAATTTTAGTCCATTACCGACCCTTTTTATAGTGTGAAACAGGTATAACGCCCCACCCCTTTTATTATTATGGTAAAAAATAATTCTCCGAAAATAAGCTAACTATCCACACCTGGATAGTGATGTACCTCGTGCTACATCATACGGGGTTTATATCTCCCAGCTCATTCGTTATAATAATTATATGAAAACTAAAACTGAAAATCCTCTCGAGTACGTAGAGTAAAATCTACTGTTATACTAGATCTAGGCCTACAGATGAAAGTTTGCTGCTCAATGAAAATCATCATAAACATTCATTTATTTTTTGAAAATGGTTGCGATAGTTATACCGTTGGATTGAAAATAGCATAAAAAGTAGTTCTTTGAAATAGTTAAAATATTTTAAAAATTGTGGTCAGTTAACATTAATTTTTCTTCTACCATGTCGAGTCATAGCGTCAGTAAAAACGTTGGTGACGTCACCGTCTTCATGAGACAGGGACATTATCATTATCGATTTTTCGCCCTATCGTATCCAAAATGGAATAATGACTGCATAATACAACCTTTTCAATAGAAATTTGTATCCTATAATTAGGTAGGCATGTAATATAGAATCATAATTAGGAATTTAATTGATGATTAAGGTAGGGCACAGTTCAGTCTAAATGACCTATACAATGTGTTAATGAGCCATCCATTCAACCAAAATATGTCAAGTGAATGTGCCATAAAATTAGTTGGGAATTTCTAAGAAAGGAAAAAAATGCAAATATGTTATCATGTGGTGGCTAAAAATGATTATTTTGTTCGTTATTTTCTTTTATCGGTAAGTATATTCAGCAGATTGTATAATTAAAAAATCAAAGTATATTAACAAAATACAAATACGTGTAATTGTTGTTATATTATTCTTTGAAAACAACGTTTGATGGAAATATTGAAGGGGAAAATATGATTACTTTGTCCCTTCCTCGACAAATTGTATTGCCTTTGGATCTCAACTTTAAAATGACAGCAATTTTGGTTGAACGCTGATACAAATATAAAATGCAATTTCAGCCCCCATTTGGATGAGAATCTAGCATATTTTTTTTATATTGGCCCAACTCAAATAGGGAATTTAGGCCAAATAGGTTGAAGTTATAAACAATTTTATGTTAATAAGAACTGTATTGATTTAAAATATTACTTACCACTTCAGTTTTTCTTCTTTAGGACAACAGGGATTTAGCAGTTGTTTAAAAGCGTGGTTTTCCTAATAATCATGTATTACTTTTGTCATCAACAACACTAGTGACATCATAATCGTTACGATTAGTTATAATGAAGCTATAAGTCTATCTTAGATATTGTCAATAATTTCAACGCAAAACAAGTCCAACTTAAGTTAGTCCATATATTTACACGAGCATATTTGTGTTTTACTTATATTGCCTAGTGATGCTGCCTTGTTGGTTAGATGACAGTAGGGTAAGTGTGAGGTTTGGTGCACCATAGAACCGGTTTAAACCCCCAGTGGCCTTTGTTGCCACTGACCGTTCCAAGGCGGTAGCCCTATTGTCAACCCTTTTGTGTTTGTGATGTCGTTTGCATTTTTTATTACTTTTGCCTTCTCGTTTGTCTGTTTGAATGTTTGTTTTTGTGTTTTGTGACTGACTTTCGCCCTTGAATGCTGCTTTCCATGTCCGATATTTTTATCTTTCTTTATTCCCCTGTTTTGCCTCTATCAAATTTGTTGTTTAGAGATAGACTTATGTGTTATTTAATAATAAAATCAATAATAAGTTCAAAATGATAAAAACTGAATTTTTACATAATATGTATTTCATCTTTTCATATTTCAAAAAAGCAAAAAAGTGATTTTGTGAACAAAAAAAGAGTTAGACCAGGGCTTGCGCCAATCCCTCAATATATATATCCTTTTGAGGTATGTAGGTCAAAAGTCAAGGTCGCCATGACCTGTTAGGCGCCATGACCGCATTCAAAACAATAACTTCAAAACCATAAACCCTAGGTAAAAAGTGGAACCCATTTTTTAGGGTCAGTAGGTCAAAGGTCAAGGACACCAAGACCTTATATGGAAATACTCATTATGGATAAACTTCAAAATCATAAAACTCACTACATTGCACCAGGTGAGAGGTAGAACTCGATTGTTTTTTAAGGTCGAAGGTCAAGGTCGCTATGCTATAACTTTATATGGAAATATGCATTCCGCGCGATAACTGCTATAAAAAAATACTGATAAACCTCACAATCATGACATGTCCTGGGTACATTGCTTTTGGTGAGAGCAGGAAACCTACTGGTTTTGGGTAAGTGGGTCAAAGATCAAGGTGACCATGACTTTGTATTGAAATAGGCATTCCTTGAGATAACTTCGAAACTAAAATACACATACTCATGACATAGGTTAATTGCTTTTGGTGAGAGGAGGAAGCCTATTGATTTTTCGGTCAGATAATCAAAGTTCAAGGTCTCCATGACCTTGTTTGGATATAGGCATTCCGTGCAATAACTTCAAAACCATAACACCCACACTCATGAATTGTCATAGGTACATTGCCATTGCTGAGAGGAGGAACCCTATTGATTTTGGGTCAATTAATGAAAAGTCAATGTCGCCATGATTTATAAAATGTGCATTTTGCCTTAACCTTAACACCTACACTCATTAAACGTCATAGCTACATTCACTGTGGTGAGAGAAATAAATGTATTGTCTTTGGAGTCAGTAGAACAAGATCTAGGTCACCATGACCGAATATGGAAATACACATCCCGCTAAATAACTTTGAAACCATAACGCTCAAACTCAGGAAATTCTATAGGTATATTGATCATCAGTCCATAGTTCAAGTGATAACTCCCAGATTATAATATATATACTCATGAAATTTTGTAGGCATATTGCCCTTGGTCCTCATATAGACACACGTATTCCAAATGACAACCCCGTAAATATAATACAAGCACTTCTAAACGTCATAGGTGCATTTCTCTTGATAATAGGAGGAAGCATATTACTGTTGAAATCAGTAGGTCATCAAGGTGACATTGACCAGATTCTAAAAGACGTTATTCCCACTGTAAGTATTACACCTATAATTAAATCTTAATTGAAATGGTACCCGTGCGAAAACAACAAAGAAAAAGGTTATAATTATAACCCTTATTAAATGCATGCATAGTTTATTTTAAAGATTGCATAATATAAAAATGTTATATACAATAATAAATGGATTGGAACGAAATAGAGATTATAGAGATCTTTTGTATGCTTAGTAGGTCAAATGGCAAGGTTACTGTGACCTGATTATGAAATATTTTTTTCTCAGTTGTTGTTCATGAACTATTTGACCTACAATCTCGAAACTTTATTTAAATAATGTTCTTGCTTAAACAACATCCACTATCAGTTTTTTGGTTAGAAGATCAAAAAGTAAAGTTGATATTGAACTGACACTTAGGAAATGCTTTTATTATAAACAAAACTTTAGCAAACGGGCGTATAAGTCCCCGTTATGCCTCGCACTTGATTTTTGTTCTTGTCATGTTTAATTTTATGTCCCACTATCTATTCGCCAGTAGGTACTGCCATTCATTGTTAAAATAATAAAGCATGGAAAAGGACGGCATTAAATATTTATCAAGCCATTGATTTGACTGACAAACTTGATCCAACGTCGGTATCACAACCTGACTTCAATGGTGATGTGATTTACAAACTTCGTAAGATTCTTGCTCATGATCACTTTTATACTATCTTTGTTAAACTTGCTAAAAGGTTTCTCAAAAGAGGTTATGACCTTATCACATTGCAACGTACTGCATGCTTGGTGGTGGACCCTTTTACAGTTCGCCACTACGATTTCCTCTTTAATTGTACGATGACCGGACAGGCTTTGGACCCTATGATGACGCCTACCTAGAGCCCATTAGGACATTGGCGTTTGATGTTTGTCCGCGGTCTTGTCTTGTAGTGCCCTCAATGGGTTATTCTCTTGTTGCTCTGACTTCTGCCAAGTCATCGAGTACCTTCATTGTGGCTTTCTAGTATTGTTTGTATTTATATATACACGAGCATCTAGGTGTTTTACTTATATTGCCTTTTAACGTTGCCTTGTTGGTTAGCGAATATTTCATGGCGGGGATTTCTTTATTTACACAGTCCCGTTTAATTGGGATGACAATAGGGTAAGTGTGAGGTTTGGTGCACCCTAGAACCTGGTTTAAACCCCGAGACGCCTTTTTGGCCACTGACCGTTCCAAGGCGGAATCGCTATTGTCAACCCTTTTGTGTTTGTGATGTCGTTTTCATTTTTTATTACTTTTGCCTTCTCGTTTGTCTGTTTGCGTGTTTGTTTTTGCGTTTTGCGGTTGATTGTCGTCATTGGATGCTACCTTACCTGTCCGATTTTTTTATCTTTCTTTTTTTTTAGCATTGTATTGAGTACCACAAAAATGTTGTTCTAAAATTGGCCGTGCTGCTAGCATAATGGTAGAGCGTCCACTCCGCCATTATGGGCCGTGGGTTGATTCCCAGGCAGAGTCATAGACTTTATAAAATCAAATATTGTACTAGCTGCTACCATTCATTTTATCAACGTTTTATGACAGACGACTGACGATGACAAACAAACAAACGGATCGATAGACGAAGGGGGAGCACATTTGTTCAAACTGAGACTACGGCTTATCTGAGCTAATGTTTGTTCTCGCAATACTTTGCTGTTGTTATTTTTGATTACATGGTTCCATAATCCTTATTTTGAGCAAGTGACATTAATTAATACATGCATTTGGTTCCTATATTTAGCTCTCTTGGGAAAGAATAGCTACAATTGTTGGACATGGGAAATTCAGGCAGTGTGAGTATTGTTATGTTGTTATTTGTACTGATATCGTCTAAATATTAACTTATTATTTATAACATGGAATATGTTATTTTCGGCGTTATTAGGTATAATTATATTTATATTTTATACGCACAGCTCTTATTTTGTTAATAAATTAATACATCTTTAGACTGTACGTTACGGATTTTAGAACAGTGGTACAGCAATATGAACGTATACCTTTCACAGAACAGTCAGCAAAAACACGCAATAAAACAAAAACAAAAATATCAATGTCAGTAAGAAATAAGGCATCTGACATCACAAACACAAACGGGTTGAGAAAAGGGCTGCCACAATGGAAAGGTCAGTGACAGAAAAGGTGGGGTTTAAACCAGGTTCTATGGTGCACCAACTTCACTCTTACCCTATTGTCATCCCAATAAAACAAGACAGTGTAGAAAAGGAAATGTTCGCAAGGCTATATTATCTTACAAACAGGGTAGCAATAATAGGCAATATAAGTACTAGACATAGATGATAATGTATATATGCATATAAAAAATAAAAAAGCCTAGAAAGCCACAAAGCAAGTACTCAAGGACTTGGTAGAACCCAGAGCAACTGGAGAACAAACCGTTACGGGCACGACAAGACAATACCGTTCTAAGTCTGTAGCCCTATTGTCAATCAGTTTGTGTTGTTGATGGCACATGCCTTCCTTCTTATAAACATTGTAATTATGATCGCTTTAATGCTTGTTTTTGGTTGACTGTGTTCTTTGAAACTACATTTCCTATTCGAGTTGTATATCTACTTTTAATGCAAACATCTACCGTTCCTTCAGGATTTAAGTAGACGTCATTATAGGGTCCAATATCTTTCCGGTCTCGATGACAAAATAAAGAGGAAAGCCAAGAGGAGAACTGTTCATGTGTCAACCACTAAATGATAGGGTCGTGGGTCCTAACTTCTTTTAATACACTTTAACACGTTTAATACGATTGTATGCTAGTGATTGTGACTAAGAATATTCCAAAGTTTATGAATTATATCACCATAGAAATCAGGTCGTAATAATTCTTGTCGCAGAAGCGTTATTAAATTACGTTTATATGTTGATGTATAAATTTCGTAGTTTATCGTAATAGTAGCCCTGATACAGTAGAGTCTTAGTAATACAAATATTACGAATATTAAATGACTGACCTCGAATACACGCTCTAGAAAAACGAGAGTTGAGAGTTGAGAAACATACACTCCCTAGGAAGTTGCTCTGGAAACATTCCATCTAAGTGGAGATAATTAACAATATCAATAAATTAAATCTTCTCTCTTGTCATAGATTTTGCACATTATTTCTCTATTTTTAATAAAAAAAAGTTATAAGTTTGGAGATATTTTGTAGTAGTGCAGGCACATTGACCTTGAAATAATTTTGAAAATACATTTGAATGTGAATAGCTTAAGTATATTAGCGCATTTAAATGATCCTCAATTAAACGAGCATGCCCGCTCCGAGGACTTCTTATGGGTTATATCTTTTTTAACTTGTTATTTTATAGAGTTTGTAGTCAGTTGAGTTTGTAGTCAAGTAGAGGTCATTCGTAACCTAACATTTACATAACTTAAAACAGTATGCCATCAGGACTACAGTTACCACAAACATCAGGACTACAGTTACCACAAACTTCAAAAAAGCCTTTGCTAAATGGTATTTTCGAAACCATGTCATTTAATACATACTATCTTCATTAAACAAATTCGAACGTTTATTGGTTGACACATTAAGAGAAAGAAATGGTAGACCGTTCCAAGGCGGTACCACTGTTGTCAACCCTTATAAGTCTGAGATGTGCATTTTTACTGAATGTGTTTGTGATGTAATTTTGGAGTCAGATTTGCTTTATAATACTTGTTGGAGTGACTGTATTCTGTGAATGCTACACTTCCTGTTGGACTTATAACCTTTTCTTTCCTTTAATGTTTGTCTTCAATGTTTTTGTCTTGTCCACTTAACAGTTAATGGTTTCGATGGCTTTTGACAAGTCATTCAGTACTTGCTTTGCGGTTTGTTAGGCTTTTAGATTTTATATTCATATTTTTATGATCATCTTTCAGTTCTAGTTTGTTAGAAGATACATCCTGGAGATTTATTTATTTACATTAGTCCATTTATATTTGGATGACATTAGGTTAAGAGTAAGATTTGGGGCAACCAAAAATTTGGTTTAAACAACCAGTGGCATTGTTGCCACTGAACGTTCCAATGCGGTACCACATGTTTATGTTTGTAGTGTCGCAAGCTTTTCTTCTAGTTATATTTGGCATGGTTGTATGTTTTTAATGGATGCCTTCGTTTGACTGTGTTCTGTTAATACTGCAAGAGAAACGTAAAATGTAGTGACTAAATATCATCTCCAAACATCGGAATGAAAAACAGTTCTGATAAAAATTCATTATAAAATATGGTACAAGATTTGATTTTTTTTCTTGTTGTTTAAAAATGTGCGTTCCTTTTACTGTTCAGAAAATCAAAATGTGGAAATAAATGAATAATGCAAATAACTAATATTTCATTTTTGTTAAATTTGCAGCACCTAATGGCTAAAGATGTTGCTGACGAACTACGCGGTGTATCAATGTCAACCGATGACTTGAAACTAGCACGTCATGCTAAGCATGTGGTGGCAAGCAACTCCACAAATATCAATGGTGCTGAACTCTTTATAGATTTTCAAGATGTAGAGGCGGTGTTGGTAGAATTAGATCATGGTTCAAATGGGATGAGACTTAACATACTATTCGACTATACTGGTAAACCCGTCAGTGTGATGGAAAATGTTACGTTTTTGCAAGGCGTCAGAAGATATTTCATAGATTGTTGGGAAACAGTAAAAGGGTGGCTAAAAAGTTCTAACAACCCCATTGGGTCGTCAAACAAACCTGCCATTACCTGGTAAACGTCGACAAAAGAAAACTAGTGTATGGTGTGATTTTAATAACGAATGACAGAAAACAGATGAACGAAAGTACTTTAAAGAAACCAAACGTATTTTTAAATAAAATTCAAGGAATCCTTTTTCATTACTTACGAATGTTGCAAAATCAGTGGGCGAAACAGCTAATGTACATCTTTTTATTCCCAAACATGGTCCTTGTTGTTATAAAATTACAGCTAAAGTTTGACCTAATACAAAATGCCATATTAAATTAATAATACATGTACTATGTTAAGTTTTTCAAGGAATAATTACATGTTAGAATTGCTTTTTTGCTGATTATACGGAAATATTTTACTTCACACTTCTATTGAGAATGTCTTCAACGAGGCTGTGACACAGAATATATGTGAGTATATATATTAAAGGTCAAACATTTACTGGAAGCCAAAAGAAACTCACCACTATTTTGAATGTATAAATTACGTATACTGTTGCAATAAGCTTATATTAAACTAATAAATATTTAAATTGTCAAAACTGTTCCGTGTAGACATTTTCAACGGAAAAAAAACCTATTATCAATGTATACATGTCCACACAAACAAATAAATAACAATACACACATATTAAAATTATAAATGTGGTGCGTTCGTTTTAAGATATTTCTGTGGAATGGTGATAATTCCTACTTTGTTTTCTTCGAATTAAACTAGCGAATTACGTGACGTAGACGTGTTAACGTCATGTTTTCCTTCTGCTTTTGCTTGATTTGTTTCGATGATAAAAAGTGTATTACATCTTTCTAAATAAGTGTAAATCAACTGGAATTGATTATAAATCCGCTAGAAAAGTGTTACACTCAAGAGATTTCAGTATTTTTTCTTCATTTACTGATTGGCATTCGTCAGTGTCAACAAAGACACGTGCATTGTGATTTATACGAAAAGATCATCTACCAAGTGTGTTTGAACGGCGACCCGGGGTAAAAAACCTGCCCCGGGGTTACTGTTTTAAAAGCCTTAAAAAGAAAAAAAAATTGAAAAGTCTTCTCTGACCTTACCAGCCCTCTTTTTTTCTCAATACTCAAGTGTCTACTGTGAACAAGATCATCAGGTGAGGAATTCACGCTATGTACATATACCACTATATACATAGCTAAATTCAACGCACATTGCGATATTATATGTGCTTATGCAGTAAACGAATTGATTTTTAGATGCTAATTAAATAGACAGGGAGCTTGGTCGCAGCAAACATAACTCCCTCGACTTTATTCCCATAACACATCTCATCACACTATGTAACCCCTGCATGCACAAGAAAGAGTGAGAATCCGCTCGTCCCCATCTGATTTAGTTTTGATTTTATTTTAAACATATCTATTGTTTCCCGAAAATATCCTATAAATAAATATAGTCTCTATTAGTTGTTTTGTTATGCAATGGGCGAAAAGAAATGTTGACCGAGTCGATCAATTTAGACTTCTGCATATTAATTATATTGTTTAAAGTAACCAATGAACATGTTGGATACAATTTAAGCTTTCCAAACACTTAAGCAGACGCATAAATATGCGATACAGTTTTCATTTAATTCGCATTGGATTCCTTTTATCATATGGCCTCAGATGCTACATACATTTGCGAAACGTAAAGCAGATGGGAAAATGCCAGCGCGCATAGTGTTAAATAACGTTTAACGTCAAAATCAAGTTAGTGACTTTATAAATGGACAAAGTGTTTGAGTAATAATTAACTTCTTCTGTAGAAAACACACTTACGTAGAACAGACACATTTTGAAAAACACTATAACAACTTATTTTCCTTCTATTAAAATTCAAACTTTTGTTATACATACTATCTCTAACCCTAAAATGTATAAATGTGTGAAAACAAGAGTGTGACAAAACTACTGGATGAAGGAAAAGTAGACGAAATCCTAAACGCTGTTAAACAATCTAACACATTAATATCTTCATATTCTCCAAAATAAAAATATATACATATATATTTTTTAATGTTTATATTTTATTATCTGCTATTCTCAAATGTATTTTGTTTGCTTTTGAAGTATTTAACCAAGATATGAATTGATAAAAATCAACATCGGGCAATGTTTAGTTTGACAAAATAACATCAGCAGAATAGGTAAATAATAATCACACACATGTATAAGTTTTGCTATTAATTCTGATTTGCTATGTGTATATTCGTGTTCTTTTTTATGATATATGTTTAATCTTAAGTGAACGCATCAGCCTCAAACTTTATTGACAACGTCTATTTATTGTTTTACTTTAAATCAAATAAAGTATTGGTAATTCATATTAAAAAAATGTTACCTCAAGCAATGTCTGGCACAATGACATTACATTAGCAAAATCAGGAAATAGTTATATTATGTAATAGTATTGCTATAATATATATTTGGGCTTATGTTGGAATATATAACAAAGACAATTCATCAACCACAATAATATAACAATTTATAACAATATATTAATTGTCATATTATATATTATGTATGAGATTAAAGATATAATATATTCACTCGAAACTACTACTGTTCTAGCAATAATTTTGCTTATGTTTGCTTTTATAAATGGTATTTTTTTTAACACCAATGTTAAGTTATCTGGTAATAAATCTGTTTGGTAACTTGTTTTATAATTTTGAAAAGTTTTGCTTTAAAGAAATATACATGTTGTGTTGATCAAGTGCTATAGATAGTGCATTTGTAACTAATTACTACTGAATAAAACGTTGTCAGATGTTGAATCGTATTTGTGTTTCGTTTTGTGTTATTTCTACAAATCCATAGTAACCAAGAAATATAAAAAGATCGGACAGGGAAAGTATCATTCAAGGAGGACAGTCAACCATAAAACACAGAAACAAACACGCAAACAGACAAACAAGAAGGCAAAAGTAATAATAAATGCAAGCGACATCACAAACACAAAAGTGTTGACATTAGGGATACAGCCTTGGAACGGTCAGTGGCAAAGTAGGCCACTGGGGGGTTCTAGGGTGCACCAAACCTCACACTTACCCTACTTCATCTCATTAAAACAGGACAGTGTAAATAAAGAAATCCCCACCATGATCTAATCTCTAACGAACAAGGCAGCATCAATAGGCAATATAATTAAAACACAAATATGCTCGTGTAAATATAATACAAAAAAGCAATAGTCTAGAAAGCCACAATGAAGGTACTCAGTGATTTGGCAGAAACCAGAGCAACAAGCGAATAAACCATTAAGGGCACGACAAGAAAGATCATAGACAAACATCAAACGCCACCGTCTCAATGGACTTTAGGTATGCGTCATCATAGGTTCCACAGCATGTACTGTCATCGTACAATTAAAGAGGAAAGCATAGTGGCGAACTGTAAAAGGGTCCACCACCAAGCATGCAGTACGTTGGAAAATGATAGGGTCATAACCTCTTCTGATAAACTATTTAACAAGTTTAACAAAGATAGTATGAAAGTGATCATGACCAAGAATCTTACGAAGTTTATAAATCACATCACCATAGAAGTCAAACAACCTCAGTGGTAATGCATACCTGGTACCTTATAAAGTTACTGCCCATGTTTATATGTCACGATATGATCGAATATAAGAGGCATGCCATTGAATAAGGTCACAGAATGTTGTCTTCTTTGAAGCCAGGAAGGAAGATAAATATTGCCACTGAGTTGGCACATGAGTAGCAAATGTGCTCGAACTGAAAAAGTTGTCAAGGTCCTCAATAACCGACTCGGCCAAATACATCAATTAATGATTATGTCTTCTTTCCTATATATATTTGCATGAAACTTACAGTATATTACTTGAACACATGTACATATATCTAGTAAATGCTAACTTAAAAACAATCGAATTCGTATGTGATCAGTTAATGAAGCAGATAGATTCATACTCTGGGTATATTCATAAGTAAATAGCACATACTGACACAGACAGAGTCATGCTCTGTAACTATTCATAAATAAGAAGCCCATGTCGTAACATTCGACATTCACATTCTAGAATGATTGTATCACGTGATCCCTGCATGATATCTGATTTAACGGCACACTGTTTAAAAACTGTTGTTTTCTCAGGTATCATTTTACTGTTTCTACATAAACATACCACAGAGTTAACATCAACAAAACAGCCAGACCATGAGGAGACGCCAAGTGGGTTGACTATTCGAAAGTAGCATTAACTAGATTTTACTGTGATTACGTAAAACACTCAATGTTACAGTCAAGTTTTCAACCCACACAGTTTCAATGTGGTTATTTAAAAGGGGACATGGTCCATAAATATGCAAATAAAAATTGAGCTGAGTACAAAGGTATCGCTAATATCGGTTCAACCAGATATTTCTGTTACGAATGGTGACCTTTTTCTTGTTTTCCAATTGAAACATCATAATAATAAATGCATAATAGATGGGTAGTAAATAGTATTTAATAGTGTCTGTATATTTGTATAAGACGCTCCATTCAAACAATAAGCAACTCCGCAAAATATGCATTTTAAATAGTATATATCAGTAACACAGATAACTGAAATTCGGTATGATGAAGATGGTACGTTAAATGTTTGAACCAAATTAAACAAGTTAATCAGACAGACTGGGTATGGTCAAGTTAGGAGACGAGAGTTATTCGAATTAGGATAGCCATGGATTATTTTAAATTCGACTTTATTTCTTTAATAAAGGTATGCGGAGTGCTATCATAAAATCATTTATAATGGTACTACACAAGTATATTTCAGTAGATTCTAAAAATGGGAATGACAATTACAAAAATGTGTCTTATGAAGTTTTAATACAATAAAAAGAAATACCCGTGCTTCAAAATTGAAACAAATATGTCTATATTGATCAAGTTCGACAATGCAGCAATGAGCAAATTAAGAAATGCACTACTGTGTTATCGCTCTTGCTTTATAGTCCAGAGTCCATCGGGAAGAAAGTGGCTTATTTCTCATGGTCGATGGCATCGGAGAGTAGGAATGTTTGAATACAATATTTGTGTTGCTCAATACCACCTGCATATGGTTCTGCCGGATGCCACTGGAAAAAACCCATGTGACGGCCACAAATTAGGTCAAAGGTCAATTAGGTGCACTTTTTATACATCTCCATTGTAATTTGTTATATCTTCTTCAGTTTTGCGAATATTCTAACAAATATAGTATCAAAATGATGCTAAGAAAAAGTACTTTTATTTATAAGTACTTTCTACAAACTAAGAGATACACATTCTCATGAATATTAATGAGAACGTAAAAAAAATGTCAGATTTTTGTTAAAAAGTATTCTTATTGAAGATTCAAAATGCCATATTTTTATTTTTGTTGTTATTTGAACATCAAAACTGAACAGAAAAAATGCCGAGATAGTTAGCTTTTGATACATATACTGGGAGTGTAGTAATTTGAATGTATGTCTTGTACAATGTCCGCTTAAAGTGGGTGGGAAAATATAAGGACAAATAGAAAGTTACTTCCCTTAGCTCACATGGGCAAATCAAGAGATGTATAAAAACGTCATATTCCGACTTGGGGGCCTACATGTCTGTTTTAATTTCTTGAAAGCCATTGGTCAACATATGGAATCAGTTGGCCTTGATGAGTTGTGGGTAGATGCTGGAGTCTATCCAACCAACGTGACTGCAAATATGCTGGAAGGGAAAGCCTACTACAGAGCTGTTCGTGCACATACCTTAACGTACGAGGCTTTGTGGCGACTAAGATGGAGAATGTTTAAAGAGTGGTTGAACCAAAAGACCAGTGGTACAAACACTATCATTGAACAAATAGAAGAGTCATCTAAGGAGCTGGCTAGTGTCTTCAAAACAGAAAAGATAACTGGATATTGCCAAAACGTGGTAGCCCAGGCTGAGAAGTTAAATCAGGATATTCGGAATGTAAACAGCTGGAAGAATTTGACAATCTGTTCCAGGGCAATAAAAACTATGTGTTTTGGAAGACATACATGGATATGGTTGAGATATTGCTTCTCTTCTTTCGAGCAGAAAGGGAAGGGAACTGGAAACTTCACCTTGAAGCATTTGCTGCCATGTTGCCTTGGTTGACAGCGTATGATCACATGAATTATACACGATGGGGACCGGTGTATTTAACCGAAATGACAGATCTGGAAAACAGAGCTCCCGAAGTTTACAAAGAGTTCGTGGATGGAAATTTCGTTGTCAAGAGAAGTAACAATCACTTCAGCCAAATTCCAACAGATCAAGCCACAGAATGGGTAAATAAACTCTGCAAGATGAATAATGGAATCATTGGCATAACATGATCAGACACAGCAAGACACAAGTTTTGCATTACATGGGCCATTCGCTCCGACATATCTCAGAAGATGAGAGCTCTTTATGCAGATAGTGGAGATGACAAAGATGAGTTCACGTTTACAAGGGTTGACTTTCAACGTTCACGCGTGCAACTTGATGAAAGTCATGTTCAAGCACTGTTAAAACAGCTTGAGATACTAGACGTGTTTTGTTGTAAAGGACTAGGTGCAGACATTGAAGAAGGCAACGATGCGAATACTTCAGAAAAAACTATTAAACTACCAGTGAATGAGTGTCTATTGCAACCAAAGATGTAGCAACAACAGACGTCACCAATGATCTTGTTGAAGCTGAAGCTCAAGGCAAAGCCCACCTTCTGAAAAATGTTGAAGAGAGACTAGTTTCAAAGAAAATAAGTTTCTTCGACCCAAAGAAAAAGATGAAATTGAAAACATTTGCTACAATGTACCAAGTTCAAGTCAAAACAAAAGAAACCACTCAGGTAATCAAAGCTGACAGAAGTTTGATGCAACGACTTTTCAATGCTGCGAATGCTGGTAGAACTGTAGAAATAGCAACTGTGTTGAAATATGAGTTATCCAGAGCACCACTGTCACTTGCAAGAGTTGATGGAGTGATGAATCCAACAGCCAAATCAGATCTTCTTACAATCCTTACAACTGAAAATTCAGTTCCTGTTCACGAAAAGCTCCCAACTGCTACTTTGTCAACCACTGTAGTGATTGATGGTCACGCGTTGATACAAGCATTAGGTAAACCAGATAGATGCGTAACATTTGGAGATTATGCAGACGTGTTTGTCCAATGTGTTCTGAAATATTTCGCCAAATATTGACATAGTATTCGACAGATACATAGGGAAGTCATCATTAAAGACAAGTACAAGAAGTAAACGAGTCGGCAAACGACGTCCAGTACGTAGAATGATAACTGGTCCCGATGTTCCCCTGCCACAATCATGGAATAATTTCCTGACAAAATGAGTGAGAACAAATCAGATATTGCTAGATTCCTTTCTGAGAATTTGCAAACAAGGGCAGAGAGGTTACCAGACGGGCAAGAGCTTGTGACAGGAGGTGGCTACCAAGATTTGTTGAAAACAACTTCCAATAGACCCGAAGTACCCCACCTGTCAGCGAATCACGAAGAAGCAGATACTAGAATCATTCTTCATGCTTTAGATGCTGCAAGAGATGGTTATGACAGAATAATTGTCAAATGCCAAGATACTGATGTACTGCTCCTAATGATTTACCATCTTGGACATTTAAACATTGGAGTTTGGATGATGTCTGGGACCTCAAAGAAAGCCAAACTATACCCTGTACATCTTATTGCTCAGAAAATGCACCAAGACGAGCGCCTGAACATTTTGGGGTTTCATGCATTGACAGGGTGTGACACAACATCCTCCTTCTCTGGTGTTGGTAAGAAGACTTGTTGGAAGAAGTATGTCACATGTCCAGATCTCCTGTCTGATATTGGAAGAGACACCAAGTCAGATAAGGCAGAGAAGTTTGTATGCTTGCTTTATGGTGTCAATGAAGATTCTGTTGATGTTGCTAGATATACTCTATTTGTCAAGGGTAAGAAAATGCTTGAAATGCTCCCGCTAACAAGTGATGCACTTGAACTTCACATTGCAAGAGCAAATTATCAAGCACGAATATGGATCAATGCTGATGTATCGATCATGAACACAGAAACAAAACCAATAGAAACAAAAGCATGGCAAGATGCTTCCGAGGGATTAGACGTTGTTTGGAAACGGTTACCAACTGTGTATTGAACTGACCAGTTGTGGATGTAAAGCCAAGTGCAAATCTATTCGCTGCAAATGCTTCAAAGCATCATTGAAATGCAATCCCGCATGTGGCTGTGATGGCGTCGATTGTGCAAACCCAATTGAGTGTTGACTTATAGTAATGCTTCATATAATTATAAACATGAGAAAAAATGTATAAAACTCTCTTTAAGTTTGTTATCCAGCATTGAGTACTAGTTTTGTTATACTACAACATAATATTATAAGTGTTTGGTATTTTATGAAAAGAAGTGAAACATATCCTTGCATAAATACATCTAAATTAACTTCATCTTAATTTAATTTTGCACTTAATTGACCTTTGACCTAGTTAAATCTAACTGGTACATATCCATTGCCAATGTCTGCAATATACCGTGTATTGATCAAATAAATTATAGGCATAATATACATAGTAGCGGAATATCGATTTTGACAGATGACGTTTTTTTAGTTCACGCGTGAATTTACCCCCACCCCCTTTGAGCAGTTCTTGTGGACTTATATAATTAAAAAAATAACTTTTTCAAGTAAGTAGCTAGTAGTTTGGTGTTTCATTCCTATCTTATAACAATTTGGGTCTTTGATTAACAAAAAAGAAGAAGATATGTCATATGTTTCGTCCATAAATGACTTTTTAAAGATGTTTTTTTGCCTATTTTTAGACGTTCTCGTTGATATTTATGAATATGCAAATTATCTGATTTACACATGGTCATTATTTATGAAAGGACAATGCATAAGCTTAATTTTGATACCATTTTGGTTATTCTATTCCCAAAACTTTTAAACATATCATGCCATTTCAAAATTGAGATATAAAAAATGTACTTAGTTTACCTTTGACCTAATTACAAGAAAACGAGGCAAAATCAAAGGTGGCATCCGGCAGTTTCACATTACACATACATCAAAGATAACATATAGCATGGATGCCAACTCCTACTCTCCGATGCCATGGCCCGACAGTTTTTCTCCCAATGGACTCCAGACTATTAGATGTAAGTGAACGAGAGGAAAATAGACAGAAATGTAACTTTGATCGTAACATTTGATGGTGGACGATCCATCTCGTCATCATAATTGCTAGTGTTATGTGTAGAAAGTATGAGTTCAAAGACCGTTTTCACCAGACTATACTGAACAGAAATCATTTTCTCACTTTAGTATCTTAACTAATTTTCTTATTTTAAATATATGTTAGAATATTTGTGTGATAAATATTTTGGATTGACCAATACTTTGAAAATCAATTATGTTTTGTGTTTTGTTTTGTTTTGTTTACACAGTTTCAAGTCCTTGTTTGCAGTACAGTGCGGACCTACGATGCCACCTACGTCCGGACGCTGTGGTTTCTATAGGACCCTATATATCTTTTTTTATTCTTTAAATTGTTTATATCTTTAAGAGGACTTTGATTTATATTATGTGTTTATCAGTACATATCATGTTTTTATATAAAGGGAGGATAGCTCTCAGACGATGTAACAATTTAAACAAAAATAATTGATTTTCAAAGTATTCTAACATATATTTAAAATAAGAAAATTAAGATAATATAAAACAAACACATGCTTGGCCTATTTATTGCAGGCCTAACGCCTATAATGAAATAAAACATTGATTATCCTAAAGTACCTCCCTTTTAATTGAATATCGTTTGACATTCAAGTAACTGTAAATCAGCGTTAACATTAAATGTTTCGAAAATTTCATTTGCTACCCATTGGTAGTGGTTATGCTAGTAAAACATGATGTCAACATTATTTTAGCTGGCATATTTTAGAATTGCAAACATCCAAACCCACACTAATTCGAAGTGCTTAACAAAATCCCTTGCACCCAGTTGTATAAGTGTTATAATTAATTGCTAACATAACACATCGACTTTAAATCCTTAAAATGTGGACTTGAAATGAGAACAGGCGATTTAAACTCGTTATTTTGCACTTCAACCGTATATATAATCAAGCGTTTTAATACACAAAACAATGATTTTTCGTAACCCTGATCTTCTTTCCAAATATAAAAGTAATTTAAGAACTCTTCTGCGACAAGGACTATCACAACCTGATTTCTGTGGTGATATGATTTACAAACTTCGTAAGATCCTTGCTCATGATCACTTTCATACTATCTGTGTTAAACTTGTTAAAAGGTTTATCAAAAGAGGTTATGACCCTATCATTTTGCAACGCACTGCTTGGTAGTGAACCCATTTACACTACGTCACTATGATTTTCTCTTTAATTGTACGATGATCGGACAGGTTGTTGACCCTATGATGACCCTATGATGACATCTACCTAAAGCTCAAAAGGATGGTGACATTTAATATTTGTCTGCAATCTTGTCTTGTCGTGCCATCCATGGTTTATTCTCTTGTTGCTCTGGATTCTGCCAAGTCATTGAGTACCCTCTTTGTGGCTTTCTATGCTAATACACTGTCCCGTTTAATTGGAATGACAGTAGGGTAAGTGTGAGGTTTGGTGCGCCCTGGAACCTGGTTTAAACCCCAAGCGACCCTTTCGCCACTGACCGTTCCAAGGCGGTAGCCCTATTGTCAAACGCTGTCGTGCTTGTGACGTCATATGCTTTTATTCGTTATTAACATTGCTATTCATGTTTGTTCTTTTGCGTGTTTTTGGATTTACTTTGTTCTGTGAAAGCTGCATTTCCTGTTCGACTTTTATACTTGATTTTACATATTCTTTTGTGGGTACTTTGACCAGTATATTTATAGTTGTAATCTTAACATTTCGAACAAAGATAATGTTTCTATCGACATTTCATAACTTGTGGACAAATAGATTTGTAACAGCTATTTTCACAACAATGTGTTTAAAGATTCTATAGATACTGCTAGATTATGTGTAATTTACTGTTGATAGCCATATGTGTATAGAAATTTCTTTAACATATTTATTTAATGACTTGACCAGCCATTTAGAATATATAAATGTTTGCGAGTTCCAGACACCTGAATAACCTGATGAGCAGATTACACGTATAACATTATCAATCCACAAGCACTGAATTGTTTAGCATCATAAAGTACATACATGACCGAGTAAACCCTGGTTTAAACCCCCGGAGTCCTTTTTGTCACTGACCAATCCAAGACGGTACCGTTATTATCAACTTTGTTTTCGCATTGTCATTTATTTCTAAATGATATTTCATTCAACAATGTAATTAAATGTGTATTTGTGTTGACTACGTTCTGTGACTTCAGATTGACCAAGCGTGGAATTCTACCCATAATAAGTTATACATATATGTATACATGTCTCTTGAGGCTCAGTTTATGATTTTTTGTTATGGTGTTCTGTCATATGTGTCAGTCATCAAGGAATAATATTACATTTTTCAGTGATCCAATTAGCTTTGGTTGTGTGGAGTGTGGTGCGTTTAATGGTTTGGCATGGAGAATATGTCCTTGATAATTTGTAAATACTTTTTCCAAGTATATATGTATGCAATTTACAACTGAGCTGTCTTGTCTTTCGAAATTAATGAGTTAATATTAATCAGAATTCAAACATCCAACATCAAGGGGCGATAGTACTTCAGAAACCTCTAAAACCACTAGCACAGAGAGTAGAGTTATGCCCCTTGACTGTGTACAGGTATGGTATCAGACCAGTGAAAATCAGCCCATTGAACACAATGCAATATAGGCCATATTTGGAGATCAGCCACAAGTTCCACAACATTCATTCGGTTAAATACACTTTTATTCTGTGAATTAAACACATTTGGCTAGCAAACGGTCCCATATCTGCAATAAAACACGCATTCAGTTTTTCAACATTTCGCGTCATTCATTCATACTATGCGTATTTTGAAATAAACTTCTGCCGAAACCACATCTTCTACCTAACATCTGTGCTCATACTCTCCAAAGAAATAATACTGACAAACACAGTAAAATACTAACTATTCATGACAATAGTCATAATACTTTAACATCAGGTTAGATTTAACAATAAAATAAAAACTAATCTTGGGAAAAACACATACAAGCTAGAAACTTTAGATTTTTTCAAGGAACTATTTTAGCACCCTACGACCCGGAAGTACTTCCTGACTGGTCTGACACCGTATGTAGCGTCGTACAATTATATAGCCTCTAAATAATACAATAACCGTTTTAATGTCGCAAATCACTAGTCATACTTATTTGAATATTTCAATGATTTTGCTTTTGCTTTTATTAATTGTTGATTATTTTGTACCAATACTATATTCAAATCAAGAGTTGAATGACGAAGTAAAATTGAAAACCCCGAATATCATGCTAGTATATGAAAGCAAATTCAAAGGGATTAATCATACGGATTGATACTTTCATTGCTTGGTGACTACATCGATGGTGAAGTATATATATATATTTCAAAACAGGTATACAGTTTAATATTTCTGTTATATGATATATGCATTTATTTATATTCACCGCAGCTGTCAAATCACCTCATGGAAAACATAAACATTATGATCGCAATACTGCCATAAATATTATGCTATCATTCGCATTCACTGACTACTTGAAGGCAATAAGAGTTTGCATTATTAATACTTATTTGAATAGTTCAAATAAAATTGTGTTTACGTAATACTAAGTGTTGATTATAATGCACCCAAACTATAAATCTACAATAGCGAAGAAAAGTGAAGACTCCAAATTGTACTTAATTATATGACAGAAATTTTAGTGAAAATGATACTTGATTAATTATTCGGGAGATGATGTTGATGCTTTATAGATTTCACAAATGTATATATATATGTATATATTATAACAAGACAAAACACCTATCCCGAAGGATATATAGTTTAATATTTCAGTAATTTGACATTATGTATATATTTACCTACGTCGTAGCTGCCGATTCCCCATCAGGATAGGTGTTTTGTATAGTTATAAATCTATAATAGCTATGCTGTCATTATACTGCCATAGTAATGTTGCTATCATAACTATACAACACATGTACACAATGAATAATTGAAGGCAATATGATAACATCGTTAGACGCTGTTTCACGCAGATAATAATAGACCATTATTTATGTTGGAAGACATATGAAGGTCATTTACAGCTGCTTTCAGACTGAGACAGAGGATACAGAGGAATATACGCATATTAAGTGCAGGTTATCATATTGCTTAATCGGCGTGTTACACATTTAGTGGCACAAGACCGACCTTAGAGGTTTTTAACGAATATTTCGGATATATACATTAAATAGAGGACCTTACATCAGTGCTCATTCATTATTGAATTTATGAAACGAGTTGGCAAAATGATATAATGCAAGGCTCTTGCCGAGCATTATATCATTTTTGCTAACGAGTTTAATAAATTCAATAATCAATGAGAACGAATGTTGGATTACATTTATCACATAATTTATAACGTCACATTACGTCAGAAAACGTACATTAACGTGACGTCAATGACGTCAAAAACGTTATGTTATACCACTAGTGGAATATGGAAAATATTGAATGGTGTTATTACACTCCCACACCGCATGTTTTGTGATAAATGCAGGTTATCCGATTACCAAAACGGCGTCCCAATTGTAACAACTTTAATGGCAAATAATAAAAAAGGGTAAACGCACACACAGACACAACACACGTAAATATCTGTTGATATTATTATACGATTTACAATACCAATAAATAAGAAAGTACGACAAATGTTGTCTAAGTTCAACGACAAACATTATTCACTATATAGTCGTTTATAATGTGAATATATATGAATATATGTCGGAAATAAAACAAAACTATCTACTAGTGTTAATAGACATGTATCCAACAATAATAACGTTCAAACGCTTGACACAGAAATTCTGACAGTACAGAAAACAGTAGAAGACTCGGTTTAAATGAGTCTGGTCATGAGAGGTAATATTAATATCACCACCTCTTACGCCATCTATCACCTCCTTAAGTGTTATTCTACTTCAACGCCACCAAATGTGGGCTAGTTGATCCCAAAGAACCAGTAAATATAAAACTACTGTTCGTAGAGCGTGGGAACCTTTTACAGCCATCACACGACACCAAATGAGCGCTAGTGTTAATGTTAATACATACAGGTATGGGAGATCCTTTAGGAACAACCACCGCAACCAACAGAATAAAGTAGCAGACTAGGTTTAATTGAGTCTGTTCATGAGAGGTACTGAAAGAAGCAACATCTCCCATTCGCCCTAGCATATTTAAAACATTCCATCAAAATAAATATTTAAAACTTCCATCAGAAATCTATTGTCAGCGTATTTTGTTTTCATAAAAAAGACATGTTATCATGCAACTAATGTTTCTACTATACAAATACAGCTACTGTCTACTAACCTAATATTTTCCGCCCAACTGCTGTATTATGCTAGTAGCTGCACGCGCTATTATTCGATGACTTAAAAAGTCAGGAATCGGCCATTTAAATATTCTTAAACGCCGAGAACGTTTTTTGCCAAAGTTACTTTCCCTGACAAACTATCCTTTTTTGTATTTTGACGGCAGCAGACGTAAACTGTACATTATGTTATTTAAAACAGTTGCATGATAAAAATCAATTACATTGTTAGTAACTCAGAATTTCAGTTGTATTTTGGCTCGTGTCGAAAAGTGATAAATACTTGCCGTAGGCTCGCATTTATCACTTTTCTTTCACTCGCCAAAATACAGCTGAAATTCTAAGTTACTAACCATGTAATTCTTATATAAAAACCCTAAAGAAAGGTGCAATATAATCCAGTTAGTACAGATAACATATGTCGCTTAATGAACAAACCACTATAACATATAAACTACAGAGCGTACATTTGAACCATGTAGTAACCCGTACATGTTAATTTAGACGTATAGCACGAGTTGCTTCTGTAGAATGTAATTGCGCACCCGGCGCGCGCCCCCGCCCCACGCTCCCTTAAAATTCCTGATCATACATGTATGTCCATGTTACTGTAGATAAAATATCAAACAATTTCGAGGCACGCCCACAGTATAATAAATTGTCTTGCTCGCTTCGCTCGCTCAACGCATAATGGCTAATGAGTCGTTTAATTAACACGTTGTTAAATACTTTTATTTGAAAACGGCCATTTTTACCTTATCAATGCACTACCGCAACCGTTTTATGAGGCTCGAAACGGACCCGAAAATTGACCAAAATCTTACGCCCCCCCATCAAACAATTTCGATGCACGCCCTCATTATAAAAAAATGTCTCGCTCGCTCGACGCACAATGGCTAATGAGTTGTTTAATTAACACATTGTTAAATCCTTTTATTTGAAAACGGACTTTCTTACCCTATCAATGCTCTACCGCAACCGTTTTATGAGGCTAGAAACGGAACCGAATATTGACCAAAATCTTACGCCCCCCACCCCTAAGCTGAAATCATGGATCCGCCCCTGGATTGTGTATTGATAGCGCGAATATAAGTACTCGGTAAAAACAGGTGTCGACCAGATTTGAACCCTAGAACCCTAGTAGCTTGTTATTCGCAACATGCATACAAAAAATATTTGAAATTTGAAGGCAATATGATAACGTCATTAGTAGCTGTTTTATACGCCTAATAATTGAATAGTGTTTAAGTTGGAAGCAGATAAATGTTATTTGAGCTGCTACCAGCGAGAGTCAGCGTATACGTATCGACTTGTATACCTGCCTTTAGAGTATATACATTAAATACAGGTTATCCTCTTGCTAAAGCAGCGTACCATGTGTAACTGCTTTAGTAGAAAAATAGAACTGCAGAGTTTATCCTTGATCATAATCACTTTCATGCAATCTTTATTAAACGTGTTAAGAAGTTTATCAAAAGACATTATGACCCTATCATTTTGCAACGCACAGCATATTCAATGGTTGACCCATTTACCCTTCGCCACTATGCTTTCCTCTTTGATTATGCGATGACCGGACAGATTGTGGACCATATGATGACGTCTACCTAATTAATTATAGGACGGTAGCGTTTGATGTTTTTCTTTAATCTTGTCTTGTCCTAAACGGTGTGTTCTCTTGTTGCTCTGCTTCTGTAAAGCCATTGCGTACTTACTTTGTGGCTTTCTAGGATGTGCTTTTTATATTCTATATACATGATCATGTATGTGTTTTATTTATATTGCCTATTAATGCTTCCTTGTTTGTTGGAGATTATAACCCAGCGGGGATATCTTTATTTACACTGTCCCGTTTATTGGGATGACAATAGGGTAAGAGTGAGGTTTGGTGCACCCTAAAACCTGGTTTAAATTCTCAGCGGCCTTTCTTGCTACTGACCGTTCCAAGGCGGTATCCCTATTTTTTCAACCCGTTTTTGTTTGTGATGTCTTATATTGCCTTTTATTCATCTCTATCGTTGTTCTTTGTTTCTGTGTGTATTTGTGGTTGACTGTCATCCTTGAATGCTACTTTTCCTCTTCGAATTGCATATCTACTTTTAACCGAGTTGTATGCACACAAACCTCACTCAAAACCGGTTGCTGTTACAATACTATTAACAATATAAATAAATAAGACACTCTGTTAACTGTTTTCAAAGGTCAACGGCAAACACAACATAATAAAGTCGTTCATGTGGATATATGTCGGAAATAAAGCAAAATAAAACTAATCTACTAGGATTTACTGAAAAGGGAATCCCTTGGATGCAATACACAAACACAAGAGAGAAAACTAGCAGATTGGCTGTTCCTGAGAAGTAAAACAATTTGAAACACCTCTCATCCGCCCTAGCAACTGAACACTTTACAAAATTAATCAGGAAATTCGTCAGAAAATGATACGACCCTTTAGTATTACAACGCAATTTTGCTTGGTGGTTGACCCTCTACAGTCCGTCACTACGCCTCACTTTCCTATTGTGCGATGATCGAGCAGAAAACCTCGTGCGAATGTATGATTGCATCCTTTAGGCTGCAAGTGCTGTGGTTGTTCAGTACACTTCTGAATACATCCTGAGGTGTTTCTAATTATGTTTTTTTTATATAGTTTTACAATTCTATATAGGTGTATAGTTTCCTAATTTCTCTGGATGTTGACTTTATTGTTAGAGATTTCCATTTGATGGGAAGTACTTTTATCTACACTGTCTTGTCAATTTTAGCGCTGAAGACAGGATAATAGCAAGTTTGTGTACACTTAAAATCAGTGGGCCTTATTGCCTACCGGCCATTTCAAGTCTGTAACACTGTCTTCACCACTCTGTGTATGATCCGAAAGGGATGACATTATAACCTCAAGATAGGTGCAATATATTCCTATTAGTACAGATAACACATGTTATTAAGCTTCATGAACAAACCACTATAACGTATACACTACAGAGCGTATATGTGAACCATGTATTAACCCGTTCATGTTAGTTTGATCATAAAGCACGAGTTGCCCCTCTTATACCATAGTCGTATTCGGTACAGTGTATATCCAGTATGTAGAGAGAATATATCTAACCGTTAAAACTAAGTAAACCAGAGATGGTAATTGATCTTAAACAATGGAATGTGCGTCGTAATGGTATTATGCACATACCATTGAAAATATACACTTCTCTAAATAATCAAACACCTGAATACATTGACAGCATGCTCTCAAAACCTTCAACAACTCATGGACGAAATTTAAAATCTTCCACAAATGATACACTGCAAGTTCCAAGATCTCACACAGCAGTTTATTTTAAAGCATTTCCAATATGCGGTCCAAAGGAATGGAATAAACTTCCTCATGAAATACGGCTTTCAAAATCATTAAGTTCATTTAACACGTTACTGAAAACAAATCTTATGTCCATATCTGCTATATAATTTCAAAAGTATGTATACTGTCAGTGTGGGGTTGGTGCAGCATCAATGTTTTAACGACACAAAGTCTTAAGAAATAATAAAAAACTACATATTTTAAGTGCATTGGTAAAGTTCTAGACTTGACTACAAAGAGTATTTGTTGTGTGTGTGATAGGGTTTGAATAGGTCAGTACTATTATGTAAATATAAACTAATATAAATTCAATAAAACATCAATGTTTGACGGTTCAGTGGATCGGCTTGTATGTTTCGTCTGATGGGCTAGATAACATTGATTACATACTTTCATATATAAGTGTATGTATACATAATTGAAGTGGAGACGGGGAGATGGTACAAACCACAAAAACTAATACTACATGAACGTAAATGTCAGTTATGTAACACTCTCGAGGATGAATTCCATTTCTTATTTGAATGCACAATGTACAAAAAACTGCGTTTAAAATATATCAAACCATACTACTGGAAGCATCCTAATATTCTGAACTCATGAACAATAATAATGTACGCTAGAAAGAAACCTTGCCATGTATGTTTTTGAAAGTTTTAAATTACGTAATGAATTATTGTATAATAATACAAAAAATTCTCCTCGTCAACTCAAAATCTAAAATCATATTTAGTTCATATTTATATGTATATACCTACATTTGGAGTATATGAATACTGCATTGCTATAACAAGTACACTTCAGTTGAACTATGCTTAATCACTTGATAATAGGTACTATGTATACTGTATAACCACCTATTGATATTTTGTATATTGTTAAATAAGCATATGTGTACTCATGGGCCTATGGCCTTTTGCATGAAATAAACTATTCATATATATAATACAATAAAACATAAATGTTTGACGGTTCAGTGGATCAGCTTGTATGTTTCGTCTGCTGTGATAGATAACATGGATTACATACTTCATATTTTTCGGTATTTGTTTTAAAAGAATGAATTCTTAATTGAAAACATCACTGCATGACAGCTCAGCAGATCAGCTTGTACGTTTCGTCAACTGGGTTTGATTACAAGGAGTTTAATTTATAAAGAAATGTTATAAAACATATACTTAATTATACTTAGTTTAAATCTAGTTTTTGGATAGTATGATTGTAAACCTGCGTAAGGTGCTGCTGTCTTAGGCTAAATCACACATACACATACTATTGTTAGGACTGATGGTTAACCATCACTAAGTGGAATGCAGTGGCCCTTTCGTGTTTGTGTATTACTATTAAACAATGCTGATCCTGTTGACATTTTTAGGTATGATATTTCAATCAGAAAATATTTCTCAAGATCACTTGCATATGTAATCAATATACCATCACTTTTAATTAATATCTAACAACATTATTTATTGTGTTGTTTCAATGATTTATTGTATATGCAGTTTGACAACTTCAATGTTTTATCTCTCGTTAGCACTAATTCGTGAACTACTCGAGATCATTCTACTGAGGATGATGTTGTTTCCACACATATCGCTCGGTGCACTACTTTCAAGGTTGGGGTAGACGAAAAGCAAAACAAACTGCCAACTATGTACTGGGTTCCTAAATTATATAAAAATCCGTATAAGGCCCGCTTTATTTCGAATTCCAGTGCCTGCACCACCACAAACATCTCCAAACTTTTAACTTCTTGTCTAACTGCCGTTAAAGATCACGTTAAACAATATTGTGATAAAACTTATGAAAACTCTGCGATTAATTTGTTTTGGTCTATAAAACATTCAGGAGACGTTCTTGATAAAATCTGCAATAAACGTCAAGTTTCATCTATTAGCACTTATGAACTTCTCTACATTATATACAACCTTACCACATTACCTTATCAAATACAAGCTTATTGCTTTTATTCAAAAAAAAATCGCTAGGGAAAATACTATATTTTTGGCCTGTAATAATATCAAAGCATTTTTTTACCAACGGCATTTTAGACAATTACACTTTGTGGACTTGCCAAGAAGTTTGTGAAGCACTCATCTTTCTATTAGATAATATTTTCGTCAAGTATGTAGTCAAAGTGTTGGTATCCCTATGGGTACGAAATGTGCACCACCTGTCGCAGGTTTGTTTTTATATTGCTCTGGGATTAATTTATTTTGGTCTATAAAAAATCAGGAGACGTTCTTGATAACATTTTCAATAAAGGTCAAGTTTCATCAATAAGCACTTATGACTTCTCTACATTATATACAACCTTACCACATCACCTTTTTAAAGACAAGCTAATTTCTCTTATTCCAAAAACATTCGCTAGAGAAAATACTACATATTTGGCATGTAATAATATTAAAGCGATTTTTACTAACGGCCGTTTAGACAATTATACTATGTGGACTTGCTACGAAGTTTGTGAGGCACTCATCTTCCTATTAGATAATGTTTTCGTCAGGTATGGAACCACCGTTAACAGACAAATTGTTGGTATCCCTATGGGTACGAAGTGTGCACCACTTGTCGCAGATTTGTTTTTATTTAGCTATGAAAGAGATTTCATGTTGAGTCTTTCACCAGATACCCAGGCAGATGTTATTGAAAAAGAAAAGAGATATAGGGTCCTATAGAACCCACAGCGTCCGAACGCAGTGGCATCGTAGGTTCGCACTGTACTGCAAACAAGGACTTGATAATACAATGAAATAGACGACAAACAAAAGAGAGGGTGGTGAAGACAGATTACGTATTAGGTTCAGATGATATCTTCTGTAAAGTTATCGACGTTAGCGATCCAAACATTTTATCTGACCATTGTCATATAAGTCATGTGTTACAGTATAAATCAATGTCTGACATTTTAGAAACAAACATATAGAAAGATAACGATAAACAATATGATACTGTTGATTTTAAATATACATGGAATAATCAGTTAAAGGACGAGTTTATAGCGTCTCTTAGTTCAGATAATACGACAACGGAACTAGATAACATAAATATATCAATAAATAATGCAGTTAGTGAAGATGAGGTATCGACAACACTAAACGCTTTTGTTGATATTATTACTAAATTGCTGATCCATTGTTTAACAGACATATACCACATGTTGATAATGCTCAAGCATTTAATAATGACAAAGAAAATCCTTGGTTTAATGTTGAATGTGAAGAAAAAAGATCACGTTTCATGTTTTACTTAAATAGGTTTAGAGGTTGTAAAGATGAACGTAATAGAAACGACATGGTACAAGCTAGATCAGATTACACATATACTTTAAGAAAGTCTAGGTATACATATGATAAAGCAAACACAGTGGAACTAGAAAAAATCGGTACGCGGATGCCAAAAAGTACTGGAATATGTTAAAAGAATTCTGGATTAAAACGCCAAAATCTGGTCTATCTGGGTTTGAAAATTATTTTAAATGTATTAACAATCCAAACGATCCGTTCTTTAGCGCAGATGAAAATGTCATTTACTTTAATGAACGATATTTCGGAATTAAGTTTAGTGAACTCAATGTTGAAATAAGTCAAACTGAGTTATTAAATGCTATTTCTCAGATCAAAAATGGGCGTAGTAGCGGTCCTGATATGCTTATAAATGAATTTTATGTACATGGTAAATGTATATTGGTACCTGTATTGCTTCCACTATTTAAAGTCTTTGAAAGTGGATTCTTCCCAGAGCCATGGTCCGATGGTTACATAATACCATTACATAACAAATGTAGTCTAAATGATGTTTCTAAATTTAGAGGAATTACTTTACTCAGTACATTAGGTAAATTGTTTACACGTGTCCTCAATAATAGATTAAATGATTGGGCAGAGCGTTATTATGTGTTTATTGAAGCCCAAGCAGGGTTTAGGAGAAAGATGTGCACAGTAGATAATATTTTCGTTATGTATGGTCTTATTAGTCATCTGATAAATACAGGCTAAAAACTATATTGTGCGTTTGTTGATTTTACAAAAGCCTTTCGGTATCTGGATGACATATTGAACATTGACAACCCTTTCTTTCCAACTATGGTTAATTATATTTATCCTAAATAACTTCAGCTTAACAAAGCTAATATATCTGGTAATCACGCTTCTTTTCTTGATTTAGATCTCTCGATTGAAAATGGTAAAATTATTAGCAAAATCTATGACAAGAGAGATGATTTTAATTTTGACATTGTTAATTATCCCCCACTTGGATGGGGATGTTCCCCGAGCAACTTCTTATGGGGTGTATGTGTCTCAACTTATTCGTTTTTCTAGAGCTTGTACTCGAGTTGAGGACTTTAATATTCGTAATCTTTGTTTAACTAAAAAGTTAGGGTTACCGTTACCATAAACTTCGTAAAACCTTTGCATAATTGTATTATCGTAACCCTGATCTTCTTTCCAAATATAAAAGTAAATTAAGGACTCTTCTACGACAAGGACTTTCACAACCTGACTTCTATGGTGATGTGATTTATAAACTTCGTAAGATTCTTGGTCATGATCACTGTCATACTATCTTTGTTAAAACTTGTTAAAAAGTTTATCGAAAGAGGTTATGACCCTATCATTTTGCAACGTACTGCATGCTTGGTGGAGGACCCTTTTACAGTTCGCCACTATTCTTTCCTCTTTAATTGTACGATGACCGGACAGGCTGTGGATCCTATGATGACGCCTACCTAAAGCTCATTGGGACGGTGGCTTTTGATGTTTGTCTATGATCTTTCTTGTCGTGCCCTTAATGGTTTATTCTCTTACTGCTCTGGCTTCTGTCAAGTCATTGAGTACCTTAATTGTGGCTTTCTAGGCTATTGTTGTTTTGTATTATATTTACACGAGCATGTTTGTGTTTTACTTATATTGCCTATTGATGCTGCCTTGTTGGTTAGAGATTACATTATGGCTGGGATTTCTTTATTTACACTGTCCTGTTTAAATGTGATGACAGTAGGGTAAGTGTGAGGTTTGGTGCACCCTAGAACCGGTTTAAACCCCCAGTAGCATTTGTTGCCACTGACCGTTCCAAGGCGGTAGCCCTATTGTCAACCCTTTTGTGTTTGTGATGTCGTTTGCATTTTTTTATTACTTTTGCCTTCTCGTTTGTCTGTTTGCGTGTTTGTTTTTGTGTTTTGTGGTTGACTGTCGTCCTTAAATGCTGCTTTCCCTGTCCGATATTTTTATCTTTCTTTGATTATGTTGTGAGGGATAATTTGTGGATGAAACTTATTAAACTTGACATTAGAGGGAAGATTTTAAACATTATTCAATCTATGTACAACTCTATTAAACTAAACGGGTATGACGGCATTGAGGTCGATATGATTAAATTGTTTATTCTGTTATATGCTGATGATATTGTAATATTTTCGGAAAGTGCCGAAGGTCTACAAAAAGGCTTTGATATTTTATCAAATTATTGCTCCAGATGGAAGTTGAGCGTTAATACAGCCAAAACTAAAGTTATGGTTTTCAGAAAGGCAGGTTTAGTGCCAAGAAATATGACATTTATGTATAATGACATGAATTTAGATATAGTAAACTCTTTTACGTATCTTGGCATTGTGTTCACTCAATGTGGTTTGTTTAATGAAACACAGAACATGCTGGCGGGTCAAGCGCGGAAAGCAGTGTTTATGTTAAACAGATACCTTTATAAATTTACTGACATATCAGTAAAACATAATTAGATTTATTTAATAATCTTATTGAACCTATTTTGAATTACGGCGCGGAAGTGTGGGTTTTTTCTACAGGACTTTGTGTTGAAAGAGTACATACGCAATATTGCAAAAGCATTTTGCATGTAAATCGATCTGCTCAAAATGATTTTATCTACGGGGAGTTAGGGAGAACAGCATTGATTACACATAGATATGTATTAATAATAAAATACTGGTTAAAAATCATTTACTCGAATGAAAATAAATTTATTAAATATGTATACAGCATGCTTAGAACTGATGCCGAGGTAATGCCAAATAACACAAATTGGGTTACATTGCTAAAGACATTATTGGAAAATCTTGGATTGTTTGATGCATGGCTATATCAGGGAGTTGGAAATAGTGATATATTTTTAAGCCTGGTAAAACAAAGATTACATGAAAATTGTGTACAGAATTGGCATTCACGTTTAGAACAGTCAAGCAGAGCTATTTTTTACAGAAACGTATCTGATACTTTTAGTCTTAAGCATTATTTAACCTGTATAAATATACCAAAATTTAGACAAGCGTTATCCAGATTGAGATTTTCCTCCCATAATTTAGAAATTGAGGCAGGTAGATGGCATAGACCATTACGTATACCATTAGATGAAAGAAAATGTAGAGTTTGTAACAAGATAGAAGACGAGTATCATTTTATGATAGAGTGCACAAATTATAATGGTATTAGATTAAATTACATTGATAAATATTATTGGAAAAGGCCCAGCATTCTGAATTGTTAGAGCTAATAAACTGCGAAAATAAAAACAAATTGAAAAAACTTAGTGTATTTGTATACAAAGCATTTGAAATCCGAAAGGATATTATTTTTCAATAACTAATCATTACAAAAGTTTTTAATTGTTAGTAAAGGGAACTATCATGTTGTAACGGTCTTTTTTATTTTTAGACATAGAATATATGAAATTATTGTATATACATGTACACATCTGCATTATCTATGCATTGTCTTAAAGTTTGATTTTGCTTTGTATTTCATAATAAACAATACGCAATATATACTCAGTTGCATTGTATATGCAAAAACTCTTGGTTATGTTTAATTGTGCTATGATATATAGATTCACTTAAATTAATATCCTAGACGATATATTGTGCAACGCCACATGCATTTTGTTGTAATCGTCATGATTTATGTATTATTTGTTTGTTTAGTGCTTGAAATCTTTATCAGATGATATATATAAATATATAAACTGAAAACATGATAGTTACATATTGCGTTTAAATACATGTCTTTATATGTTTATAGTCATGTGTATAAAAAATATATAAAACAATATTCATAATACGTAAAATAGAAATGTAAAATAAAATAAAATACAAATATTTACAAAGATGCAATGTCTATGTAATGTGAATTTTAATCTCACGTGGGCTTACTCATATTTTGTATTACATAGTGAAAGATTGTGTTGTATAAAAAAGATGATTTAATGATATGAAAATATGTATACCATCTTCTCCATATGTACATTTGTTTGTGTTGTTTCATTTCATGTCATTGTATTGTGTTAACTATTTGTATCCTCACAGGCCTTAAGGCCTATTGGAATTTTGAATAAAACATATGTATATATTAGTTTTTCTACACAAATGCAGCTCCTTAATAAAATGTATTTATAGTTTGACGCAACTACGTTTTTCATATTAATGACTTCTTATTCTTCGCACTAATAATATATTTAAGAAAAACTAGACGGGTGTTCCGCGGGACATGTGTGTCTCCTGTCAGCGCTTTGTCAGTATTACAAGTTTTTTTTTGGATCCAGATAAATACCTTGACAAACTGGCCTGACTTAGTTTTCGTGAAGAAAAAGATGAGTATTTAACCCATATAATGACCTTCAGTGTGACCTTGACATTTGTATTTTAGTATGGTCATGCCGATGTTGTCATGAGTACATATATTGAAAGTTTGATGATGAAATATCAAGATAGCCACCGTTATGTTTTCGTGAAGAAAAAAATGTCTAGTTAACTCGTATAATGACCTTCAGTGTGACCTTGACCTTTATATTTTAGTATGTTCATGTCGATGTTGTTATGAGGAATATATATTGAAAGTCTGATGAAGAAATATGAAAAAATGAAAAAGTTATAGCATACGTTAAGTTTTCGTGAAGAAAAAGATGAGTATTTAACCCTTATAATGACCTTCAGTATGACCTTGACATTTATATTTTAGTATGGTCATGCCGATGTTGTCATGAGTACATATATTGAAAGTTTGATGAAGAAATATCAAGATAGCCAACGTTATGTTTTCGTGAAGAAAGAAATGTGTAGTTAACTCGTATAATGACCTTCAGTGTGACCTTGACCTTTATATTTTAGTATGTTCATGTTGATGTTGTCATGCTGTGTATATATTGAAAGTTTGATGAAAAAATATCAAAAAAAGAGAAAGTTATAGCCAACGTTAAGTTTTCGTGAAGAAAAAAAGAAAAAAGAGTATTTAACCCATATAATGACTTTCAGTGTGACCTTGACCTTTATATTTTAGTATGGTCATGTCGATGTTGTCATGACGAGTATATATTGAAAGTTTGATGAAGAAATATCAAGAAATAAGAAGTTATAGCCAACGTTAAGTTTTCGTGACGGACGGACGGACTGACTGACGGACGACAAAGTGATCCCTGTTTGTTTGACGTTTGTTTGAATGTATTTTACGTCATTTTAGCACATTTTAGGCCATATATGATGGTCGATTTTTCTTGTGGTAGAGGCAGATCACCTCATTGTTTCTGTGTGGAATCAGTATTGTATACCTCCCACTTGCTCCCTTAATTTGAACTGCCAGTGGGATTCGAATCCACAGTGATGAGGCGAGAAGGTTTATAATGCAACGTCGTTAACCCATCGACCACGGAGGGCATTATATGAAGCTTAAAATAATAGGGGTCTGGGTTTCACCAAGACAAACACTCCTGTGAAGTTTCAAGAGGTTGAAAAATGGTTGATCCACTGACCCCAAAAACAATAGGGTTCCTTGTCTCACCAAGGACAATGTAGATATAAAGTTTCAGATGGGTGGGTATAATAGTTTGAAAGTTATCGTCCGGAATGCATAACTGTTTCAAAGGTCAAGGTCACCTAGTCCTTTGATCTAGTGACCCCTCAAATAATAGGGATCTGCGTCTCGCCACGACAAACAATCATGTGAAGTTTCAAGAGGTTTAGTTGAAAAATGGTTGAGAAATGGAGCAGAAAACATTTTCCTTTCAAAGGTCAAGGTGTAGGTGAACTTGATCTTTGACCTACTGACCCCAACAATAATTGGGTTTCTCCTCTCACCTACAGCAATGTACCTATCAAGTTTCATGAGCGTCTGTGATTTGGATAAGAAGTCATCGTCCGAAATGCGAGATTGTTTACAGACGGACGGCGCATGTGTAACGCGAATAAGTTGATGTTCGTGGATCGTCTACAACAATGTAACAAGATGTGGACGTTTTTGTGTCGTCTTCATCTTGACTGGAATTAGAAACAACACTAATGTTCCGTCTTGTTCTAAATAGCCGCGTACTTTCCACAGCCAGCACGGGCTTTATATACAGACGATACATGGACTAATTAACCTGGCAACTAAACGTATTGTCGTTACCTAACAACGGACACCGATCATCTGATCTTGGTGGTCGACCTTATTTGGGTGGCTGTTTGATTTCCGATATATATATACCACATGTTGGAGAGTAGATGCATCTATATATTATTATCTTACAATAAAGCTAATTAACTTGCACCCACAATTGCTTATCTATGTCAGGACTTTCGCCTACTTGGTTCACTGCCATTATACATATAACAAATACAGCAATATCTCGTAAATAGTTCTTATACATCTTATTAACATACCTTCTTTTACTGCATATGTATAATTTCAATGCATTTAATAACTGTCATTTCGTAATACTTTTCGTCTCACAAATGCACAACCCCATACCATAATACATCCCGTTTTTTAAACGGGCGGGAAAAAAAACGGGCAAATAAATAATGAAGAAAACTTGGAAACTCGATCCGTTGTTTTGACTACATGTATAGTAAATTGCAATGTGTCCTTTAATTTTGAAACTCAATGCATTTTGGTTCCTGAGAAATGGACTTAACCAAATGTTTTATGGACCCGACGGAGATACAGACGTACAAGGAGAACACTATATGCGACTATATGCAGTATATTTGCGACTACCTTAGCGCGATCATAGCCCATTCAAAGAAGTACAGACAGTTTTGAACTTCTTCAGATGTCTAAAGTTTCTTCCCCAGGACAGTACCCCTGTAAAACTCTCTTCCAGCCACCGCGGCTGAGACTCCCTCCTTGGTATCCTTCAAGCGCGAGTTATCCACTCTCTCCTACTAAGTCTCCAGTTGCCAAGTAGGTCCTCGAGCTAAAGCGATGCCGGTGAGGACATATGGGCCCTGGTACTGCCAGGGTGAAACACTTTCTTCTTTCTTTTTATTATGTACAACTTCCCCCACCCCAATACCCCAACCATATTTATCATTGAATTTATTATAAATCTGTTACATTCCCATCATGGTCCATGTTTTATGCCTCATTTATTTCTTTATTTTGCTTCTATCTGTCTATCATCTATTTTTATTTGTTCTTCATTGCGTTACCAGTGAAGTCATTTTGGTTATGTTATGGTCGAAGATGACAGTTCCAAGTACCCAAGCACATAATTATTTAGATGTAGATCTACCGATATGACTATACTGGCTGAAAATATAAACACCAGACACACATCAGGAACATTACGGTATGGTACCCCAGTAGTGTGCCCCCATTGCATGAACTGAATTGAATTGGATGTTGTTTAACGGCTCATCAACACAGTATAGGTTATTTAGAGCCGTCCCAGAGAGAGATGAAGGATACATAGGAATTCGGGAACCGTGGCCTACTCTTATTATCGAATAGATTCCTATGGTTCTTTAACGTGCACGGAGGATAGACCGATACACAGGACCGCCCGGTTTATGTCACCATCCGACGGACGAGGCTAAGGGAAAGTATCTTGCCCAAGAACACACCGACAAAACCCCGGTGCATGAATCAGAGGGCAAGGTACCGCTAGTGCTATCCAGTAGTGCCCCACCCCTAGTTTACAGCCAGAGGACTAGATGAAAATAAACTACAATAGCATGTGCAACTGGCAAAGAGCTACAGTCATCTACAATATCATGTACTACTGGCAAAGAGCTACAGTCATCTACAATATCACGTACCACTGGCAAAGAGCTAGTCATCTACAATATCACGTACAACTGGCAAAGAGCTACAGTCATCTACAGTATCACGTACAACTGGCAATGAGCTAGTCATCTACAATATCACGTACCACTGGCAAAGAGCTAGTCACCAATACAGTAGTGCCCCACCCCTAGTTTACAGCCAGAGGACTAGATGAAAAACAAGAGGTCAATGACCTTGAAGCTCTACTGATTGATTTTGATTTCAGGAAGTAATCGCTACAGACTTGTTTTTTGAAAATCTATTTTTAACCATGGCGGCCATCTTGAATTTCCGGCCAACCTGAAATTTTGCTAAGATCAATAAGACATTAAGAGCAACATTCCTGTGAAGTTTCATGAAAATCCGTCATGTAGTTTCAAAGAAGTAGTCGCTACAAGTTTTCATTATATAACTCTATGTAAACAAAGCAGCCATGTTTAAGGTCAAATCAAAACGATTTTCGACAAGGACCAACATCATGTCATACTGATCATTTTAGAAAAAGTCCCATATCAATATCTCTTATTGTTTTGAAGAAGTAGTCGCTACAAACTTATTTATTTTAAATGTATTTTTAGCTGTGGCGGCCATCTTGAATTTCCGGCCAACCTGAAATTTTTCTTGGATCAACTAGACATCAAGAGCAACATTCCTGTGAAGTTTCATGAACATCTGTCAAGTAGTTTCAGAGGAGTAGTCGCTACAAGTTTTTACTATATAACTCTATGTAACCAAAGATGGCCACTGGCAGCCATGTTTAACGTCGAATCAAAATAATTTTCCACAAGGATCTACATCATGTCATGCTGATCATTTTAGAAAAAGTCCCATATCAATATCACTTATAGTTTTCAAGAAGTAGTCGCTACAAACTTATTTTTTAAAAATCTATTTTTAGCTGTGACGGCCATCTTGAATTTCCGGCCGACCTGAAATTTTGATAGGATCAATTAGACATCAAGAGCAACATTCCTGTAAAGTTTCATGACAATCCGCCAAGTAGTTTCAGAGGAGTAGTCGTTACAAGTTTTTACTATATAACTCTATGTAAACAAAGATGGCCGCTGGCAGCCATGTTTAACGTTGAATCAAAACGATTTTTGACTAGGATCAACATCTATGTAATGCTGATCATTTTAGAAAAAGTCCAATATCAATATCACTTATAGTTTTCAAGAAGTAGTCGCTACAAACTTATTTTTTAAAAATCTATTTTTAGCTGTGACGGCCATCTTGAATTTTCGGCCGACCTGAAATTTTTCTAGGATCAATTAGACATCAAGAGCAACATTCCTGTAAAGTTTCATGACAATCCGCCAAGTAGTTTCAGAGAAGTAGTCGCTACAAGTTTTTACTATATAACTCTATGTAAACAAAGATGGCCGCTGGCAGCCATGTTTAACGTTGAATCAAAACGGATTTTTGACTAGGATCAACATCATGTCATGCTGATCATTTTAGAAAAAGTCCCATATCAATATCACTTATAGTTTTCAAGAAGAAGTCGCTACAAACTTGTATTTTAAAACTCTATTTTCAGCTTTGGCGGCCATCTTGGATTTCACATCAACATGAATTTTTGCTAGGATCAACTAGACTTTATGTGCAACATTTCTGTAAAGTTTCATGAATATCCATCCAGTAGTTTCAGCTGTGAAGTCGCTACAAATAAAAGTTTACGGACAGACGGACAGACGGACGACGGACGCCGCACCACGGCATAAGCTCTGCTGATCTCTGATCAGTAGAGCTAAAAAACTACAATAGCATTTGCAACTGGCAAAGAGCTACAGTCATCTACAATATCACGTACTACTGGCAAAGAGCTACAGTCATCTACAATATCACGTACCACTGGCAAAGAGCTAGTCATCTACAATATCAATACAAATGGCAAAGAGCTACAGTCATCTACAGTATCACGTACCACTGGCAAAGAGCTACAGTCATCTACAATATCACGTACAACTGGCAAAGAGCTACAGTCATCTACAATATCACGTACAACTGGCAAAGAGCTACAGTCATCTACAATATCACGTACCACTGGCAAAGAGCTTATCATCTACAATATCACGTACCACTGGCAAAGAGCTAGTCATCTACAGTATCACGTACCACTGGCAAAGAGCTACAGTCATCTACAGTATCACGTACCACTGGCAAAGAGCTACAGTCATCTACAATATCACGTACCACTGGCAAAGAGCTACAGTCATCTACAATATCACGTACAACTGGCAAAGAGCTACAGCCATCTACAATATCACGTACCACTGGCAAAGAGCTACAGTCATCTACAATATCACGTACCACTGGCAAAGAGCTACAGTCATCTGCAATATCACGTACCACTGGCAAAGAGCTACAGTCATCTACAATATCACGTACAACTGGCAAAGAGCTACAGCCATCTACCATAGCACGTACCACTGGCAAAGAGCTACAGTCATCTACAGTATCACGTACCACTGGCAAAGAGCTACAGTCATCTACAATATCACGTACCACTGGCAAAGAGCTACAGTCATCTACAATATCACGTACAACTGGCAAAGAGCTACAGCCATCTACAATATCACGTACCACTGGCAAAGAGCTACAGTCATCTACAATATCACGTACCACTGGCAAAGAGCTACAGTCATCTGCAATATCACGTACCACTGGCAAAGAGCTACAGTCATCTACAATATCACGTACAACTGGCAAAGAGCTACAGCCATCTACCATAGCACGTACCACTGGCAAAGAGCTACAGTCATCTGCAATATCACGTACCACTGGCAAAGAGCTACAGTCATCTACAATATCACGTACAACTGGCAAAGAGCTACAGCCATCTACCATAGCACGTACCACTGGCAAAGAGCTACAGTCATCTACAGTATCACGTACCACTGGCAAAGAGCTACAGTCATCTACAATATCACGTACCACTGGCAAAGAGCTACAGTCATCTACAATATCACGTACAACTGGCAAAGAGCTACAGCCATCTACAATATCACGTACCACTGGCAAAGAGCTACAGTCATCTACAATATCACGTACCACTGGCAAAGAGCTACAGTCATCTGCAATATCACGTACCACTGGCAAAGAGCTACAGTCATCTACAATATCACGTACAACTGGCAAAGAGCTAGTCATCTACAACATCACATACAACTGGCAAAGACCTACAGTCATCAAACGTAACACCTCACACAGCAGCTGGGTGTTCAGGCTACACAGATGGATATCTGAAGTATCAACAACACAGTTTACAATCTGCAGTTTAATATTATATTGTTGGATGGACTCATTTAACAAAGGCACAATTGATGGACGTTTTGTTAATTGGCAAATGGTGAAAGATAAGATTTGTGTCATTTCATTCAGGAACATAAAAAACATCTACATTATAAAGTAACGCAGTAACCCTTCCTCGATAAAAGGTTTCCAATTTATTTTTTAGATCAACCCAATATCTTGTGATATAGGACCGTTCCCTGGTACACAGTATTAGTCAACTGGTACCCGATATCACTCGAGATTGCAGGTTATATAATTATGAAAGTAAGTTTTATGCCAAGATGTATGCCCTATTGTTAACTACTACTTACTTAAGTGTTAAATGGTAATAAATAATATTCTAAATCTGTCCACAACATTATATCCGCTTTTCAAGTTTCCCCCAGTTACCACTGGTAAGCCAGAGCTTTCAAGTTTCCCCCAGTTACCACTGGTAAGCCAGAGCTTTCAAGTTTCCCCCAGTTACCACTGGTAAGCCAGAGCTTCCACAGGAGGCTTATTTTGGATATGTTTAGGGCTGAAATAGAATATAAGAAGTCCCAATGATAGAGATATATTTAAATATTTTCTTTTTTTGTTTCTGTTTTTGAATTGAATTGAATTGGGGTTTTAAGGCGCACCAACACATGAAAAGGTTATATGGCGCCTAAAAGGCATGAACATGCCAGGCTCAACTTCCATGTACATCGAGATAAAATATGGAAAATGGGCCTAGAACCTTCTCACCCTGAACTGCAGAGTTGCTGCAAATTCTATCGTAGTTCTGTTGTTGAATATTTTAATCCTCTTTCGGTATTTTTTCTTGGTCATAGAAGTTTGCTGTAATCAGTTGTTCCTGAATAAAGTGATACAAATCCACATCGTTCATCACACACAACCATACTTTAGTTTCCAGTTTCTGAAAAGTACATCAGAATCAACAGCTACTGTATTGTAAAAAATACAAAAATAGTTTTTCATTAAAAGAAGATACAAGTCATGTATGAAAATAGATGAATAACAAACTTCATGGTTAACAGTTTAAAAATGTGTGTATAGCAACATTATCTTCTAAATCTTCTGCCCCCGTTTTCAATATAAAAAATGCCTAGGAGCAAAGTGGGGTAATTCATGTTGTGCACATATAAAGGAACAACATGGTTGTCTCCCTTTGAACAGATGGTAAAAAGTCTATATATTGGTTATTAACTGATCTACTCAGCCAGAAAATATGTCAGGCTTAAATCAACCAATTATTTAAATTATAAGTACATTATTGCATGCTTTCAATTTATGTAAAACAAGATAAAATGTAAAGGAACAATTTGCATAATCACTTATTATTCAACATGGCCGACTATTGAAATTCTACACACGAAAATCTTGTTAACTTTCTCTAATGATTAAAATGTATCACATGACGAAATTGTCTACACTCCAAATATGGTCAAAGCAATTTAAAATTGTTTGGGATGAAGCATCCAATGAAATCAACACATCAAAATGGCAAACTAAAATAATGCACAAGACACGACGACAATGTGTATTTACAATGCGTAGACAGCCTGGCCCACTGGTGGGTGAAAACTAACCAAGGTTTAGTCGATCATCTGGGATGCTTGTTTTTTGTTTCAAGACAAACGTCTAGAACTTTTCATCTAAAAAAAATTGAAGTGACAGCCATTTTACCGAGATTCTGGTATTGTTTCTAATCTTCTATCCAAAATAACAGACTGGCAGAAAGACAATAAATTAATGGACAAACTACCTGTGGATGGTCAGTAACACTATAATAATATGAACAAGAATAATAATTACGCACATGTGGTTTCGGTTTCAACCTTTTTCCTGCGCAATGTGTCAAGACGTTTGGATTTACAATCAAGAATCGAAGATGATCAAGACTAACCAAGATATGTTCAGTCAAACTGCTCAACAGACCACATTATTCAGACAATGCCTTCCAGTTACCAACTGTAACAACAGCTGTATGAAGCGTCCCAGTGTTAGGAGACCACTTTTTATCGTCCGTTTTGTGGTCTCTTAATACAGGTTTGACTGTATATTATCTAATAAATGTTGTAGATGAAGTTACCAGTAATATATGTTTAATAACGATGAATATACACCAACAGTCTTACAGTTGGACACACACGACTTAACAATCGCTTAAGCGGTAACCATAATTGGTTTATTTGCATTATTTTATCTTGGTGGAATATAAGTTGGACCAAACTGGTGTCACCGAACATCTCCATGTTGACCTCACCCAGTGAGAAGAAATGTTTCAAATGACAATATTCTTATTATTTTCACGTGCCTCACGCTTCAAACAACAATTCTGTTATTATTGTAAATTACAATTTTGTAAAAATGGTCATGTACATCTCAACCACCTGTAAATTTTGTGAAACAGAAAATCGGGAACTTGATTTCTTAGATGAATGTATTAAATACAGACAAATATCAGTGAATACGTAAGTATAGATAGATATTAGCATTTACATGTATTAAACACCGATACATAATTATTAGTATCTACAATGCATTAAACAACGAAGATTAGTGTCTACATGCATTAAACACAAATATTTGAAATAAATGTTTACATCTGTAAAATATTAACATGTGATGTTGCAGCGAGAGTAAATGACACTGAATGAGTTCTGGCGACACAATCCACGCAAGGTATTCACACAACTTCAGTATTCTCAAGTACATTTAGAGTTGTGTCCCTTTGATTACACTATTACAATCCAAGCAGATTTGTCTCCCTTCGATTATAATGTTACAATCCAAGAAGATTTTACTCTCTTCATACAATATTTTTTGAAGTAGATTTGTCTCCCTTTGATCACATTTTACCTCGACACACCATCACACGTTACCTAGGGGACGGCGCACCAGCAAATTGTATACACATCTCCTGACCTCTGGGACATTTCTATGAACAGTAAATATATGTAAGACAACAGCGTGTGGCTCACACAGGAGTTCTACACACAGTTTTTTTCCCCTATAAAACCTTCCATAAAGTCGCTTCTGAACTTTATTTCACCAGGCAAACTGAACAGTTCTTTATTATTCGGAGTTGTTCTCTATCTTATAATTTCAATAAAACTTAAAAACTTTACAGGCTCGTGCTCATCGACAGCGTTTTATCTCCGTAGATGTAATCATGTCTATGCAATCACTCTATCAACACGCTGTTGAATTGGCGCTTTACTTCCCACCAACACAAAAAAGATTATATGATGCCTACAGCAATGAACATTTACATTGTTGACTATTGGGTTTCAACTACGACCATATATATAATCAAATCTGACTGTCAGGATAGATAAGAAAATGCCTGACCAAGTCTTAAATGTTCTTTTTTTCTTGAAATGAATTGTGTTTAACAGCACCACAACACAGTAAACGTTATATGGCGCCAAGACGGATGTGAACGTTTTGAATCCAAGCCTCATTTACATCGAGATAACAATACGAGGCATGGATTCAGAAACTTTACAACCGCTGCAGAAACAGAGTACCTGCCACTCTAACTGATAAACCCATAACCCTCTACATATATAATGGACTGTTCTTTCTTTGAATTAAGAACATATTTCAGCTGTTTTCAGCAACCGGACATTGTAAACCCTGATCAATCTGCGAGTAACTCCTTACTCCCAGGCTGATCTGGGTTTACAATGGACACAAAGGCTATTATAGTCCTGCTTAGCGGGTTAAGGGTTAAAAGACATAACCAGTTTCCTATTTGAAATCTTTAGAAACAATAAATGGTTCAGGAAAAAACGCCCTTGTTCATAGTACTAGTAATTATGTAAATATATAAAGTATCTTACAAGGAGCTCATTTATTATTTATCAAACAAGTTGACAAAAATGACATGATACAATGGCCTGCCCAGTATCATATCGGACATTTTGTCGAGCATCATCATCATTTTTGCCATTTCGTTATTAAATTCAATAAATAATCAACATAAATGTGATTGTTTGGCGCTTAACGTCATTTTTCAGCACATTTTAGGCTATGCATGATGGTCAATTTGTTGTGGTGGAGGCAGACCACCCACTTATTCCTGGGTAGAACCAGTACTGTATATCTCATGCTATCTGTAAGAATCGACACCTTCACATTTACAAGCTAGCACAAATGAGAGTTATCATATAACTTACATTAATGTGACAGATGAACATTCACCTCAGGTATAACACTTGTGGATTATTCAAAATATATTATTGTGTTATTACCGTTAAGAGTGAATCGTGCCAACATAAGTCAATACATATACATCAAATTCATAATTAGGTTTGCTCTCAATTCCTGGGAGAGGAACGTTTTAACACTGGCACATTTAGAATTTAAATCAACATTCTACAATAGCTTGCATTAGATATAGAGTTGAATAATATTCGAATAATGTTTGGTGGATATTCAAAAAAGAATATTTATTATATACATGTATGAAGTCATCACTATTAATTCAACTTTCCAATTACATTAATTGAAATGAATTGGGTTTTACGGCACACCAACACAAACAGGTTATATGGCGCCAACAATAATCAACAGTGCAGGCTCCCCCTCCATTTACATCTAGTAATCCATGTATAAACTAAGGATAAGTCATGATATGATACGGGATGTGGATAAGTGTCATGATATGATACGGGATGAGGATAAGTGGCATGATATGATACGGGATGTGGATAAGTGGCATGATATGATACGGGATGTGGATAAGTGGCATGATATGATACGGGATGTGGATAAGTGGCATGATATGATACGGGATGTGGATAAGTGATATGATACGGGATGAGGATAAGTTGCATGATATGATACGGGATGACAATAAGTGGCATGATATGATACGGGATGTGGATAAGTGGCATGATATGATAAGGGGATGTGGATAAGTGGCATGATATGATACGGGATGAGGATAAGTGGCATGATATGATACGGGATGTGGATAAGTGGCATGATATGATACGGGTATGTGGATAAGTGGCATGATATGATACGGGATGTGGATAAGTGGCATGATATGATACGGGATGTGGATAAGTGGCATGGTATGATACGGGATGAGGATAAGTGGCATGATATGATACGGGATGTGGATAAGTGGCATGATATGATACGGGATGTGGATAAGTGGCATGATATGATACGGGATGAGGATAAGTGGCATGATATGATACGGGATGTGGATAAGTGGCATGATATGATACGGGATGTGGATAAGTGGCATGATATGATACGGGATGTGGATAAGTGGCATGGTATGATACGGGATGACAATAAGTGGCATGATATGATACGGGATGTGGATAAGTGGCATGATATGATACGGGATTTAGATAAGTGGCATGGTATGATACGGGATGAGGATAAGTGGCATGATATGATACGGGATGTGGATAAGTGGCATGATATGATACGGGATGACGATAAGTGGCATGATATGATACGGGATGAGGATAAGTGGCATGATATGATACGGGATGACAATAAGTGGCATGATATGATACGGGATGTGGATAAGTGGCATGATATGATACGGGATGTGGATAAGTGTCATGATATGATACGGGATGTGGATAAGTGGCATGATATGATACGGGATGTGGATAAGTGGCATGATATGATACGGGATGTGGATAAGTGGCATGATATGATACGGGATGTGGATAAGTGGCATGATATGATACGGGATGTGGATAAGTGGCATGATATGATACGGGTATGTGGATAAGTAGCATGATATGATACGGGATGTGGATAAGTGGCATGGTATGATACGGGATGTGGATAAGTGGCATGATATGATACGGGATGTGGATAAGTGGCATGATATGATACGGGATGAGGATAAGTGGCATGATATGATACGGGATGTGGATAAGTGGCATGATATGATAAGGGATGTGGATAAGTGGCATGATATGATACGGGTATGTGGATAAGTGGCATGATATGATACGGGATGTGGATAAGTGGCATGATATGATACGGGATGTGGATAAGTGGCATGGTATGATACGGGATGTGGATAAGTGGCATGATATGATACGGGTATGTGGATAAGTGGCATGATATGATACGGGATGAGGATAAGTGTCATGATATGATACGGGATGACGATAAGTGGCATGATATGATACGGGATGTGGATAAGTGGCATGATATGATACGGGTTGAACGTTACATATATATATGTTAATGTTGACTTTTGACATTTGTGTATAAAATGGCGTGAAATATTTACACGGTGAATGAACACTCCAAGATGTCCTTGCATAGTGGACACACAGCCTGAGATCAATCAAAAATACAAATAAGTCGCTGGTCGACAGAATAGTGTAACCATTAGACAAAGTTATACAAATAAGTCGCTGCTCAACAAAACTGGAAAATATTCCGTATTCAAAGGTTCATACCGCCAAAGCTTGAAAATTAAGACATTATTGTTCTCTTGTTCGAGCCAAAGGTTTTTCAGCATTTACATTGTAAATATAACAGTACCTGACAGGAGTACAGCCTTTTCTAGTTGTAAATGAAATATCTTACATTTAAAAATCATGTAAATTACATGTAAAAATATTACATTTGAAGGCTGATTTTGGTTTCTTAAACATTTTGGAAAGTTTGAAATCATGTTTTATTGTTTTATTACTTGTTTATTCACATGAAAACAAACTTTGGCTGAAACAATACTGCGATTCATGCTGAGGTTTACAGAGCAAATTCCGCAATAGGTTGCAAATTATAACATTGAATTTATTACAGGATTAAATTCATGTTTTCTGTTGGAGTGTATAAACATCGCCTCAAAAACTGAATGAAGTTAATTTTTAGTAAAAAAAATAAATGTGCTAAAAATGCACTTATTTGTTGAAATGTCATTGATATGGACACCTTTGTTTGCTTCAGAATATACGCCATAAAATACGAGTAGCGATTATCGATTACAACAGCTTATCACAGTATGACAAATGATCAGGTGATGAGATTTAACCAATAAAGTGCAGTAAAAAGTATCAAGGTGGAATTATAAAATGAATACAACCGTAGTGACTAGCCATTCTGGGACATTTAACATCAGCTTCAAGTTTCTCGATCCTTTTATTTAAACAATAAGTTGGACAAAGTAACTATTGTGTATTTGCGATCCCCGATAGAAATGACTTGTTTTAGATCAGAAAACTATTCACTTGAACACTATGAATTAAATCAGCGTGCAAGTTAGTCAAAAGCCTGTGATTCGTTTTTTTATAAAATATTGATGAATATGACGCTTGGAACAATGTAACAAGTACCCTATGTCGTAGGATTTGCTCTGCGTTGATAGTCAGACAGATAAACACAGGTCAAGCAAACACTGTAACTACTGCAGTCTTAATAACTTACAAAAGACCCAATCAATTTTGAATAATTTCACAGGTAAATATAATTTTATACCTAAACTACTAGTGTAAACACAGAATTAACACCTATTTCAGATTTAAACAACAAACCTGATGTCACAGTGAAGTTTTATCAACTTTCAGCAAAAATACACAACACAATCTTAATGTTAAATGGACTGAATGTGATCTTGCACAATGCAGTCTTTATTTTAAAGGGACTGGATGTGATCATAAATAATTATAATATTTTTTGTTGCATTAAATCATTAAAGATATTAGTTCATATGGGGCTAACAGGGTATAGCATTTCTTATATCTGATTAAAATTAATATCTACAGTGATATTTTCCTATTTCAAAATAATAGATACCTAATGGTGGAAAATTCCTTATTGCCTCAATTTAAACATACATATGTACTAAGCATAAACTTGCAAATGTTACTTCTTAAGATCTGTTCAGACAATTCAAAAATGTTTGCCATCTCATACAGTGCAACTGGTTAGTTTTTTTTACGTTATATGGCTATTTTAAGTAAAAAAAAATATCAATTTTTAGTAACACTTTTAGTAACACATATCTACTTTCAGTAACATTCCTACCAACAAATGTCTACTTTTAGTAACATTCCTACCAACAAATGTCTACTTTCAGTAAAAGTTACTAAGTAATAGAGGTCATCTCTAATCAAGATAAAACATTGCAGTGTTGGTCCTCGAGTTGTATCAAACATATACAAAGTACCATATCTAATAAATGAAATCTTCTTTGGACAATTTATCTGCATCTACATTAGTAACCCGAGACAAAACAAATATTCCTGCATACTTTTTACGGTTATAAACAAATCAACCCATGTGGTTCAACAACTTATGCGGTCCTACAATTAACGCGGTCCTACAACTCAAGCGGTCCTACAACTTACTTGGCCCTACAACTCAAGCGATCATACAACTTATTGCATAGTTTTCTTTTATTAAAACACCCCAACACACTCTGGAGCAATTTTTAATTCACCAAATACGTTCAGGCTTAACACTCCAAAGCTGAATAAATATAAACATGATGCTTTAACGGTTATTTGCACATTTCATCGTTAAATATTCACATAAAATAGGAAAGCATGATGCTAAAAGAACGCAAATAAAAAAGAATAAATAAAAAGTACAAGTTTGGTATAAACAACAATCCAGCAGTATCGAGTACTTAAAACTTTGGGGTTAAACATTTAAGCATTTTCAATTAATTATTAACAACCTAGCAGAATACTAAATTAATGGTTTGTAGTACTATGCTGCTATATGTCTGAACAAAAAAAATTAACTAAATTTGATAGAAATCAACCAACACAGTGTACACAAAAAAATGTAGTAAAATTATTCTAAATCATCAATAAAATGTGACCCTTCCTTCTGAACTGTATCCTTTTATAAGATCTGTGACCTGGCTGTGACCTTCACCAGGATGCCACATGGCCTCGATCATTACCAGAATCATGACCTTGCATAGGACTTGAACTCTGTTAATGCACATGTCCAGATCTGGAAGACGGGTGTATTCGCAACGCTACAGAGTTGTCGAATTGGTATCAAACAGCCAAATTGATCCAAACTTCACGGAAGATTCTGCTCATGTGATCTTGAATTCCTTGTAACATTGCACATATTTCCTACAAGCTACACCAAGCAGCGTGCACGTGCAGATGTAAGCACGTGAAATACCCTACATTCACAATGGGTGATGGTATTTCCGTTTATTGCTGATTACCGTTGTAATGCCGTACTCTATCCCAGCCACACAGCCCTATTCGCGAGGGTGACGCAGCGCGGGATCACATGGGAGTAACCGTGTACCAATATACCAGGTTTACACTATGTTTTTGTTCACGTATTTCCAAGCATACTTTCACACATTCAGTCTTTGACAAGTTTATAAATGTGATGCTGCGTGCCGTGTTCGCTTGTCGACACCTCAAACACATACGCCGTGCACAGCAATGTTTCTTGTGTATCTCTGTTACTGACAACCTGAGAGATGGAAGAATTATTTAGAAATATCATATAACATGTTAATTGATGGGATCTCACTAGACATTCTCTAGCAGTCAACATTCACAGGATAAAACACAAAAATTATTGTCTCAAAAAAAAGTCTATAAACAAACATTTTAAAGCATATATCCAATTGTATAATTTTCTTTAGTAGTCATTTGCAAATTATTTTTGTTATCATTTGTACATCTTTGTTTGTCAAGTACACTACAGAGAGATAGACAATATTATGTCAGTGCCTGTTACTATCAGGAGTATCCAGCAAGGCTTACAAAACCAAGAGAAGGCGAGACTGTGCAGAAATTCTGCGTGTCCATGTCGAGCCACTTGTAGATTATCCACATTTTCAGCACTTTACATGGATCTCGCCATATTCGTCACGACATTTTAGGACCTCAGATAATGTTACCTACAATAAACGCGGAGGAATTCCATTGTTTTTGCTTTATCGGTCAATGCCATAAAAAGTTTAATTTATTAGGTCATCTCGTTATCAGGTAGTATATCTGCGTGATAATCAACTTACCTGCAATATTGTAAAGTTTTCTAGTACACTATTCATCATATATTTTTCTGGCAAATGTTTTAATTTGTGAATAAAGTTGATCATGTACTCGCACATAGGGGACCGATGTATTCTGTACACAAATCATCCATTTTCAAACCTCGGGTACTCCGTCTGCAGTATAATAACATGTCATATGATGATGATGATGATGATCGATAATGATGACGGTAATAAAGATGGAGGTAATGATCACGATGATGATGAAAATTATGATGGTAAGAAACAGTCTGACAGAACAAAGACGATGAAAACGAGATTCCGCAGTCAGAGAGTAGAATATGCTTTTTATACACTCTATCGGGGGTTGTTACAGTTTTCTCAGTAAACACTAGCCCTAAAGGACAAGTTGCATTAAATGTCACTCATCCTGTTGCAATTTTAATTTGTCCTGCATTTTTTCACATTGTTATCAGGGTTCTCCCCAGGATTTTTTTCAGCACTGGCACAGACAGCGTGGTTTGGTATTTCGAGGTGTGGTCAAAAGGGGCTACCCCGCTTTTTTTTTTAATTCTAAGACACACCATCTGCTCGAGTTTATTAAAAACATTCGCATTTTTCTCGCAAGACAATCCAGGGCCACACATTTTGTTATGATTTAAGGTTGTCGTAAAAAAAAATATAAGCTCACGTGGTGTCAATAGATATGTAAATTAATGAATTGTGTATTTGAATGGTCAAAAGTCCACATGACCTAGATATATTCGGCAACGTGATGATTGGAAGCTCGCCGACTTCATTGGCCCCACCACCCCCACAGAGGCGAAAATGACAGTTAAAACTTGTTTGGGGAGGTGTATTTCACACAATCTGGGGAGTGGCTCCGATAGAGGGGCTCTGTAAGGGTTATTTCAAATACCAGTAAGCAAAATCCAAGCACCTCGCTTGGAATTTAAACGACCAATTTAAAGGACAGCGGTAATAGGGATTTTGAATTTCAAGCACCGCAGTGCTTAAAGGTGCTGGGGAGAACCCTGGTTATGGCACTATTTAAGGGAACCACATGACATTTTTGTTCTTCTCTTCAAAGTTGACATTTGACAAATCAGGATCAGAAATTGTGCCATATTATGTCAAAATTATAAGTTACTATGGATCAAACTAAACATGAGCAAAGAAATTCCACAGCAATGGAATATAATTTGCAACATTTTGGGTTTTGCAGACGACAGCAATGGAATATCACTTCCAACATTTTGGTTTGTGCAGACGAAAGCAAGGGAATATAATTTGTAACATTTTGTTTTTTGCAAACGATAGCAATGGAATATAATTTGCAACATTTTGTTTTTTGCAGACGACAGCAATGGAATATAATTTGCAACATTTTGGGTTTTGCAGACGACATTTATACTTGCGCACTATTATATTTGTGCATTATTTGTTTTACAACACCTGTCCACATGTCAAGAGACTTCGGTTTAAATCTGAATGAATGAATGGTGTCTTGCAGCACGTCGAGACATAGGTCACATCGTGCGAAAAAAAATGATGAAAATGAAGTTAAATCTGAAGCAGGGATTTTCCATGCAATTTGGGTGGGGCCTTTACAACCTTGCAAATTTGAAAAGCCCTGGGAAGCAACATGGAAGTTTTAACGATGCGTTGTTTGTATTTCGCAATGCTTGTATAATTTACATCAGTGAACAATAGCAAATTGTACAACATATTCTTCCTGAAATATCTACTCATGCTGGTGGAAGTGGAATTTTTGGGACTTAGTTGTTATTTAGAGCTGCTCCCAGGAATGGAGACAGAAATCACAAGAATTAGCACAAGCACTTACCTCTACTTTCTCTACAACTTGTTTACCAAATGAACACACTTTCGTGGAACACGTTATCGTCATGTTCTCACTCGCCTCATACTGACTCGTCACTCCGTAAAATGCACCAGATTCATCCTGGACATTCGTGTTTATGTCCGCCTAAAATTACCGTTCATATACTTCATTTATTATTTGAAAGAAAAAGGTACAAGTTACAAGAACAAAAGACTAAGAGATAAACTGAAATATTAATAATAAATGAAAATGTAGTAAATGAAATTAAATGGGATTTTACGTCCTGTTAACACATCATATTAAGTCATTATATTGGGACAACATCCTCAGAGGGAGTTGAATTAAAATACGAAGTTTCCCATCAGGCATGCATCTGTCCGTCAAGGAGCGAACCCATGATGGTCAGGTCTGTAGCTCAGTGTAAAGCTTTATCCACTGAGCGGACAAGTAAAATTGATACAATGTGTTTAATGATTACAATGACTGTCAGTGTAGAATATCAGTTTAAAGAACAATGTGAGTCTTATATAGACTCGTGATCTGACCCGTTTAATAACTTGGCAGACAGATTTTTAAAAGAAGTACAAATTGGCTGTTCCCACAAACTAACATAAGAGAGTAACACTTTTATGAGAAGAAAGAAAGCCAAGGAGCTGGCAACGAAGTTGGAAGATCACTGTTTCTATTAACAAGCAAAGCATACATACCCAAAATTTAACTAAGAAGAAAGCAGGCTGGGGACCTTTATCATACAGTTCCTTTAAACCGCCCTTCTTCTCAGGAAATTTGTCATATATCTGTCTAATATCAACAGCCTGGAAAGGAAAGACATCTGACATTGTCACAAAGATTTACATCTTTCCTAAGCCTACTAATGATATGGTAAACATGTAACTTACATATGTCCAGGGTTCTCCAAGTCTAGAAATTATAGGGTGGCAGTGCAAATCTGTTATTTTGTGGGTTTTTTATACCTTTTTGACAGCAACACCCATATGTTGGAGTAAGCGTCTGCGTGATATTACTTAACTACATGTAACCACAGAGTACCAAATCGGTCTAGATTCAGGTTACGTTATCGTGATTGTTGCGTCAATTCATAGTCGCACAGGCCCATTTTCGTCCAGATGAATTTCTGCTAAAAGCCCTTAGTGTTCTACATCAAGTTTGCTGAATTTATTCAGTTCTATATTATTATTTTTTTAAAGTGCCGCTTGACAATTTTTACGTGGCGGCGCTTGCTTTGCATGGCGATATGTGTCGATAGCGTGGTGGCCCGCCACTGTGTAAGTGCTCTTGGAGAACCCTGATGTTGCGACTTTGAACTCTGTAACTGCTATATAAATGCCTTAACCAGCACCATATTGTTATCATTGTCGAAGCATCGAATTAGGAGTTAGACTCTTAATTCGGTTTTTTATCCGTGAATAAATCTAAACTTTTAATCGACACATATGCATTACTTTATGACCTCAACACACGAACAGAGTTTGGAAGAACGGTTTTGTAGTTAAATTTGGCGGTTGAGTTCCTTTAAGTACACCAGTTCATCTAGTGTTTTTTCATTTACTATGAAACGAATGTCATTCTTACAAAATGTTGATGGCTCAATGCTCAGTCTGGTACTCCAACTGCACTTGTGTTGACACATTCTCCACACGCTGTTTGGTACCCTAATGGTACACGTGCCGACACATTCTCCATGCTCTGTCTGGTACCCTAACTTTAACTGTGCCGCCACGTTCTCCATTATTAGTTACTGGGTTTGTTACCGACTCCCTACAGAAATATGTGGGATCAGTAAGATTTATAAGGAGCGAGGCAATAGCCGAGACCCCTATATATCTGACCCTACATATTTCTGTAGGGGGTCAGTAACAAACCCAGTAACTGATTTATTGCATGGAGCACCTTTTTTAAGGCAAACACCGATATTTAACCCGTTTTAATGGAGCATCAACGTCACTGAGACGTTCGCACAACTTGACGTCACGACGTTGACTCACGACCAGTAGTTTAAAAACATTATTAATTTACTGATGTTTGTTACCAACGCCTTAAATGATTTAAACTTTGAATCGGAATTGTAGTCCATGTTGTTTTAGCGACCCACTACAGAATAATAGAGGGTCACCATGTGAACGCTCAAATCCAATGAAATTCCTAGGATTTTGTGCGAGGTGCAATACGATCAATTAAACAGTTCTTACCTCTAATAATGGGTCTGAATAACCAGCATTGGAACTTATATGTACAAACAGATGCTTGTGGTACTGTAATGGAAGAAATAAATATATATTAAGTCATAAAGTTTTCAAATAAACAACTGGCAAAGAGCTAGTCATCTACAATATCAAGTACAACTGGCAAAGAGCTAGTCATCTACAATTTCACGTACAACTGGCAAAGAGCTAGTCATCAAACGTAACACCTCAATCACATACCACTGGCAAAGAGCTACAGTCATCTACAATATCACATACAACTAGCAAAGAGCTACAGTCATCTACACTATCACGTACAACTGGCAAAGAGCTACAGTCATCTACAATATCACGTACAACTGGCAAAGAGCTGGTCATCTACAATATCACGTACAACTGGCAAAGAGCTAGTCATCTACAATATCACGTACAACTGGCAAAGAGCTAGTCAACTACAATATCACGTACAAGTAGCAAAGAGCTAGTCATCTACAATATCACGTACAACTGGCAAAGAGCTACAGTCATCTACAATATCACGTACACCTGGCAAAGAGCTAGTCACCTACAATATCACGTACAACTGGCAAAGAGCTACAGTCATCTACAATATCAAGTACAACTGGCAAAGAGCTAGTCATCTACAATATCAGGTACAACTGGCAAAGAGCTACAGCCATCTACAATATCATATACCACCGGCAAAGAGCTACAGTCATCTACAATATCATATACCACCGGCAAAGACCTACAGTCATCTACAATATCCCGTACAACTGGCAAAGAGCTAGTCCTCTACAATATCACGTACAACTGGCAAAGAGCTAGTCAACTACAATATCACGTACAACTGGCAAAGAGCTACAGTCATCTACAATATCAGGTACAACTGGCAAAGAGCTAGTCCTCTACAATATCACGTACAACCGGCAAAGAGCTACCGTCATCTACAATATCACGTACAACTGGCAAAGAGCTAGTCCTCTACAATATCACGTACAACTGGCAAAGAGCTAGTCAACTACAATATCACGTACAACTGGCAAAGAGCTACGGTCATCTACAATATCATGTACCACTGGCAAAGAGCTACAGTCATCTACAATATCACGTATATCTGGCAAAGAGCTACAGTCATCAAACGTAACACCTCACACAGCAGCTGGGTGTTCAGGCTACACTGATGGATATCTGAAGGATCAACAACACAGTTTACAATCTGCAGTTTAATATTATATTGTTGGATGGACTCATTTAACAAAGGCACAATTGATGGACGTTTTGTTAATTGGCAAATGGTGAAAGATAAGATTTGTGTCATTTCATTCAGGAACATAAAAAACATTTACATTATAGAGTAACACAGTAACCCTTCCTCGATAATAGGTTTCCAATTTACTTTTTAGAACAACCTAATGTCTTGTGATACAAGATCCTGGTACACAGTATTAGTAGACTGGTACCCAATATCACTCAAGATTGCAGGTAATATAATTATGAAAGTAATTTTTATGCCAAAATGTTAACTACTACTTATTTATTCAGGACATTTAAAAGGTGTTAAATGGTAATAAATAATATTCTAAATCTGTCCACAACATTATATCCGCTTTTCAAGTTTGACCCAGGTACCACTGGTAAGCCAGAGGTTCAAGTTTCCCCCAGTTATCACTGGTAAGCCAGAGGTTCAAGTTTTCCCCAGTTACCACTTTCCCGTTACCACTGGTAAGCAAGAGGTTCAAGTTTCCCCCAGTTACCACTGGTAAGCCAGAGCTTTCAAGTTTGCCCCAGTTACCACTGGTAAGCAAGAGCTTTCAAGTTTGCCCCAGTTACACTGGTAAACCAGAGCTTTCAAGTTTCTCCCAGTTACCCCTGGTAAGCCAGAGCTTTCAAGTTTGCCCCAGTTACCACTGGTAAGCCAGAGCTTTCAAGTTTTCCCCAGTTACCACTGGTAAGCCAGAGCTTCTACAAGAGGCTTATTTTGGATATGTTTAGGGCTGAAATAGAATACAAGAAGTCCCAATGAAAGAGATATATTTAAATATTTTCTTGATTTTTTTGTTTCTGTTTTTGAATATTTTAATCCTCTTCTGATATTTTTGTTTTTGTTTGGTCATAGAAGTTTGCTGTAATCAGTTGTTCCTGAATAAAGTGATACAAATCCACATCGTTCATCACACACAACCATACTTTAGTTTCCAGTTTCTGAAAAGTACATCAGAATCAACAGCTACTGTATTGTAAAAAATACAAAAATAGTTTTTCATTAAAAGAAGATACAAGTCATGTATGAAAATAGATGAATAACAAACTTCATGGTTAACAGTTTAAAAATGTGTGTATAGCAACATATCTTCTAAATCTTCTGCGCCACTGTTTTCAATATAAAAAAATACCTTGGAGCAAAGTGGGGTAATTCATGTTGTGCACATATAAAGGAACAACATGGTTGTCTCCCTTTGCACAGATGGTAAAAAAAAGATGGTAAAAAAAAGTCTATCTCATCTACCCAGCCAGAAAATATGTCGGGTTTAAATCAACCAATTATTTAAATTATAAGTACATTATTGCATGCTTTCAATTCATGTAAAACAAGATAAAATGTAAAGGAACAATTTGCATAATCACTTATTATTCAACATGGCCGACTATTGAAATTCTACACACAAAAATCTTGTTAACTTTCTCTCATGATTAAAATGTATCACATGACGAAATTGTCTACACTCCAAATATGGTCAAAGCAATTTAAAATTGTTTGGGATGAAGCATCCAATGAAATCAACACATCAAAATGGCAAACTAAAATAATGCACAAGACACGACGACAATGTGTATTTACAATGCGTAGACAGCCTGGCCCACTGGTGGGTGAAAACTAACCAAGGTTTAGTTGATCATCTGGGATGCTCGTTTTTTGTTTCAAGACAAACGTCTAGAACCTTTCATCTAAAACAAATTGAAGTGACAGCCATTTTAATGAGATTCTGGTATTGTTTCTGATCTTCTATCCAAAATAACAGACTGGCAGAAAGACAATAAATTAATGGACAAACTACCTGTGGATGGTCAGTAACACTATAATAATACGAACAAGAATAATAATTACGCACATGTGGTTTCGGTTTCAGCATTTTTCCTGCGCAATGTGTCAAGACGTTTGGATTTACAATCAAGAATCGAAGATGATCAAGACTAACCAAGATATGTTCAGTCAAACTGCTCAACAGACCACATTATTCAGACAATGCCTTCCAGTATATCCAATATACAACAGCTGTATAAAGCGTCCCAGTGTTAGGAGACCACTTTTTATCGTCCTTTTTGTGGTCTCTTAATACAGGTTTGACTGTATATTATGTAATAAATGTTGTAGATGAAGTTACCAGTAATATATGTTTAATAACGATGAATATACACCAACAGTCTTACAGTTTGACGCACACGACTTAACAATCACTTAAGCGGTAACCATAATTGGTTTATTTGCATTATTTTATCTTGGTGGAATATAAGTTGGACCAAACTGGTGTCACCAAACATCTCCATGTTGACCTCACCCAGTGAGAAGAAATGTTTCAAATGACAATATTCTTATTATTTTCACGTGCCTCACGCTTCAAACAACAATTCTGTTATTATTGTAAATTACAATTTTGTTAAAATGGTCATGTACATCTCAACCACCTGTAAATTTTGTGAAACAGAAAATCGGGAACTTGATTTCTTAGATGAATGTATTAAATACAGACAAATATCAGTGAATACGTAAGTATAGATAGATATTAGCATTTACATGTATTAAACACCGATACATAATTATTAGTATCTACAATGCATTAAACAACACAGATTAGTGTCTACATGCATTAAACACAAATATTTGAAATAAATGTTTACATCTGTAAAATATTAACATGTGATGTTGCAGCGAGAGTAAATGACACTGAATGAGTTCTGGCGACACAATCCACGCAAGGTTATCAATCCACACAACTCCAGTATTCTCAAGTACATTTAGAGTTGTGTCCCTTTGATTACACTATTACAATCCAAGCAGATTTGTCTCCCTTCGATTATAATGTTACAATCCAAGAAGATTTTACTCTCTTCATACAATATTTTTTGAAGTAGATTTGTCTCCCTTTGATCACATTTTACCTCGACACACCATCACACGTTACCTAGGGGACGGCGCACCAGCAAATTGTATACACATCTCCTGACCTCTGGGACATTTCTATGAACAGTAAATATATGTAAGACAACAGCGTGTGGCTCACACAGGAGTTCTACACACGGGTGGTTAACTTAGCACTTTTATGGGTATAGTATATTACACTATGTACAATATCAATGAAAGAGATGAACAAATGTAAATAAACACTACAGAAATCATATATTAAGTTTTTTTCCCCTATAAAACCTGCCATAAAGTCGCTTCTGAACTTTATTTCACCAGGCAAACTAAACAGTTCTATATTATTCGGAGTTGTTCTCTATCTTATAATTTCAATAAAACTTAAAAACTTTACAGGCTCGTGCTCATCGACAGCGTTTTATCTCCGTAGATGTAATCATGTCTATGCAATCACTCTATCAACACGCTGTTGAATTGGCGCTTTACTTCCCACCAACACAAAAAAGATTATATGATGCCTACAGCAATGAACATTTACATTGTTGACTATTGGGTTTCAACTACGATCATATATATAATCAAATCTGACTGTCAGGATAGATAAGAAAATGCCTGACCAAGTCTTAAATGTTCTTTTTTTCTTGAAATAAATTGTGTTTAACAGCACCACAACACAGTAAACGTTATATGGCGCCAAGACGGATGTGAACGTTTTGAATCCAAGCCTCATTTACATCGAGATAACAATACGAGGCATGGATTCAGAAACTTTACAACCGCTGCAGAAACAGAGTACCTGCAACTCTAACTGATAAACCCATAACCCTCTACATATATAATGGACTGTTCTTTCTTTGAATTAAGAACATATTTCAGCTGTTTTCAGCAACCGGACATTGTAAACCCTGATCAATCTGCGAGTAACTCCTTACTCCCAGGCTGATCTGGGTTTACAATGGACACAAAGGCTATTATAGTCCTGCTTAGCGGGTTAAGGGTTAAAAGACATAACCAGTTTCCTGTTTGAAATCTTTAGAAACAATAAATGGTTCAGGAAAAAACGCCCTTGTTCATAGTACTAGTAATTATGTAAATATATAAAGTATCTTACAAGGAGCTCATTTATTATTTATAAAACAAGTTGACAAAAATGACGATACAATGGCCTGCCCAGTATCATATCGGACATTTTGTCGAGCATCATCATCATTTTTGCCATTTCGTTTAACGAATTCAATAAATAATCAACACAAATGTGATTGTTTGGCGCTTAACGTCATTTTTCAGCACATTTTAGGCTATGCATGATGGTCAATTTGTTGTGGTGGAGGCAGACCACCCACTTATTCCTGGGTAGAACCAGTACTGTATATCTCACGCTATCTGTAAGAATCGACACCTTCACATTTACAAGCTGGCACAAATGAGAGTTATCATACAACTTACATTAATGTGACAGATGAACATTCACGTCAGGTATAACACTTGTGGATTATTCAAAATATATTATTGTGTTATTACCGTTAAGAGTGAATCGTGCCAACATAAGTCGATACATATACATCAAATTCATAATTAGGTTTGCTCTCAATTCCTGGGAGAGGAACGTTTTAACACTGGCACATTTAGAATTTAAATCAAGATTCTACAATAGCTTGCATAAGATATAGAGTTGAATAATATTCGAATAATGTTTGGTGGATATTCAAAAAAGAATATTTATTCTATACATGTATGAAGTCATCACTATTAATTCAACTTTCCAATTACATTATTTGAAATGAATTGGGTTTTACGGCACACCAACACAAACAGGTTATATGGCGCCAACAATAATCAACAGTGCAGGCTCCCCCTCCATTTACATCTAGTAATCCATGTATAAACTAAGGATAAGTCATGATATGATACAGGATGACGATAAGTGGCATGATATGATATGGGATGTGGATAAGTGGCATGATATGATACGGGATGAGGATAAGTGGCATGATATGATACGGGATGTGGATAAGTGGCATGATATGATACGGGATGAGGATAAGTGGCATGATATGATACGGGATGAGGATAAGTGGCATGATATGATACGGGATGTGGATAAGTGGCATGATATGATACGGGATGTGGATAAGTGGCATGATATGATACGGGATGTGGATAAGCGGCATGATATGATACGGGATGTGGATAAGTGGCATGATATGATACGGGATGTGGATAAGTGGCATGATATGATACGGGATGTGGATAAGTGGCATGATATGATACGGGGATGTGGATAAGTGGCATGATATGATACGGGGATGTGGATAAGTGGCATGATATGATACGGGATGTGGATAAGTGGCATGATATGATACGGGGATGTGGATAAGTGGCATGATATGATACGGGGATGTGGATAACTGGCATGATATGATATGGGATGTGGATAAGTGGCATGATATGATACGGGATGTGGATAAGTGGCATGATATGATACGGGATGTGGATAAGTGGCATGATATGATACGGGATGTGGATAAGCGGCATGATATGATACGGGGATGTGGATAAGTGGCATGATATGATACGGGTTGAACGTTACATATATATATGTTAATGTTGACTTTTGACATTTGTGTATAAAATGGCGTGAAATATTTACACGGTGAATGAACACTCCAAGATGTCCTTGCATAGTGGACACACAGCCTGAGATCAATCAAAAATACAAATAAGTCGCTGCTTGCCAGAATAGTGTAACCATTAGACAAAGTTATACAAATAAGTCGCTGCTCAACAAAACTGGAAAATATTCCGTATTCAAAGGTTCATACCGCCAAAGCTTGACAATCAAGACACTATTGTTCTCTTGTTCGAGCCAAAGGTTTTTCAGCATTTACATTGTAAATATAACAGTACCTGACAGGAGTACAGCCTTTTCTAGTTGTAAATGAAATATCTTACATTTAAAAATCATGTAAATAACATGTAAAAATATTACATTTGAAGGCTGATTTTGGTTTCTTAAACATTTTGGAAAGTTTTAAATCACGTTTTATTGTTTTATTACGTGTTTATTCACATGAAAACAAACTTTGGCTGAAACAATACTGCGATTCATGCTGAGGTTTACAGAGCAAATTCCGCAATAGGTTGCAAATTATTACATTAAATTTATTACAGGATTAAATTCATGTTTTCTGTAGTTGATTGGAGTGTATAAACTTCGCCTCAAAAATTGAATGAAGTTAATTTTTAGTAAAAAAAATAAATGTGCTAAAAATGCACTTATTTGTTGAAATGTCATTGAATTGGACACCTTTGTTTGCTTCAGAATATACGCCATAAAATACGAGTAGCGATTATCGATTACAACATCAAAGTATGACAAATGATCACGTGATGAGATTTAACCAATAAAGTGCAGTAAAAAGTATCAAGGTGGAATTATAAAATGAATACAACCGTAGTGACTAGCCATTCTGGGACATTTAACATCAGTTTCAAGTTTCTCGATTCTTTTATTTAAACAATAAGTTGGACAAAGTAACTATTGTGTATTTGCGATCCCCAATAGAAATGACTTGTTTTAGATCAGAAAACTATTCACTTGAACACTATGAATTAAATCAGCGTGCAAGTTAGTCAAAAGCCTGTGATTCGGTTATAAAATATTGATGAATATGACGTTTGGAACAATGTAACAAGTACCCTATGTCGTAGGATTTGCTCTGCGTTGACAGTCAGACAGATAAATACAGGTCAAGCAAACACTGTAATTACTGCAGTCTTAATAACTTACAAAAGACCCAATCAATTTTGAATAATTTCACAGGTAAATATAATTTTATACCTAAACTACTAGTGTAAACACAGAATTAACACCTATTTTCAGATTTAAACAACAAACCTGATGTCACAGTGAAGTTTTATCAACTTTCAGCAAAAATACACAACACAATCTTAATGTTAAAGGGACTGAATGTGATCTTGCACAATGCAGTCTTTATTTTAAAGGGACTGGAGGCGATCATGAATAATTATAAGAAGTTTTGTTGCATAAATCATATTAAAGATATTAGTTCATATGGGGCTAACATGGTATAGCATTTCTTATATCTGATTAACATTAATATCTACAGTGATATTTTCCTATTTCAAAATAATAGATACCTAATGGTGGAAAATTCCTTATTGCCTCAATTTAAACATACATATGTACTAAGCATAAACTTGCAAATGTTGCTTCTTAAGATCTGTTCAGACAATTCAAAAATGTTTGCCATCTCATACAATGCAACTGAAGTTAGTTTTTTTTACATTATATGGCTATTTTAAGTAAAAAAAATATCAATTTTTAGTAACACTTTTAGTAACACATATCTACTTTTAGTAACATTCCTACCAACAAATGTCTACTTTCAGTAAAATTTACTAAGTTATAGAGGTCATCTCTAATTAAGATAAAACATTGCAGTGTTTGGCCTCAAGTTGTATCAAACATATACAAAGTACCATATCTAATAAATGAAATCCTTGTGGATCTTCTTTGGACAATTTATCTGCATCTACACTAGGTAACAAAACAAATATTCCTGCGTACTTTTTACGGTTGTAAACATATCAACTCACGTGGTTCAACAACTTAACGCGGTCCTACAACTCAAGCGGTCCTACAATTTACTCGGCCCTACAACTCAAGCGATCATACAACTTATTGCATAGTTTTCTTTTATTAAAACACCCCAACACACCCTGGAGCAATTTTTAATTCACCAAAAACGTTCAGGCTTAACACTCCAAAGCTGAATAAATATAAACATGATGCTTTAACGGTTATTTGCACATTTCATCATTAAATATTCACATAAAATAGGAAAGCATGATGCTAAAAGAACGCAAATAAAAAAGAATAAATAAAAAGTACAAGTTTGGTATAAACAACAATCCAGCAGTATCGAGTACTTAAAGCTTTGGGGTTAAACATTTAAGCATTTTCAATTAATTATTAACAACCTAGCAGAATACTAGATTAATGGTTTGTAGTACTATGCTGCTATATGTCTGAACAAAAAAAAATAACTAAATTTGATAGAAATCAACCAAAATAATGTAGTAAAATTATTCTAAATCATCAATAAAATGTGACCCTTCCTTCTGAACTGTATCCTTTTATAAGATCTGTGACCTGGCTGTGACCTTCACCAGGATGCCACATGGCCTCGATCATTACCAGAATCATGACCTTGCATAGGACTTGAACTCTGTTAATGCACATGTCCAGATCTGGAAGACGGGTGTATTCGCAACGCTACAGAGTTGTCGAATTGGTATCAAACAGCCAGATTGATCCAAACTTCACGGAAGATTCTGCTCATGTGATCTTGAATTCCTTGTAACATTGCACATATTTCCTACAAGCTACACCAAGCAGCGTGCACGTGCAGTTGTAAGCACGTGAAATACCCTACATTCACTATGGGTGATGGTATTTCCGTTTATTGCTGATTACCGTTGTAATGCCGTACTCTATCCCAGCCACACAGCCCTATTCGCGAGGGTGACGCAGCGCGGGATCACATGGGAGTAACCGTGTACCAATATACCAGGTTTACACTATGTTTTTGTTCACGTATTTCCAAGCATACTTTCACACATTCAGTCTTTGACAAGTTTATAAATGTGATGCTGCGTGCCGTGTTCGCTTGTCGACACCTCAAACACGTACGCCGTGCACAGCAATGTTTCTTGTGTATCTCTGTTACTGACAACCTGAGAGATGGAAGAATTATTTAGAAATATCATATAACATGTTAATTGATGGGATCTCACTAGACATTCTCTAGCAGTCAACATTCACAGGATAAAACACAAAAATTATTGTCTCAAAAAAAAGTCTATAAACAAACATTTTAAAGCCTATATCCAATTGTATAATTTTCTTTAGTAGTCATTTGCAAATTATTTTTGTTATCATTTGTACATCTTTGTTTGTCAAGTACACTACAGAGACATAGACAATATTATGTCAGTGCCTGTTACTATCAGGAGTATCCAGCAAGGCTTACAAAACCAAGAGAAGGCGAGACTGTGCAGAAATTCTGCGTGTCCATGTCGAGCCACTTGTAGATTATCCACATTTTCAGCACTTTACATGGATCTCGCCATATTCGTCACGACATTTTAGGACCTCAGATAATGTTACCTACAATAAACGCGGAGGAATTCCATTGTTTTTGCTTTATCGGTCAATGCCATAAAAAGTTAAATTTATTAGGTCATCTCGTTATCAGCACAGAAATATTTGTTGTTAGATCTGTGTTATCAGGTAGTATATCTGCGTGATAATCAACTTACCTGCAATATTGTAAAGTTTTCTAGTACACTATTCATCATATATTTTTCTGGCAAATGTTTTAATTTGTGAATAAAGTTGATCATGTACTCGCACATAGGGGACCGATGTATTCTGTACACAAATCATCCATTTTCAAACCTCGGGTACTCCGTCTGCAATATAATAACATGTCATATGATGATGATGATGATGATCGATAATGATGACGGTAATAAAGATGGAGGTAATGATCACGATGATGATGAAAATTATGATGGTAAGAAACAGTCTGACAGAACAAAGACGATGAAAACGAGATTCCGCAGTCAGAGAGTAGAATATGCTTTTTATACACTCTATCGGGGGTTGTTACAGTTTTCTCAGTAAACACTAGCCCTAAAGGACAAGTTGCATTAAATGTCACTCATCCTGTTGCAATTTTAATTTGTCCTGCATTTTTTCACATTGTTATCAGGGTTCTCCCCAGGATTTTTTTCAGCACTGGCACAGACAGCGTGGTTTGGTATTTCGAGGTGTGGTCAAAAGGGGCTACCCCGCTTTTTTTTTTAATTCTAAGACACACCATCTGCTCGAGTTTATTAAAAACATTCGCATTTTTCTCGCAAGACAATCCAGGGCCACACATTTTGTGGTTGTCTTAAAAAAAAATATAAGCTCACGTGGTGTCAATAAATATGTAAATTAATGAATTGTGTATTTGAATGGTCAAAAGTCCACATGACCTAGATATATTCGGCAACGTGATGATTGGAAGCTCGCCGACTTCATTGGCCCCACCACCCCCACAGAGGCGAAAATGACAGTTAAAACTTGTTTGGGGAGGTGTATTTCACACAATCTGGGGAGTGGCTCCGATAGAGGGGCTCTGTAAGGGTTATTTCAAATACCAGTAAGCAAAATCCAAGCACCTCGCTTGGAATTTAAATGACCAATTTAAAGGACAGCGGTAATAGGGATTTTGAATTTCAAGCACCGCAGTGCTTAAAGGTGCTGGGGAGAACCCTGGTTATGGCACTATTTAAGGGAACCACATGACATTTTTGTTCTTCTCTTCAAAGTTGACATTTGACAAATCAGGGTCAGAAATTGTGCCATATTATGTCAAAATTATAAGTTACTATGGATCAAACTAAACATGAGCAAAGAAATTCCACAGCAATGGAATATAATTTGCAACATTTTGGGTTTTGCAGACGACAGCAATGGAATATCACTTCCAACATTTTGGTTTGTGCAGACGAAAGCAAGGGAATATAATTTGTAACATTTTGTTTTTTGCAAACGATAGCAATGGAATATAATTTGCAACATTTTGGTTTTTGTAGACGACAGCAATGGAATATAATTTGCAACATTTTGGGTTTTGCAGACGACATTTATACTTGCGCACTATTATATTTGTGCATTATTTGTTTTACAACACCTGTCCACATGTCAAGAGACTTCGGTTTAAATATACATAGGTCACATCGTGCGAAAAAAAATGATGAAAATGAAGTTAAATCTGAAGCAGGGATTTTCCATGCAATTTGGGTGGGGCCTTTACAACCTTGCAAATTTGAAAAGCCCTGGGAAGCAACATGGAAGTTTTAACGATGCGTTGTTTGTATTTCGCAATGCTTGTATAATTTACATCAGTGAACAATAGCAAATTGTACAACATATTCTTCCTGAAATATCTACTCATGCTGGTGGAAGTGGAATTTTTGGGACTTAGTTGTTATTTAGAGCTGCTCCCAGGAATGGAGACAGAAATCACAAGAATTAGCACAAGCACTTACCTCTACTTTCTCTACAACTTGTTTACCAAATAAACACACTTTCGTGGAACACGTTATCGTCATGTTCTCACTCGCCTCATACTGACTCGTCACTCCGTAAAATGCACCAGATTCATCCTGGACATTCGTGTTTATGTCCGCCTAAAATTACCGTTCATATACTTCATTTATTATTTGAAAGAAAAAGGTACAAGTTACAAGAACAAAAGACTAAGAGATAAACTGAAATATTAATAATAAATGAAAATGTAGTAAATGAAATTAAATGGGATTTTACGTCCTGTTAACACATCATATTAAGTCATTATATTGGGACAACATCCTCAGAGGGAGTTGAATTAAAATACGAAGTTTCCCATCAGGCATGCATCTGTCCGTCAAGGAGCGAACCCATGATGGTCAGGTCTGTAGCTCAGTGTAAAGCTTTATCCACTGAGCGGACAAGTAAAATTGATACAATGTGTTTAATGATTACAATGACTGTCAGTGTAGAATATCAGTTTAAAGAACAATGTGAGTCTTATATAGACTCGTGATCTGACCCGTTTAATAACTTGGCAGACAGATTTTTAAAAGAAGTACAAATTGGCTGTTCCCACAAACTAACATAAGAGAGTAACACTTTTATGAGAAGAAAGAAAGCCAAGGAGCTGGCAACGAAGTTGGAAGATCACTGTTTCTATTAACAAGCAAAGCATACATACCCAAAATTTAACTAAGAAGAAAGCAGGCTGGGGACCTTTATCATACAGTTCCTTTAAACCGCCCTTCTTCTCAGGAAATTTGTCATATATCTGTCTAATATCAACAGCCTGGAAAGGAAAGACATCTGACATTGTCACAAAGATTTACATCTTTCCTAAGCCTACTAATGATATGGTAAACATGTAACTTACATATGTCCAGGGTTCTCCAAGTCTAGAAATTATAGGGTGGCAGTGCAAATCTGTTATTTTGTGGGTTTTTTATACCTTTTTGACAGCAACACCCATATGTTGGAGTAAGCGTCTGCGTGATATTACTTAACTACATGTAACCACAGAGTACCAAATCGGTCTAGATTCAGGTTACGTTATCGTGATTGTTGCGTCAATTCATAGTCGCACAGGCCCATTTTCGTCCAGATGAATTTCTGCTAAAAGCCCTTAGTGTTCTACATCAAGTTTGCTGAATTTATTCAGTTCTATATGATTTATTTTTTTAAGTGCCGCTTGACAATTTTTACGTGGCGGCGCTTGCTTTGCATGGCGATATGTGTCGATAGCGTGGTGGCCCGCCACTGTGTAAGTGCTCTTGGAGAACCCTGATGTTGCGACTGAACTCTGTAACTGCTATATAAATGCCTTAACCAGCACCATATTGTTATCATTGTCGAAGCATCGAATTAGGAGTTACAGACTCTTAATTCGGTTTTTTATCCGTGAATAAATCTAAACTTTTAATCGACACATATGCATTACTTTATGACCTCAACACACGAACAGAGTTTGGAAGAACGGTTTTGTAGTGAAATTTGGCGGTTGAGTTCCTTTAAGTACACCAGTTCATCTAGTGTTTTTTCATTTACTATGAAACGAATGTCATTCTTACAAAATGTTGATGGCTCAATGCTCAGTCTGGTACTCCAACTGCACTTGTGTTGACACATTCTCCACACGCTGTCTGGTACCCTAATAGTACACGTGCAGACACATTCTCCATGCTCTGTCTGGTACCCTAACTTTAACTGTGCCGCCACGTTCTCCATTATTAGTTACTGGGTTTGTTACCGACTCCCTACAGAAATATGTGGGATCAGCAAGATTTATAAGGAGCGAGGCAATAGCCGAGACCCCTATATATCTGACCCTACATATTTCTGTAGGGGGTCAGTAACAAACCCAATAACTGATTTATTGCATGGAGCACCTTTTTTAAGGCAAACACCGATATTTAACCCATTTTAATGGAGCATCAACGTCACTGAGACGTTCGCACAACTTGACGTCACGACGTTGACTCACGACCAGTAGTTTAAAAACATTATTAATTTACTGATGTTTGTTACCAACGCCTTAAATGATTTAAACTTTGAATCGGAATTGTAGTCCATGTTGTTTTAGCAACCCACTACAGAATAATGGAGGGTCACCATGTGAACGCTCAAATCCAATGAAATTCCTAGGATTTTGTGCGAGGTGCAATACAATCAATTAAACAGTTCTTACCTCTAATAATGGGTCTGAATAACCAGCATTGGAACTTATATGTACAAACAGATGCTTGTGGTACTGTAATGGAAGGAAAAAAAATAATATTAAGTCATAAAGTTTTCAAATAAACAACTGGCAAAGAGCTAGTCATCTACAATATCAAGTACAACTGGCAAAGAGCTAGTCATCTACAAGTTCACGTACAACTGGCAAAGAGCTAGTCATCAAACGTAACACCTCAATCACATACCACTGGCAAAGAGCTACAGTCATCTACAATATCACATACAACTAGCAAAGAGCTACAGTCATCTACACTATCACGTACAACTGGCAAAGAGCTACAGTCATCTACAATATCACGTACAACTGGCAAAGAGCTGGTCATCTACAATATCACGTACAACTGGCAAAGAGCTAGTCATCTACAATATCACGTACAACTGGCAAAGAGCTAGTCAACTACAATATCACGTACAAGTAGCAAAGAGCTAGTCATCTACAATATCACGTACAACTGGCAAAGAGCTACAGTCATCTACAATATCACGTACACCTGGCAAAGAGCTAGTCACCTACAATATCACGTACAACTGGCAAAGAGCTACAGTCATTTACAATATCAAGTACAACTGGCAAAGAGCTAGTCATCTACAATATCAGGTACAACTGGCAAAGAGCTACAGCCATCTACAATATCATATACCACCGGCAAAGAGCTAGTCATCTACAATATCATATACCACCGGCAAAGAGCTACAGTCATCTACAATATCCCGTACAACTGGCAAAGAGCTAGTCCTCTACAATAGCACGTACAACTGGCAAAGAGCTAGTCAACTACAATATCACGTACAACTGGCAAAGAGCTACAGTCATCTACAATATCACGTACAACTGGCAAAGAGCTACAGTCATCTACAATATCACGTACAACTGGCAAAGAGCTAGTCCTCTACAATATCACGTACAACCGGCAAAAAGCTACCGTCATCTACAATATCACGTACAACTGGCAAAGAGCTAGTCCTCTACAATATCACGTACAACTGGCAAAGAGCTACAGTCATCTACAATATCACGTACAACTGGCAAAGAGCTAGTCCTCTACAATATCACGTACAACCGGCAAAGAGCTACCGTCATCTACAATATCACGTACAACTGGCAAAGAGCTAGTCCTCTACAATATCACGTACAACTGGCAAATAGCTAGTCAACTACAATATCACGTACAACTGGCAAAGAGCTATGGTCATCTACAATATCATGTACCACTGGCAAAGAGCTACAGTCATCTACAATATCACGTATATCTGGCAAAGAGCTACAGTCATCAAACGTAACACCTCACACAGCAGCTGGGTGTTCAGGCTACACTGATGGATATCTGAAGGATCAACAACACAGTTTACAATCTGCAGTTTAATATTATATTGTTGGATGGACTCATTTAACAAAGGCACAATTGATGGACGTTTTGTTAATTGGCAAATGGTGAAAGATAAGATTTGTGTCATTTCATTCAGGAACATAAAAAACATTTACATTATAGAGTAACACAGTAACCCTTCCTCGATAATAGGTTTCCAATTTACTTTTTAGAACAACCTTATGTCTTGTGATACAAGATCCTGGTACACAGTATTAGTAGACTGGTACCCAATATCACTCAAGATTGCAGGTAATATAATTATGAAAGTAATTTTTATGCCAAAATCTTAACTACTACTTATTTATTCAGGACATTTAAAAGGTGTTAAATGGTAATAAATAATATTCTAAATCTGTCCACAACATTATATCCGCTTTTCAAGTTTGACCCAGTTACCACTGGTAAGCCAAAGGTTCAAGTTTCCCCCAGTTATCACTGGTAAGCCAGAGGTTCAAGTTTTCCCCAGTTACCACTTTCCCGTTACCACTGGTAAGCAAGAGGTTCAAGTTTCCCCCAGTTACCACTGGTAAGCCAGAGCTTTCAAGTTTGCCCCAGTTACCACTGGTAAGCAAGAGCTTTCAAGTTTGCCCCAGTTACACTGGTAAACCAGAGCTTTCAAGTTTCTCCCAGTTACCACTGGTAAGCCAGAGCTTTCAAGTTTGCCCAAGTTACCACTGGTAAGCCAGAGCTTTCAAGTTTACCCCAGTTACCACTGGTAAGCCAGAGCTTCTACAGGAGGCTTATTTTGGATATGTTTAGGGCTGAAATAGAATACAAGAAGTCCCAATGAAAGAGATATATTTAACTATTTTCTTGATTTTTTTGTTTCTGTTTTTGAATATTTTAATCCTCTTCAGATATTTTTGTTTTTGTTTGGTCATAGAAGTTTGCTGTTCTCAGTTGTTCCTGAATAAAGTGATACAAATCCACATCGTTCATCAAACACAACCATACTTTAGTTTCCAGTTTCTGAAAAGTACATCAGAATCAACAGCTACTGTATTGTAAAAAATACAAAAATAGTTTTTCATTAAAAGAAGATACAAGTCATGTATGAAAATAGATGAATAACAAACTTCATGGTTAAAAGTTTAAAAATGTGTGTATAGCAACATATCTTCTAAATCTTCTGCGCCACTGTTTTCAATATAAAAAAATACCTTGGAGCAAAGTGGGGTAATTCATGTTGTGCACATATAAAGGAACAACATGGTTGTCTCCCTTTGCACAGATGGTAAAAAGTCTATCTGATCTACTCGGCCAGAAAATATGTCGGGTTTAAATCAACCAATTATTTAAATTATAAGTACATTATTGCATGCTTTCAATTCATGTAAAACAAGATAAAATGTAAAGGAACAATTTGCATAATCACTTATTATTCAACATGGCCGACTATTGAAATTCTACACACAAAAATCTTGTTAACTTTCTCTCATGATTAAAATGTATCACATGACGAAATTGTCTACACTCCAAATATGGTCAAAGCAATTTAAAATTGTTTGGGATGAAGCATCCAATGAAATCAACACATCAAAATGGCAAACTAAAATAATGCACAAGACACGACGACAATGTTTATTTACAATGCGTAGACAGCCTGGCCCACTGGTGGGTGAAAACTAACCAAGGTTTAGTCGATCATCTGGGATGCTTGTTTTTGGTTTCAAGACAAACGTCTAGAACCTTTCATCTAAAAAAAAAATTGAAGTGACAGCCATTTTACCGAGATTCTGGTATTGTTTCTAATCTTCTATCCAAAATAACAGACTGGCAGAAAGACAATAAATTAATGGACAAACTACCTGTGGATGGTCAGTAACACTATAATAATAGAAACAAGAATAATAATTACGCATATGTGGTTTCGGTTTCAACCTTTTTCCTGCGCAATGTGTCAAGACGTTTGTATTTACAATCAAGAATCGAAGATGATCAAGACTAACCAAGATATGTTCAGTCAAACCTGCTCAACAGACCACATTATTCAGACAATGCCCTTTTCCAGTTACCAACTGTAATATAAACAACAGCTGTATGAAACGTCCCAGTGTTAGGAGACCACTTTTTATCGTCGGTTTTGTGGTCTCTTAATACAGGTTTGACTGTATATTATGTAATAAATGTTGTAGATGAAGTTACCGGTAATATATGTTTAATAACGATGAATATACACCAACAGTCTTACAGTTTGACGCACACAACTTAACAATCGTTTAAGCGGTAACCATAATTGGTTTATTTGCATTATTTTATCATGGTGGAATATAAGTTGGGACCAAACTGGTGTCACCAAACAACTCCATGTTGACCTCACCCAGTGAGAAGAAATGCTTCAAATGACAACAGTGTTATTATTTTCACGTGCCTCACGCTTCAAACGACAATATTGTTATTATTTGCACGTGCCTCACGCTTCAAATGACAATATTGTTATTATTTTCACGTCTCACGCTTCAAGTGACAATATTGTTATTATTTTCACGTGCCTCACGCTTCAAACAACACTATTGTTATTATTTTCACGTGCCTCACGCTTCAAACAACAATTTTGTTATTATTGTAAATGACAAATTTGTTAAAATGGTCATGTACATCTCAAACACCTGTAAATGTTGTGAAACAGAAAATCGGGAATATCATTTCTTAGATGAATGTATTAAATACAGATATATATCAGTGTATACGTAAGTATAGATAGATATTAGCATCTACATGTATTAAACACCGATACATAATTATTAGTGTCTACAATGCATTAAACACAGATAGATATAAACACAGATAAGTGTCTACATGCATTAAACACAAATATTTGAAATAAATGTTTACATCTGTAAAATATTAACATGTGATGTTGCAGTCGAGTGTAAATGACTCCGATTGAGTTCTGGCGACACAATCCATGCAAGGTACTTCAGTAATAACAAGTGTACATTTAGAGTTGTGTCCCTTTGATTACAAGAGCACACATTTCTTTGAAGCAGATTTGTCTCCCTTTGATTATAATGTTACAATACCAGAAGATTTGACTCCCTTCCATACAATATTTTTTGAAGTAGATTTGTCTCCCTTCGATCACATTTTACCTCGACACACCATCACACGTTACCTAGGGGACGGCGCACCAGCAAACTGTATACACATCTCCTGACCTCTGGGACATTTCTATGAACAGTAAATATATGTAAGACAACAGCGTGTGGCTCACACAGGAGTTCTACACACGGGTGGTTAAGTTTAGCACTTTTATGGGTATAGTATATTACACTATGTACAATATCAATGAAGGAGATGAACAAATGTAAATAAACACTACAGAAATCATATATTAAGTTTTTTTCCCCTATAAAACCTGCCATAAAGTCGCTTCTGAACTTTATTTCACCAGGCAAACTAAACAGTTTTATATTATTCGGAGTTGTTCTCTATCTTATAATTTCAATGAAACTTAAAAACTTTACAGGCTCGTGCTCATCGACAGCGTTTTATCTCCGTAGATGTAATCATGTCTATGCAATCACTCTATCAACACGCTGTTGAATTGGCGCTTTACTTCCCACCAACACAAAAAAGATTATATGATGCCTACAGCAATGAACATTCCAGCCTTACTGTAACATTTACATTGTTGACCATTGGGTTTCAACTACGATCATATATATAATCAAATCTGACTTTCAGGATAGATAAGAAAATGCCTGACCAAGTCTTAAATGTTCTTTTTTTCTTGAAATGAATTGTGTTTAACAGCACCACAACACAGTAAACGTTATATGGCGCCAAGACGGATGTGAACGTTTTGAATCCAAGCCTCATTTACATCGAGATAACAATACGAGGCATGGATTCAGAAACTTTACAACCGCTGCAGAAACAGAGTACCTGCGACTCTAACTGATTAACCCATAACCCTCTACATATATATAATGGACTGTTCTTTCTTTGAATTAAGAACATATTTCAGCTGTTTTCAGCAACCGGACATTGTAAACCCTGATCAATCTGCGAGTAACTCCTTACTCCCAGGCTGATCTGGGTTTACAATGGACACAAAGGCTATTATAGTCGTGCTTAGCGGGTTAAGGGTTAAAAGACATAACCAGTTTCCTATTTGAAATCTTTAGAAACAATAAATGGTTCTGAAAAAAACGCCCTTGTTCATAGTACTAGTAATTATGTAAATATATAAAGTATCTTACAAGGAGCTCATTTATTATTTATAAAACAAGTTGACAAAAATGACGATACAATGGCCTGCCCAGTATCATATCGGACATTTTGTCGAGCATCATCATCATTTTTGCCATTTCGTTTAACAAATTCAATAAATAATCAACACAAATGTGATTGTTTGGCGCTTAACGTCATTTTTCAGCACATTTTAGGCTATGCATGATGTCAATTTGTTGTGGTGGAGGCAGACCACCCACTTATTCCTGGGTAGAACCAGTACTGTATATCTCACGCTATCTGTAAGAATCGACACCTTCACATTTACAAGTTAGCACAAATGAGAGTTATCATACAACTTACATTAATGTGACAGATGAACATTCACGTCAGGTATAACACTTGTGGATTATTCAAAATATATTATTGTGTTATTACCGTTAAGAGTGAATCGTGCCAACATAAGTCAATACATATACATCAAATTCATAATTAGGTTTGCTCTCAATTCCTGGAAGAGGAACGTTTTAACACTGGCACATTTAGAATTTAAATCATCATTCTACAATAGCTTGCATTAGATATAGAGTTGAATAATATTCGAATAATGTTTGGTGGATATTCAAAAAAGAATATTTATTATATACATGTATGAAGTCATCACTATTAATTCAACTTTCCAATTACATTAATTGAAATGAATTGGGTTTTACGGCACACCAACACAAACAGGTTATATGGCGCCAACAATAATCAACAGTGCAGGCTCCCCCTCCATTTACATCTAGTAATCCATGTATAAACTAAGGATAAGTGGCATGATATGATACGGGATGTGGATAAGTGTCATGATATGATACGGGGATGTGGATAAGTGGCATGATATGATACGGGATGTGGATAAGTGGCATGATATGATACGGGATGTGGATAAGTGGCATGATATGATACGGGATGTGGATAAGTGGCATGATATGATACGGGATGAGGATAAGTGGCATGATATGATACGGGGATGTGGATAAGTGGCATGATATGATACGGGGATGTGGATAAGTGGCATGATATGATATGGGATGTGGATAAGTGGCATGATATGATACGGGGATGTGGATAAGTGGCATGATATGATACGGGATGAGGATAAGTGGCATGATATGATACGGGATGAGGGTAAGTGGCATGATATGATACGGGATGACAATAAGTGGCATGATATGATACGGGATGTGGATAAGTGGCATGATATGATACGGGATGTGGATAAGTGGAATGATATGATACGGGATGTGGATAAGCGGCATGATATGATACGGGTTGTGGATAAGTGGCATGATATGATACGGGATGTGGATAAGTGGCATGATATGATAAGGGTTGAACGTTACATATATATATGTTAATGTTGACTTTTGACATTTGTGTATAAAATGGCGTGAAATATTTACACGGTGAATGAACACTCCAAGATGTCCTTGCATAGTGGACACACAGCCTGAGATCAATCAAAAATACAAATAAGTCGCTGCTCGACAGAATAGTGTAACCATTAGACAAAGTTATACAAATAAGTCGCTGCTCAACAAAACTGGAAAATATTCCGTATTCAAAGGTTCATACCGCCAAAGCTTGAAAATTAAGACACTATTGTTCTCTTGTTCGAACCAAAGGTTTTTCAGCATTTACATTGTAAATATAACAGTACCTAAGACGTTATCTGTCTAGATCTGACAGGAGTACAGCCTTTTCTAGTTGTAAATGAAATATCTTACATTTAAAAATCATGTAAATTACATGTAAAGATATTACATTTGAAGGCTGATTTTGGTTTCTTAAACATTTTGGAAAGTTTTAAATCAGGTTTTATTGTTTTATTACTTGTTTATTCACATGAAAACAAACTTTGGCTGAAACAATACTGCGATTCATGCTGAAGTTTACAGAGCAAATTCCGCAATAGGTTGCAAATTATTACATTAAATTTATTACAGGATTAAATTCATGTTTTCTGTTGGAGTGTATAAACTTCGCCTCAAAAATTGAATGAAGTTAATTTTTAGTAAAAAAAATAAATGTGCTAAAAATGCACTTATTTGTTGAAATGTCATTGATATGGACACCTTTGTTTGCTTCAGAATATACGCCATAAAATACGAGTAGCGATTATCGATTACAACAGCTTATCACAGTATGACAAATGATCACGTGATGAGATTTAACCAATAAAGTGCAGTAAAAAGTATCAAGGTGGAATTATAAAATGAATACAACCGTAGTGACTAGCCATTCTGGGACATTTAACATCAGCTTCAAGTTTCTCGATCCTTTTATTTAAACAATAAGTTGGACAAAGTAACTATTGTGTATTTGCGATCCCCGATAGAAATGACTTGTTTTAGATCAGAAAACTATTCACTTGAACACTATGAATTAAATCAGCGTGCAAGTTAGTCAAAAGCCTGTGATTCGGTTATAAAATATTGATGAATATGACGCTTGGAACAATGTAACAAGTACCCTATGTCGTAGGATTTGCTCTGCGTTGACAGTCAGACAGATAAACACAGGTCAAGCAAACACTGTAATTACTGCAGTCTTAATAACTTACAAAAGACCCAATCAATTTTGAATAATTTCACAGGTAAATATAATTTTATACCTAAACTACTAGTGTAAACACAGAATTAACACCTATTTTCAGATTTAAACAACAAACCTGATGTCACAGTGAAGTTTTATCAACTTTCAGCAAAAATACACAACACAATCTTAATGTTAAAGGGACTGAATGTGATCTTGCACAATGCAGTCTTTATTTTAAAGGGACTGGAGGTGATCATGAATAATTATAAGATTTTTTGTTGCATAAATCATATTAAAGATATTAGTTCATATGGGGCTAACATGGTATAGCATTTCTTATATCTGATTAACATTAATATCTACAGTGATATTTTCCTATTTCAAAATAATAGATACCTAATGGTGGAAAATTCCTTATTGCCTCAATTTAAACATACCCAATGTACGAAGCATAAACTTGGAAATATTACTTCTTAAGATCTGTTTAGACAATTCAAAAATGTTTGCCATCTCATACAGTGCAGCTGAAGTTAGTTTTTTTTACATTATATGGCTATTTTAAGTAAAAAAAATATCAATTTTTAGTAACACTTTTAGTAACACTCCTAACAACAAATGTCTACTTTTAGTAACATTCCTACCAACAAATGTCTACTTTCAGTAAAAGTTACTAAGTAATAGAGGTCATCTCTAATCAAGATAAAACATTGCAGTGTTGGTCCTCGAGTTGTATCAAACATATACAAAGTACCATATCTAATAAATGAAATCTTCTTTGGACAATTTATCTGCATCTACATTAGTAACCAGAGACAAAACAAATATTCCTGCGTACTTTTTACGGTTATAAACAAATCAACCCACGTGGTTCAACAGCTTATGCGGTCCTACAATTAACGCGGTCCTACAACTCAAGCGGTCCTACAACTTACTTGGCCCTACAACTCAAGCGATCATACAACTTATTGCATAGTTTTCTTTTATTAAAACACCCCAACACACTCTGGAGCATTTTTTAATTCCCCAAAAACGTTCAGGCTTAACACTCCAAAGCTGAATAAATATAAACATGATGCTTTAACGGTTATTTGCACATTTCATCGTTAAATATTCACATAAAATAGGAAAGCATGATGCTAAAAGAACGCAAATAAAAAAGAATAAATAAAAAGTACAAGTTTGGTATAAACAACAATCCAGCAGTATCGAGTACTTAAAACTTTGGGGTTAAACATTTAAGCATTTTCAATTAATTATTAACAACCTAGCAGAATACTAAATTAATGGTTTGTAGTACTATGCTGCTATATGTCTGAACAAAAAATATTAACTAAATTTGATAGAAATCAACCAACACAGTGTACACAAAAAAATGTAGTAAAATTATTCTAAATCATCAATAAAATGTGACCCTTTCTTCTGAACTGTATCCTTTTATAAGATCTGTGACCTGGCTGTGACCTTCACCAGGATGTCACATGGCCTCGATCATTACCAGAATCACGACCTTGCATAGGACTTGAACTCTGTTAATGCACATGTCCAGATCTGGAAGACGGGTGTATTCGCAACGCTACAGAGTTGTCGAATTGGTATCAAACAGCCAAATTGATCCAAACTTCACGGAAGATTCTGCTCATGTGATCTTGAATTCCTTGTAACATTGCACATATTTCCTACAAGCTACACCAAGCAGCGTGCACGTGCAGATGTAAGCACGTGAAATACCCTACATTCACAATGGGTGATGGTATTTCCGTTAATTGCTGATTACCGTTGTAATGCCGTACTCTATCCCAGCCACACAGCCCTATTCGCGAGGGTGACGCAGCGCGGGATCACATGGGAGTAACCGTGTACCAATATACCAGGTTTACACTATGTTTTTGTTCACGTATTTCCAAGCATACTTTCACACATTCAGTCTTTGACAAGTTTATAAATGTGATGCTGCGTGCCGTGTTCGCTTGTCGACACCTCGAACACGTACGCCGTGCACAGCAATGTTTCTTGTGTATCTCTGTTACTGACAACCTGAGAGATGGAAGAATTATTTAGAAATATCATATAACATGTTAATGGATGGGATCTCACCAGACATTCTCTAACAGTCAACATTCACAGGATAAAACACAAAAATTATTGTCTCAAAAATCAGTCTATAAACAAACATTTTAAAGCATATATATCCAATTGTATAATTTTCTTTTAGTAGTCATTTGCAAATTATTTTTGTTATCATTTGTACATCTTTTTCTTCATGTGCATTTCTAAAACCTTGCAGTCTCCTGGAGTTTGTCAAGTACACTACAGAGATAGAGAATAGTATGTCAGTGCCTGTTACTATCAGGAGTATCCAGCAAGGCTTACAAAACAAAGGAAGGCGAGACTGTGCAGAAATTTTGCGTGTCCATGTCGAGCCACGTGTAGATTATCCACATTTTCAGCAGGGTTCTTAAACATATGTTACACTTTACATGGATCTTGCCATATTCGTCACAACATTTTAGGCCGTCAGATAATGTTACCTACAATAAACGGAGGAATTCCGTTGTTTTTGCTTTATCGGTCAATGCCAAATAAATCTAAATTTATTAGGTCATCTCGTTATCAGGTAGTATATCTGCGTGATAATCAACTTACCTGCAATATTGTAAAGTTTTCTAGTACACTATTCATCATATATTTTTCTGGCAAATGTTTTAATTTGTGAATAAAGTTGATCATGTACTCGCACATAGGGGACCGATGTATTCTGTACACAAATCGTCCATTTTCAAACCTCGGGTACTCCGTCTGCAATATAATAAGATGATTGATAATGATGACGGTAATAAAGATGGAGGTAATGATCACGATGATGATGAAAATTATGATGGTAAGAAACAGTTTGACAGAACAAAGACGATGAAAACGAGAGTTTCTGCAGTCAGAGAGTAGAATATGCTTTTTATACACTCTATCAGGGCTTGTTACAGTTTGCCCAGTAAACACTAGCCCTAAAGGATAAGTTGACATTAAATGTCACTCATCCTGTTGGAATTTTAATTAGTCCTGCATTTTTTCACATTGTTATAAGGGTTCTCCCCAGGAGTTTTTTTTCAGGCTCTGGCACAGACAGCGCGGTTTGGTATTTCGAGGGGTGGTCAGGAGGGGGCTACCCTCCACTTTTTTTTTTTAATTCTAACATACACCATCTGCTCGAGTTTATTAAAAACATTCATATTTTTCTCACAAGACAATCCAGGGCCAGGAGGGGGCTACCAGGGCCACACATTTTGTTATGATTTACGGTTGTCGTAAAAAAAAATAAGCTCACGTGGTGTCAATAAATATGTAAATTAATGAATTGTGTCTGTATTTGAATGGTCAAAAGTCCATATGACCAAGATATATTTTGGCAAGGTGATGGTTGGAAGGTCGCCGACTTCATTGGCCCCACCACCCCCACAGAGGCGAAAATGACAGTTAAAACTTGTTTGGGGAGGTGTATTTCACACAATCTGGGCAGTGGCTCCGATAGAGGGGCTCTGTAAAGGCTATTTCAAATACCAGTAAGCAAAATCCAAGCACCTCGCTTGGAATTTAAAGGACCATACTAATTTAAAGGACAGCGCTAATAGGGATTTTGAATTTCAAGCACCGCGTGCTTAAAGGCGCTGGGGAGAACCCTGGTTATAACACTATTTAAGGGAACCACATGACATTTTTGTTCTTCTCTGCAAAGTTGACATTTGACAAATCAGGATCAGAAATTGTGCCATATTATATCAAAATTATAAGTAACTATGGATCAAACTAAACATAAACCAAGAAATTTCACAGCAATGGAATATTATTTGCAACAGTTTGGATTTTGCAGACGACCTTGATACTTGCGCACTATTATATTTGTGCATTATTTGTATTACAACACCTGTCCACAGGTCAAGAGACTTCGGTTTAAATCTGAATGAATGAATGGTGTCTTGCAGCACGTCGAGACTTATAGGCCACATCGTGCGAAAAAAAAGATGAAAATGAATTTAAATCTGAAGCAGGAATTTTCCATGCATTTTGGGGCGGGGGTAGCAACATTAAAGTGTTAACGATGCGTTGTTTGTATTTCGCAATGCTGGTATAATTTACATCAGTTTACAATAGCAAATTGTACAACATATTCTTTCTGAAATATCTACTCATGCTGGTGGAAGTGGAATTTTTGAAACTTAGTTGTTATTTAGAGCTGCTCCCAGGAATTGAGACAGAAATCACAAGAATTAGCACTAGCACTTACCTCTACTTTCTCTACAACTTGTTTACCAAATGAACACACTTTCGTGGAACACGTTATCGTCATGTTCTCACTCGCCTCATACTGACTCGTCACTCCGTAAAATGCACCAGATTCATCCTGGACATTCGTGTTTATGTCCGCCTAAAATTACCGTTCATATACTTCATTTATTATTTGAAAGAAAAAGGTACAAGTTACAAGAACAAAAGACTAAGAGATAAACTGAAATATTAATAATAAATGAAAATGTAGTAAATGAAATTAAATTGGGTTTTACGTCCTGTTAACACATCATATTGGGTCATTATATTGGGACAACATCCTCAGAGGGAGTTGACTTAAAATACGAAGTTTCCCATCAGGCATGCATCTGTCCGTCAAGGAGCGAACCCATGTGGGTCAGAGGTCTGTAGCTCAGTGTAAAGCTTTATCCACTGAGCGGACGAGTAAAATTGATACAATGTGTTTAATGATTACCAATGACTGTCAGTGTAGAATATCAGTTTAAAGAACAATGTGAGTCTTATATAGACTCGTGATCTGACCCGTTTAATAACTTGGCAGACAGATTTTTAAAAGAAGTACAAATTGGCTGTTCCCACAAACTAACATAAGAGAGTAACACTTTTATGAGAAGAAAGAAAGCCAAGGAGCTGGCAACGAAGTTGGAAGATCACTGTTTCTATTAACAAGCAAAGCATACATACCCAAAATTTAACTAAGAAGAAAGCAGGCTGGGGACCTTTATCATACAGTTCCTTTAAACCGCCCTTCTTCTCAGGAAATTTGTCATATATCTGTCTAATATCAACAGCCTGGAAAGGAAAGACATCGGACATTGTCACAAAGATTTACATCTTTCCTAAGCCTACTAATTATATGGTAAACATGTAACTTACATATGTCCAGGGTTCTCCAAGTCTAGAAATTATACGGTGGCAGTGCAAATCTGTTATTTTGTGGGTTTTTTATACCATTTTGACAGCGACACCCATATGTTGGAGTAAGCGTATGCGTGATATTACTTAACTACATGTAACCACAGAGTACCAAATCGGTCTAGATTCAGGTTACGTTATCGTGTTTGTTGCGTCAATTCATAGTCGCACAGGCCCATTTACGTCCAGATGAATTTCTGCTAAAAGCCCTTAGTGTTCTACATCAAGTTTGCTGAATTTATTCAGTTCTATATTTTATTTTTTTTAAAGTGCCGCTTGACAATTTTTCCGTGGCGGCGCTTGCTTTGCATGGCGATATGCGTCGATAGCGTGGTGGCCCGCCATTGTGTAAGTGCTCTTGGAGAACCCTGATGTTGCGACTTTGAACTCTGTAACTGCTATATAAATGCCTTAACCAGCACCATATTGTTATCATTGTCAAAGCATCGAATTAGGAGTTACAGACTCTTAATTCGGTTTTTTATCCGTGAATAAATCTAAACTTTTAATCGACACATATGCATTACTTTATGACCTCAACACAAGAACAGAGTTTGGAAGAACGGTTTTGTAGTGAAATTTGGCGGTTTAGTTCCTTTAAGTACACCAGTTCATCTAGTGTTTTTTCATTTACTATGAAACGAATGTCATTCTTACAAAATGTTGATGGCTCAATGCTCAGTCTGGTACTCTAACTGCACCTGTGTTGACACATTCTCCATACTCTGTCTGGTACCCTAACGGTATCCCTGCCGAAATTCTCCATACGCTGTCTGGTACCCTAATGGTACACGTGCCGACACATTCTCCATGCTCTGTCTGGTACCCTAACTTTAACTGTGCCGCCACGTTCTCCATTATTAGTTACTGGGTTTGTTACTGACTCCCTACAGAAATACGTGGGATCAGTTAGATTTATAAGGAGCGAGGCAATAGCCGAGACCCCTATATATCTGACCCTACATATTTCTGTAGGGGGTCAGTAACAAACCCAGTAACTGATTTATTGCATGGAGCACCTTTTTTAAGGCAAACACCGATATTTAACCCATTTTAATGGAGCATCGACGTCATTGAGACGTTCGCACAACTTGACGTCACGACGTTGACTCACAACCAGTACAGTTTAAAAACATTATTAATTAACTGATGTTTGTTACCAACGCCTTAAATGATTTAAACTTTGAATCGGAATTGTAGTCCATGTTGTTTTAGCGACCCACTACAGAATAATGGAGGGTCACCATGTGAACGCTCAAATCCAATGAAATTCCTAGGATTTTGTGCGAGGTGCAATAAGATCAATTAAACAGTTCTTACCTCTAATAATGGGTCTGAATAACCAGCATTGGAACTTATATGTACAAACAGATGCTTGTGGTACTGTAATGGAAGAAAAAAATATATATTAAGTCATAAAGTTTTCAAATAAGTTCTCAATTTAAAATGTATTTTACATTGATTTCAAAACAAGAGGTCATTTAGAGATAGTCCCAGGACCAGTCGGAAACCCAGAGCCAGGGGTAGAAACGAAATTATGCAGCCGGAAACTCTACTGGCCATTACTATGAAATTATTACGTTTTTTCCTAGAGCTTTTTTTGCAAAATAGAACATATTTTTCCGTTAGCATATATTTAAGCTAGCAGCCGACAAAAATTTGCTAGACAGCATCACTGATTATTTTGTAGGTAAAACAGCGGTGTGCGAGATCGATAGAATGTGACAGTCTGCCTTGTGCGCACTAAAAATAGCTCATAAAATATGACCTAGACGAAGATGTTTATTAACATCGTGCGCGGTGCTGATGTTGTCGAACAACTTCTAAAACAGATCAGAGGACCAGCTCTTAGTTATTAATGTATACATCCTTGAAAACCCGTATAGTCATACATTTAAGCGATTTTCTTAACTTGAAAGCAACTCGCAAAATTTTGCCAGCTGTTGCAATTTCAACTTGCATTTTCAAATCCCAAACTCACAAAATGCGAGTTGCAAGTGTTGAAGTCGAACCCTGTGGGCAGTATGTTTCAGTGTTCGCTTTACTGAGAAGCCAGGGAGGGCATAAAAAGTAAAAACATTCAGTGTTCCAAGAATAATAGCCCGGGGCTAGTCCAATCTGAATCCGGGCTAGTCTCTCTTTCAAAAATGGTTGCCCGTAAGGCTAGTCAAAAAAATCTCGGGACAATCAAACTTTGCAAACTGAAATTCAACCAGAAATCATCTTTAATCGTGTGAAATTTGAAGTCATAAAGTTATTTGTTGAAAAGTAAAAAGTTCTCTCCCTTTCAAGATTCAAGTTCATCAGTTTGAAAGCGTGCATTTCATTGGATGTTTACATGATCTAAACCTATCGCATTACAGCTTTCATATTAACATTGAGTGGTCAATTTGTCACAATGGACATGTAGAAGAAGAAAGATCACTCGAATATTAACGGTTTGAACCGTGATTTCTATTTTATATCCTTTTTTTTCGACGAATTACTGTCTTTTCTATTTTAGTTCATTTTTAGCAAGCCTGTAGCATAAAAATGCTCTGTAGTGTAAAAATGCTTTACAACGAACACTTATTCGCAAATGCAAGCTGCTAAATAACATGTTTTTGGATGGTTTAATTGGCAGGACCCGGTACGGTTTTTGATGTAATTTGCGTGCACGATCCTAAAATGTAACAGAAAATAGTATTGTTTTTTTATATGATGCAATCGATAAATAAAAGGAAAATAAGGAAAATAGAACCTTATTGTTTGATTCTAAACACACGTGTATTATTAATTAATTATAAATAAAACAAAGTAAAAAAGCAAAGTATTGACAATTCAGTATCGACTAAAATTATGTACCGGCAACTATTAATTGGTAATAACAATTTCGGGGCAACTAACATATAAATCAGGGCAAGCAGACTTTTGAAATCTACTTGCCCTGGGCTAGTCCCCTATTTTAATTTTCTTGGAGCACTGGTCATTGTGCAAATGCCAAATTAAACCTACTGAATCAGCATCCCTCTGTTGTTCTAAAAATGCGGAGAATTCTACAAGTCTTATTTTAGGTCCTGCTATACTTCTGCCCTGCCACGACGGGGTCATCTCACTGTTCATAGTTGTTGGTGGTTTTGTGTCGAGGCTGTATCCTGGGGCGCCATACGGGGGTTTTATACTGGAAGAAAAATTAAACTGTTAGTCATGGGTGCTATTTGGGGATATAAAGCCGGGACCAAAATCAAATATATTGCCATACGGGGGTCTTATTATAGGTGTACCAAAAGTTACGCAAAAACTTAATATGATTTTTTTATAAGTGCAGTTAGTGAAAAGGGAAATTAGAAAGTTTTGTAGGCAATCATTCAACTCTTAGGAAGTTTATATTTGACTTTTGAAGTTTGTGGTGAAGTCATTTTGGAACAGGGACCTTGTTTAATTGTCTCAACTAAAAGACATGTAATGCTGGGGATGGGGATGGCTCCCATGACCCCTGGCACACTAATAAAAGGCGCCAATTCTTTGGACCCACAGCACCTCTGGGATTTTTCTTATTTAGTGTGTCAGTGAGTCCCCACAGGCAACTGATATAAATACAAGAAATCTACTTACTCTCCCTGAGAGTTTGGATGCTGCCAAAACTGAAATATACAAAAGACAAGTATTATAATAGGTGACGCACGTTCTGCGATTATTTGGGTTTCGAAGACCAATGTATGAGGTAAATTATTTGAGGAGAAAAAGAAATGAAAAAGTGTAAGATTGCGGACGTTAAAATGACAATTAACACCGGATATACGCTTTCTAGACAAATTTTGATGATTTTTGTCTCGAGTTATTTAGTTTGATGACAATGTATTCTGGACAGGGGAAGCAGAGTGTGAACTTACGAGGCATAAGACTTTATAATTTAAGGTCAGTTCAACATGCCAGTCAGCCAGCTTGAACATGTCTCATTCTAAAAATACCAGCCCTGTTTTTTTATTTTTTTCATATTTTATTTTATCAAATATACAACTTTACTCAGCTTCCACTCTTGTGTTAAGACGATTGCCTACTTAGGTCCCCAGCAGGGGTTTAGAACACTTCCAACACAGGCACGTGCCTATTTAGGTCCCCAGCAGGGCTTTAGAACACTTCCAACACAAGCACGTGCCTATGTAGGTCCCCAGGGGTTTAGAACACTCTCGTAGAGTTGACCAGTCCCTACTTTTTTGTCGGTATTGTTTGACCATGATTGTACATAAGACCTTATGCTGACTTTTGTCAATGGCTTTGAATATGTATTTAAGTAGTTAATATCTATATTTAGTAACAATTGGTCAAACATTTATAAATAATTTAGAACTATATGGGTGCTCTCTGGAGCATGTGTCGCTTGCCTGGGCCTCGTACGACAGTGAACCCAAGCTATGACCTTGACACTTGCCTTGGCACAATGGTGTGGTCATACTAATCATTATTGTCATTAAGTGAATCCATTAAAAGTTTGACGAAAAATATGAACTAGTACTGTTACTGGGAATGTTCAGTTCTTGTGACAATAGACGAGGAATGACGACAAAGAAATCCGTGTCTGGCCGTGAAGGCGACACAAAAATACTCAAGTACATGTATTATTTCTTTTACATTAAATAAACGAATCAGGTTTGAATTGAATTGAATTGAATTGGGGTTTTAAGGCGCACCAACACATGAAAAGGTTATATGGCGCCTAACAGGCATGAACATGCCAGGCTCATCTTCCATGTACATCGAGATAAAATATGGAAAATGGGCCTAGAACCTTCTCACCCTGAACTGCAGAGTTCAATCAGGTTTGAAGACTCTTGTCTCTGTTATTAGTAAACGACAATCATGCTAAAACTTTTGAAGTCAACCAATCAGAAAGCATGATTTAGACAGGGTAGATAACTTAGTTAACAACATCTACATGCTATATACACATGACAACATTAGTAGAGCAATAATTCACAACAAAAGTTACAAAACATAGGGGGCGCCACAAAACATAGGGGCGCCAACCCCCTCTCGCAAAATCAGGGAATAAAACATTGTTTTTGTTGGTTAGATTCCTGAATGCACAATTATGTTGGAACTTGGAAGCTAAATCATAAAACTTCTTGACGAGTTTCTGTTTCCGGCATGCTCCAAATGCTTGTCCATTGTCAACATGTCAAATTTGTAGGGAATATAAAACTCAAATTAAAAAATAAACTGGGTTTATTTGCCAAATCAAAAATCTACAAAACATTTTCCACCTAATTTGTTAGAACGATTACGCAAATAGTAAAAAACAAACAGTGAATCCCAGAAATATTAGTTTTATGCAAATTATGAGGTTGAGCCCAGGTGGAGATAACACCCACAAACCTATATATGGTCACATGATGAACTTACATTCGGTGGTGCCCCGGGATACCCCGAGCGGACGGTTGAATTGAATCCGGGCGGAAGACCCGGCAACCCGAGGGCCTTACTGTGTATAGCACTCGCGGACACAATCTGGGCCGACGACATGGCCGCCATACTTTGTAGCGCCTTTTCTTTCGCCGCCTGATCCTGAAAGCTGGAAAAATTCTCCTGTGGAAGGAGATAGAAAAGTCAGTAAAGGGGAGAAGCTTTTGGTCACCTAGCAACCATATTACATTTTGCATGTACAATATTGCAGGAAATAAAGTTAAACCTGTACAAAGATGTGTTTTGTTTTGGCTTATGTCATTTATTTGGAATAACATGTCTGCAGGTGAGCTTTCCATTTGTATTATTCCCAAAATGTGTAACTACCTTTATAAAGGTTCAACAATATTGAAGATTTGTGATGTTTAAAGAAATATAATCCAGACTAGAAAATGTGTCCAAGGGACCCGAATGCCCCGCTAAATGGTTATCAGTTGCTTACAAAATGGAGTAACAAAATGTTAAGTGTAATATTAAAAGGCAAGTTATATGGACCTGATTTGGGTAGGAACATAATAGTGCCATAAAGATGCAAGTGTGTATGAAGTTTGAATACTGTAAGGCTTTTGGTAAACAAGAGGGCCAAGATGGCCCTAAATCGATCACCTGAGTACTGGCCAATTATCGAACTTCTTCGAAATCTTATGGTCATATACAATCTGTGCAAGTTTTGTTAAGATTGTTCAAGAAATGTGGCATCTGTGGTGTTAACAACATTGATATAAAGACACTGACAAAGTCTGGTAAAGATCAAATATAAAATGAAGCTTAGAGAGTGTAACCCCTGGGGCAGGACCAAATGTGTAATATATGAGAGCTGTGTGCCTTGTCGTTTCAGAGAAAAAGATTTTTTAAGTTTTTCCCAGTACAAGTCTATGTAAAACATGTGACCCCTGGGGTAGGGCCAAATGTGATGCCAGGGACACCATCTGAATAAACTTGGTAAAGGACTAAATGCAAAATATTAAATTTCAGAGAAGATTTTTTAAAAGGTTTTCTCTATGCAAGTCTATGTAAAATACGTGACCCCTGGGGCGGGGTCAAATGTGATGCCTGGGGCGGGGTCAAATGTGACCCAAGGGTCACCATTTAAACAAACTTGGTGAGGACCATAAGCCTATAGTAAATGCAAAATATTAAACCTCTGGCTCTTGTAGTGTCGGAGAATTTTTTTTTTTCCCTATGTAAAACTGTGACAGGGCCAAATTTGACCCCAGGGACACCATTTGAACAAACTTGGTAGAGGACCATTAGCTGATGCTACTTGTAATATATAGGGACGGGCCGTAACTAATGTTGTAGAACTTGTGGCCCAACCCTTTTGCAAACAAATGTAAATGTAGCAATAAAATATGTTTAAACCAACCATATATGAGAGCTCTGTGAAAAGAAGATTTTTAAAGTTGTTTACTATATAAGCCTACGAAAAACATGCAAAATCTCAATTACAAACTTTGGACCCCTGGGGCACGGCCATGTTTGATCCCAGAGACTTCATTTGAATAAATTTGATAGTCTAGTCTAGGCATTGGCAATCATTTTTTAAAAAAACTGTTGAAATCTGTTTGATGGCCAAGCGGTTTCTGAGAAGGTCATTCGACAAGCCTTCGGCTCAGGTGATCTAAAAACGTCAATGTAAAATTTTAATGTAAAGTAACAGTGTAAAAAGTATGTCAAGGTCGTTTATATTGACCTGATTTGGGTAGGAACATATGGCTTCATACAGATGTAACTGTGTATGAAGTTTGGAAACTGTATGGCTTCTGGTATCAGAAAAACTGAGTTAATAAAAAACTTGAATAAAACTTCAATGTAAATAACATATTGCAAAAGGTAGGTCAAGGTAACTCATATTGACCCACTTTTCATTGGAACATATCGCTGCCATGTAGTTATCAACATTTGTAAAGTTTGAAAGCTCTAAGGCATCTGGTGTTGGAGAAATGGACTTAACAAAAAACTTTGATGTAAAGAACTTGAATGAAAAACTTTGATGAAAATTAAGTGTAAAAAGTAGGTCAAGGTTATTTATATTGACCTGATTCGGGCAGGAACATATGGCTGCCATACCATATAGATATATGTGTGTATGAATTTTGACAACTGTAGGGCTTTTGGTATTTGAGAAACTGACTTCATCAAAATCTTGAATGGAAAAACGGGACGCACGGACGTATGTAACACGGACTAACACGGACGTACCTCCGGACAAGGGTAAAACTATATGCACGCACCATTTTCTTGGCGGGGCATAAAAATACCATATACTGGGTAGGCAGAGGAATGATAGAGTGCTTTTGTATTTTCTAATACATTAATTACCATTTTATCTTTCTGATATATTATTTCGAGGGAAAATATGGGCGAAATTATAAAACTGCATTAGAATCATGATCACCTAAACACTTCCTTGTTTCACCAGCTATGCATTTTCGCAAATCAAATATGTTTTAATTCCTATATTCTTGGTTAAATCTGGAATGTTTCTCTTTAACCACAAGGTCATGCTGATGAACCAACATTCAAAAAGCTTTTTTTTACACACACACAGCAATATCAAGGCAGTAACTAGATACGCAGCAATATCAAGGCAGCAACTAGATACGCAGCAATATCAAGGCAGTAACTAGATACGCAGCAATATCAAGGCAGTAACTAGATACGCAGCAATATCAAGGCAGTAACTAGATACGCAGCAATATCAAGGCAGTAACTAGATACAGTGATCTAAAGCAGGGCACAACAGCTGATAGACCAAACATTAGGTCAATAAACCTATATTCAGGCGATAGACCTAACTTAACGATAGACCTAACTTAACGTCAATAGAGCAATTTCTGACTAAGGTTTTTCGGACACCACAGAAACATCTAACTAGTACCTAAATAAATCATGTACATGTGTATCTGTAAAATACTTTCTTTTTTAGTGGTAAATAAAAATACCTTACATTTTAAGATCAGATGGAAATAATTTCACAAAGAACAGTAGGTGTTTTCGACAGGGAACTTTCAATGCAAAATTCTACCCTTCAACAAGAAGTCAATGACCTTGAAGCTCTACTGATTGATTTTGATTTCAGGAAGTAGTCGCTACAAACTCGTTTTTTGAAAAATTATTATTAGCCGTGGCGGCCATCTTGAATTTCGGGCCGACCTGAAATTTTGCTAGGATCAATAAGACATCAAGAGCAACATTCCTGTGAAGTTTCATGAAAATCCGTCAAGTAGTTTCAGAGGAGTAGTCGCTACAAGTTTTCATTATATAACTCTATGTAAACAAAGACGGCCGCTGACAGCCATGTTTAACATAGAATCAAAACGATTTTTGACAAGGACCAACCGCATGTCATGCTGATCATTTTAGAAAAAGTCCCATATCAATATCACTTATAGTTTTCAAGAAGTAGTCGCTACAAACTTGTATTTTGAAAATCTATTTTTAGCCATGGCGGCCATCTTGAATTTCCGGCCGACCTGAAATTTTGCTAGGATCAATAAGACATTAAGAGCAACATTCCTGTAAAGTTTCATGAAAATCCGCCAAGTAGTTTCAGAGGAGTAGTCGCTACAAGTTTTTACTATATAATTCTATGTAAACAAAGATGGCTGCTGGCAGCCATGTTTAACGCCGAATCAAAACGATTTTCGACAAGGACCAACACCATGTCATGCTGATCATTTAGAAAAAGTCCCATATCAATATCTCTTAGAGTTTTCAAGAAGTAGTCGCTACAAACTTGTATTTTAAAAATCTCTTTTTTGCTTTGGTGGCCATCTTGGATTTCACATCAACATGAATTTTTGCTAGGATCAACTAGACTTCATGGGCAACATTTCTGTAAAGTTTCATGAATATCCATCCAGTAGTTTCAGAGGAGTAGTCGCTACAAATAAAAGTTTACGAAAGGACAGACAGACGTACACAAAATCAGGCTTTGTGTGACTGGAAACTTGTGTGTCTGTTTTTTGTGTGTACGTTCGTACATTCTGTGACTGTTTTTTACATCTTGTGTGTCGATTTTACCATTTGGACACATTTTAGTCACACAAGCTCCCCTCCCTTGTGTGACTGCAATTTTTTATTGCTTTAAATGAAGAAATAGACTGTTTCCTGCGCATAAAGACATACTTGCTTGTGTGTTAGTCATACAAGAAAAAAAGTCACACAAGTATACTTTATACACAAAAAAAGACACACAAGGCCCTACTGTAACTGGGACAGACGGACAGACGGACGACAGACGCCGCACCAAGGCATAAGCTCAGTCAAGCTAAAAACTAGATAACGTTTTCTTCCAGATAGCACTGACTTTACAAGTCAAAAAGTATTATGGCCCCAAAATATTTATTCTCAAAAGAGTTTTCATTACTACTGTAGTGTTAATTACCACTCAACATTGCAGAATCCAGTGATATAGTAAGTATTGACAAATGATGATCATGTAAATGCTGAAAAACGTTTGGCTGAAACATTCTCTCCAAACAATATGGGTTTGTTCTCCCAACAACATGGGTTTGGTCGATCAACTGTTGGAAAAGTAAATACTAATCCAGCGTTCCCATCATTTGACATAACATACGGAGAACGTGTAGGTAGAGCATGCTCACGATGGTTCATTCAGTGTATGCATCTACGCCACATTTCTGTGGTAGCCATGCAATGCAGTTATGTTAAATATCAAATCGTCATACTGTGAAATTATTAATTTCGCTGGGCACGAACCTGCATGGTTTCTCTTTAAAAGACAATTTCGCATGATTTTTTGTATTGATGAATACCCAAAGACAAATATCTGGAAATGCTGATGGCAGATAGTTAGATGAAATGTTTGTTAGGGACTTAAATCGTCCATGTGAATAAATCTGCCCAGAGACGATGATAATTTCACAGTATTGAAACAAAACATTATGATCTACCTCCGGTGAAGGACGGAACCTCAAATGAATGTATAAACAAGGCTGACTGATGTACACGGCATGCAATACGTATGTGGGTTTGGGATGCAACAGTCGCATGCTAGTATGCTTTATCATTACTTAAAAACATTGACAACGTGAAGAAATGCTGCTTCCTACTCAGTTGTACTAACCACTCAGAAATATGCATGCAGACAGCCATAAACATTACTGGCAAAAACATGTTTTCTGTATACTTCATTTACAAACAATTTTGAGTGCAACCAACACTTACAAGAAGTTCCCATTTGAAAATTGACAGGAATACAACATCACCACCCCCTCCATGGTCTTGTTTTTATTTGATCGAAGAATATCTCTTTACATCTCTACTCATATGCAGAGTTTCACTACAGCCTTATACTGTGCAGGGGAACTTTTAAGGTTCTGGGGGGGGATTTGGGGTGAAATATAACCAGCCACACTGGAACTGATATTTATGGGAACAATTGTTTACAAGCATGCTATAACCCACAGCCAGCAATGTCAGTGCATATAATCATTACATGATGATGATGATGATATGGTGATGATGATATGGTGATGATGATGATGATGATGGTGATGATGATTAAGATGATGATTAAGATGATGATGATGATGTTGAGGAGGATGTTGATGATGATAATGATGATAATGATAATAATGATGATGATATGATGATAATGTTGCAATGATGATGTTGATGATGATGATAATGATGATGATGATATGATGATGGTGATTACGATGATAATGATGATGTTAATGATGATTACGATGATAAGGATGATGATGATGATATGACGATAATGATGGGTGTTCATGAAAATAATGATAATGACTGATATGAGGAGGAGGAGAATGAATGATGATGATGATGATGATGATGATGATGATGATGATGATGATAATGACAATACCGACGGTTATAATGATAGTGATGATGACTGATCTACTGATGTAAGTGTAATATGGATGATTTTAAATCAAAACGACCACATGCATACAACAGTGGCTCACCGCCATACAAGGACAGATAAATATCAACGCCATACAAAGACAGAACCATATCACCGCCATACAAGGACAGAAACATATCACCGCCATACAAGGGCAGATGCATATCGCCGCCATACAAGGGCAGATACATATCGCCGCCATACAAGGGCAGATACATATCACCGCCATACAAGGGCAGATACACATCGCTGCCATACAAGGGCAGATACATATCGCCGCCATACAAGGGCAGATACATATCACCGCCATACAAGGGCAGATACACATCGCTGCCATACAAGGGCAGATACATATCACCGCCATACAAGGGCAGATACACATCGCTGCCATACAAGGGCAGATACATATCACCGTCATACAAGGGCAGATACACATCACCGTCATACAAGGGCAGATACGTATGGGCGAAAGCAGCACTACGTCCTATTACAGCTAAAAGAACCATGCAGGTCAGTGGATTTAAAATGCATCGTTAACAATTTAACATTTCATATATACATGTATGGCAATAAATGTCATGAATACACTTCACTGGAGCAAAAACTACCAAAGCTATACACAACTCTTTTAAATAAGCACTTTCTTAAAAACCTACTTTTAACGATGATTGCACATCCTTGGTTTTGCGTCTGGTGAGAACCTGAATATGACTAGAAACCTGTTTCCGTGTCCGTGTTTTACCCGTGCGTAATTTGATGTAACGTGCGATCAGCTCGTTTCGGCCTGAAAGTCAACATTAACTCTTAATTAACAAGATAACTTTATTTATGGCACCTACTTTAAATGTGGCTTGAACCTCTTTCGTTTTCCGTCTAGCCAAGACCTGTATATGGCTAGAAACCTGTTTCCGTGTCCGATTTTTGCCCGTGCGTAATTTCATGTAACGTGCTATCAACTCGTTACGGCCTGAAATTCAATTAATGAAAACATCAATGGTTTGCACCTACTTTAAATGTGGCTTGTACTTCTTTCGTTTTCCGTCTAGCTAGCACTTGTAAATGACTAGAGACCTGCTTTCTGGTACGTGTTTTACCCGTGCGTAATTTGATGTACCGAGCAACCAGCTCATTTCGTCCTGAAATATGTGAATAGCTTGGTGTAATACCGTGTCACAAAAGCAAACAGTATTAAGCCAATCTACGAATGTACGCAACCTGAAACGGGGAAACAGCAAAGCGGGATGTATGCCAACATAGCCAATCTACGGATGTACGCAACCTGAAACAGGGAAACGGCAATGCGGGATGTATGCCAACATGACCTGAAACAGGGAAATCTCTCCCATCAAGAAAAGGTGCAATTTGCCAAATAACGACCGCTTGCAATACCTGAAAATTTAAGGAACCTCTGATAAATAACAGCACATTTAAACGCCTGAAAAGTAACAAATAACAGTTTTATTCTGGAAAAAAAATCTGTGATAACAAGTACAAAACATCTCACAAATGAAAACTTTTCAGAAGTTCTGCTTTTCAATGCAGACAACTCTGCACTATTATATTCACGAGTTTTAGGGAGTTGTTGTTCTTTGCAGCTGTGGAAAAGAGAGAAGCTCCACTTTTAAAGTGTAGAGCTATTCAACAAGTACGTAATACCGGTACATTAGCATACACAAAATAACGGTAAAACAATATTCATTAAGTGTTTGGAGTGAATGTTCACAACCCAGGTAACAAGTTGTGTACATGTACATAATGCATTTCTGTACGGACTAACAGACTGTTTTTTCTGAATTTTTCGAAACATACATGTATGTAACCCAAACTGTTACAACTCGGAATGTTACAATAAAAAATACAATAACACATTCCTTTCAGAGTTTTATCCGTTATACTGCCATGGTCAACAGAGGCATTTAAGCATTTTGTTCTCAATACTTGTCAAACTTTTTTGCTTCTTTCAACTGGGATTATTTCCACTCAAAATTGGGAAAAATATATATGTTTTGGCACAGGGGGGGGGGGGGGGGGGGGGGGGGGGGGGGGTAGTTCTACCCACTGCTAACCCCTTCAACAGGATCTACACTGGCCCTATTCTTTGCCCCGGAACCAAACGGGGCCCCAGGATCCACACGGGGCTCTCCCACTACAAAAAAGGCCATAGAAAATTATATCCGCAAAAAATCGTTCATATGAAACACAAAGATAATAATTTATATGCAAGTAGGCTTGGTACTAGACATCCTTGCCAAGTTTCAATGAAATCCGACTAGGGGTTCAGGAGAACTAGTCCGGACAAATTTTGTGTATTAAAATTTTACAGGGTCAAAACTCTGCCAATTTACCCAGGACACGACGAAGATATGCGCAACTAGGGTTGGTACAGATCATCCATTCCAAATTTTGTTGAAATCTGGCCAGGGAAACAGGAGAACTAGTCTGGACGAAGTTTATGTATTAAAACCTTTAAAAGACCATAACTCTGCCAAAAAACATTCAACCAGAACACAGCGACAACATGCGCAACTAGACTAAGAACAGTTTCGTTGAAATATGGCCAGAGGTTCAGGAGAACTAGTCCGGTCAAGGTTTGTGACATACAGCCAACAGACAGCACAAAAACAATATGTCTCCCCTTTACAAAGTGGAGGAGACATAAAAATTATGAACAGTGCCACTTATAGCCCATCTCATTGAATTTAATTTAATATAATTTTGTTAGTGCATTATACTTCAAATATCTATCTGACAAGTAGCAAGTCTATATTTGCAGTCAGATGACATCAGCATCACTGCCAACCAACAGCCAGTGACAAGTAGCAAGTCTATATTTGCAGTCAGATGACATCAGCATCACTGCCAACCAACAGCCAGATTACAACACATCTGAATGTCAAACTGAAGAACAATGCCATTAACATTAAACAGTTTATTCCAATGCATGTTTATGTCAAACACAGCTCGCCAGGTACTTATTTTAACAATGTTGTTTAAATTAATTATAGATTAAAATTCCATTAAAATTGAATAAACAAAGCACAACACTAGTGCAATAAATAGTGGAAAAGCTGAAGACACAGAACAGCCTCTGTGTATTTTGTGAACAGTCCATCTCTGTATTCCTACAATTTAATTAATTCTAATTGATGTTGTTTAACCCGTAACCCGCAAAGCATGACTATAATATTCTTTTGCTCCATTGTAAACCCAGATACAAACCCAGGGTTTACAATATCCAGCGGCTGATCAGTCATTTCCCCAAAAACACCCCTTTATCACATAAATGGAATGGTATTGATTCAAAGAAAGAACCGTCCATTATACAAATGTAGCGGGTTAAGGGTTAACATGCTGTGTTCCTCTGATTGATGGGGAAAATCCTGGTTCACGTCCCAATCTTATGAACATTAAAATTAAAGGCTAAATAAATAAAGGGAATTGCCCATGGACCAAGGAAAGGGAAACCAGTCTTCACGCAAAACATTTTGAGCTACTAGCCTGTCGGGCATATGACTTGCAAACAGTGTAATTTGGGTGTTATTTACAAATATGTATATTGTCACAGTAAGTAACATTCCCTATATAATAAAATCACAAATAATATAAATAAAATAAAGGACATGATTGTTTTGACACTATATTCTCAGTCATTGAGTTCTTTTTGACCCACTAACATATGCATTACTCTTCTTTTTTTTTCTGCCGGGTTTCGCTCGTTCGAAATAATGAATTGAATTGAATTGGGGTTTTAAGGCGCACCAACACATGAAAAGGTTATATATGGCGCCTAACAGGCATGAACATGCCAGGCTCATCTTCCATGTACATTGAGATAAAATATGGAACATTCTCACCCTGAACTGCAGAGTTGCTGCAAATTCTATCGTAGAAACTCCATTTACGCGCATTAACTTAAAAAAAACATATATATAAATATAATAGAATGAACAAAACCAATTGAATTGTCTAAAGCACTTCTAAATTTTAGCCTTAACATGTACAAATATAATAACTGTTTGACTTGACATTAAGTTCTTATCATTACAAATCAATTACATTATCAAATGGAGTCAACTAGAGCTTGTTTGATTGGCTTGAATTATACCAACAGCAAATATTGGCTCTGAGAATTATTAATCCATTCCCAATATTCTGTTTGATACCAGAGGAGTTTCAAGAGCTTGTTTTATTTTAATAACCAAACACCTGGTTTTGTTCACTATTCGAACACACCTGGGTTTTTCTTCACTATTTGGTATTTATCTATATTCTTATATTTGAAAGTGTTTTATTTTATAATAATAGATGTCACATTTTACACATGTACATTAAATACATTAAATAGAACATTTCAGCAGGATATATAACTGAAATTTAATAGTGTTAGTACTTTTAGTTCTGGGGCAAAGAATAGAGCCACTGCAGATCCCGTTGGAGGGGTAGGCAGAGGGGTAGAACCCCCTTTTAGTTCTGTCACATTTTACACATGTACATTAAATACATTAAATAGAACATTTCAGCAGGATATATAACTGAAATTTAATAGTGTTAGTACTTTTAGTTCTGGGGCAAAGAATAGAGCCACTGCAGATCCCGTTGGAGGGGTAGGCAGAGGGGTAGAACCCCCTTTTAGTTCTGGGGCAAAGAATAGAGCCACTGCAGATCCCGTTGGAGGGGTAGGCAGAGGGGTAGAACCCCCCCCCCCCCCACCTCCACACCCACAAACCACAAATTCATTTTATCATTTTTTGTTCATGCTCATTAAAGGTCTTCATCATGACCCCTGCATTGTTTCAGGTGACATCTCGCTCAGATCACTAGAACAGTGGCAGAAAAACAATAAATGTGAGTCTACAATAGAGTTTGCAGCAACTCTGGGTTCTAGACCCATTCTCCATATTGTATCTCAATGTACATGGAGGATGAGCATGTTCATTCCTGTTAGGCGTCATATAACCTTTCATGTGTTGGTGCGCCTTAAAACCTGATTCAATCAACTTCTTTAAAACAGATGGGCAGTTGTTTTTTCTGAATTTGTTAAATATATTAATCTGCTATGTAGTTTACAGACAAATAACAAATTAATTGAAGCGTTTCAGCACGGACTGTTCCATATCTTAGTGAAGCGTTTCAGCACGGACTGTTCCATATCTTAGCACTGGAGTTGTCAGAAACAATGCCAAAATCCTTAGTTTTCTATAAAAATAAAAACATTTTAAAAAAGCCTCCTCCCACCCTCTTCCTATGATTATTATAGGATCTAGATGGGTGGGTGACATGTCTCCTTATTGACTTTTCAAAGAACCATGACCACAGATCAATAGTGCCAGGTTTTGACAGGCCTGATAGATTATAACTGTTGAAGTATAAGCCGGATCATTGATTACCTGTCTGTAGCGAGGAGATCACTGGTTACCTGGCCAGGCCATACCAAAACTGTCAAGACACTTCCCAACATTTTATCTTTATTTCAAATGACCTCATTATACACCAGCAATTTATATGAACTGTTTTACTTTTAAGAAACCTTAAAAACCCTGTCGTTAGGCATTGCAATTTAGAGCTGCAGACCTATGCCAGACGTGAGCTCTAGTAATTGTGTATGACCACTAGACCTGCTCAAAATGTTAACTACTACAAATATTTGGTAGCCTGGCAGCATACTAACCTCGGGCTACCAGACTAGTTCTTATTTTGAGCCATTACTGCATTAAAGAGCTGCAGACATCTGACCCGCGTGAGCTCTAGGGGTATTCCATCTCACATCTCGCAAGTCGTGAGTTCTAGGGGTATTTCATCTCACATCTCGCAAGTCGTGAGTTCCAGGGGTAGTCCATCTCACATCTCGCAAGTCGTGAGTTCTAGGGGTATTTCATCTCACATCTCGCAAGTCATGAGTTCTAGGGGTAGTCATTCTCACATCTCGCAAGTCGTGAGCTCTAGCGGTAGTTCATCTCACATCTCGCAAGTCGTGAGCTCTAGGGGTAGTCCATCTCACATCTCGCAAGTCTTGAGCTCTAGGGGTAGTCCATCTCACATCTCGCAAGTCGTGAGCTCTAGGGTTAGTCCATCTTGCAAGTCGTGAGCTCTAGGGGTAGTCCATCTCACATCTCGCAAGTCGTGAGTTTTAGGGGTAGCCATCTCACATCTCGGAAGTCATGAGCTCTAGGGGTAGCCCATCTCACATCTCGGAAGTCGTGAGCTCTAGGGTTAGTCCATCTCACATCTCGCAAGTCGTGAGCTCTAGGGGTAGTCCATCTCACATCTCGCAAGTCGTGAGTTTTAGGGGTAGCCATCTCACATCTCGGAAGTCATGAGCTCTAGGGGTAGCCCATCTCACATCTCGCAAGTCGTGAGCTCTAGGGTTAGTCCATCTCGCAAGTCGTGAGCTCTAGGGGTAGTCCATCTCACATCTCGCAAGTCGTGAGCTCTAGGGGTAGTCCATCTCACAAGTCGTGAGTTCTAGGGGTAGCCATCTCACATCTCGGAAGTCATGAGCTCTAGGTTGTTCATCTCACATCTCGGAAGTCATGAGCTCTAGGTTGTTCATCTCACATCTCGGAAGTCATGAGCTCTAGGGGTAGCCCATCTCACATCTCGGAAGTCGTGAGCTCTAGGTTGTTCATCTCACATCTCGGAAGTCATGAGCTCTAGGGGTAGCCCATCTCACATCTCGGAAGTCATGAGCTCTAGGGGTAGCCCATCTCACATCTCGGAAGTCATGAGCTCTAGGGGTAGCCCATCTCACATCTCGGAAGTTGTTGTCCTATCAGGACATAGTAACTCTTTGAGATAGCCCAGTCTTTACATACATGTACCTCCCTAGCCCAGTCTTTACATACATGTACCTCCCTAACTTTTGTTGGTGTCAGATATTATCACTTGTAACACTCTATCCATGCTTCAGGACTTTGTGTATTGTACTTTTCCTTCAATATGTTAATTTTTGCACTGATAAAATCATAGCCTTCTCTGTCACAAACTGACTAAAAACTAAAAACTTGGATAGGTAAGGCGTTATTCATGATATTTTTAATCTTTGTATACACAAAAAATAATCTAGGATAATTACTTTTGTAAGTGACAACTCAGAGCTCCCCAGATCAGAATAGTTCTATACGGGTCTTCTTGCTATCTTGATCCCACGTACGCGAGGGAAATCACTGCCCTTATGAAATCGCTCATGGGTAAAATTAGCAAACAAAATATTTTTAAAAGTCAAAATGCTGAACGTTCAACCTTCAATATTGATTTTGACGAAAAAAATTAATTGTTTGTCCTGATTGCAACATTAGGGATATACTGCTTTCTGACCCTTCCTATGATCCCTAATTGTTTTCTTCAACCATCCGACAGCAGACGGATTAACTGAATGGCAATTTAATACAGTATTAGAGTAACCTTTAACCTGAAAATAGAGTTTATTCAATTTTCCGGTTCATTAAAATATTTAAGTACCCAGAGCAATTTTGCTCCATTTTTCTGGCCACAACTTTGTTCAATAGCTATGGACTTGGTGAACTAAACAATTGAACACTGGTTTGGATTTCAGTGCAAATAAATACTGTATCCTATAATTGTGTCGATTTATTTCATGACAAATGACAAGATTTGATTTCATTGCAACTGAATAAACTAATTAGTAACTACAGTGGCACGAACAAAATGTACAACAGACACCCCGTCACGTGCTTAATTGAGCTAAGAAACACAGTAGTTTATTTATAAATATAGCTAAATCATGTGAGAAAATTTTGAAGATCGTTCACAAATTGTAATTTAGTAAAGTTGATTTCGAATTATAAAATGGAGGCGGGCAGCCTAATTCACTGCTTACTGCTCCCGTAACACCCATCTTCCTCTCTCTCAAGGCCCTTACCCGCCAAATAACTGCAAAATTACACTACAAAACTGTTTATCAAAACTTTATCCAGGTGTCCAGGTCATAGAATAATGTAGTGCCGATTAAAAGCAAAGGTAAGTTGTAAGTTCACGGGTTATTAAAATACCCGTGATTGAATATGCGTATAATGAATTGATGAGCTAGTAGCTCAATTCGATGCTTCAGTTTTGGGGTTTGGCCTGGCTGGTTCAGGGCTGATTAAAGCTTTTTCTATTGTGTCTACAGAGTTTGGATTCTCACAATATGTACGTTATATATGTATCTCGTGGTCAGTAGGTTTAGAAACGGTGTACATAGATGTAAAATTTGACTGTTTTTGGCGTGATATCTACTTTAATATATCCACTCTCTAATAATTTATATAAACTTCTTTCCCTAAATTCTCCCTGATTCACAACTTACTACCAAATAGGGGTCATCTCAAATATACCTCTGACATACTTGTGAAGAGTTACTTTTTCTGAACTTGACCTTTAATGTTGGACATCCTGTTAGGATGTTTACATAATAAATGTCTTCATTGAGATTTATCCCAGATTGATCCCTAGGATAAATTTTGTGGAAATGCATGACCTATCTTTAAAATCAAACAAATGAAAAAATAACATGCTATGCATCAAGACATGTCTGACTCTACTCTATTCCAGTAGTATACACCTGTCCAACAAATTCTGGTATCATATGCCATGTTATATGCCATGTTATACGTCATGTTATATGTCATGTTAATCTATGTATAAAGTGTTACAGACACCCCTGTCAGTGTGTGTATTTAGCAACGTGTAAGACATCTAGACAGCTGTACATCTACAAATACACGTTCAGGTAAGTGTGTACATTCATACTGTTGTCTCGCACAGAGTACAGAAAAACTTGTATGCAGATGTAACCAGCTGCAGTATATAAAACCTAAGTGCAACAATTGCAGCAAAAACATTGTGATTGCAGATAAATGTTGCAGATTTGCCTAGAGTGATCTCAGATAATGTTGCAGATATGCCCGGAGTGAGCTCCAGTTAATGTTTGCAGATATGCCCAGAGTGAACTCAAATAATGGTGCAGACATGCCCAGAGCGATCTCAGATAATGTTGCAGACATGCCCAGCCAGAGTGGTCACAGATAAAGGTGCAGACATGCCAAATGCTGCAGACATGCCCAAAGTGATCACAGATAATGTAGCAGAAATGCCCAGACTGATCACAGATACTGTTGCAGACATGCCCAAAGTGATCACAGATAATGTAGCAGAAATGCCCAGAGTGATCACAGATACTGTTGCAGACATGCCCAAAGTGATCACAGATAATGTAGCAGAAATGCCCAGAGTGATCACAGATACTGTTGCAGACATGCCCAAAGTGATCACAGTTAATGTAGCACATATGCCTTGAGTGAGCTCTGATACTGTTTGCAGACATGGCCAGAGGAGTAATCACAGATAATGGTGCAGATATGCTCAGAATGATCACAGATAATGTAGCAGAAATGCCCAGTTATCATAGATCATGTTGCAGACATGCCCGGAGTGATCTCAGATAATGTTGCAGACATGCCCAGTGTCGTCACAGATAATGTTTCAGACATGCCCAGAGTGGTCACAGACATGGCCGGAGTGGTCACAAATAATGTTGCAGACATGGCCAGAGTGATCTCAGATAATGTTGCATACATCAGGCCAGAGTGATCACAGATAATGTTCCAAACATGCCCAGAGTGCTCTCAGATAAAGTTGCAGACGAGCCCAGAGTGGTCACAGATAATGGTGCAGACATGCCCAGAGTCATCACAGACAATTGTGCAATAAAGTAAAAAGGTCTGATGTTAACTTTATTTTGGGATTTTGTTTCCACTCCAAATATATCTGTGGGTGGGTTTTTTGGCTGTTTTTATAGCCATTATTTGATCATAATTTCCAATGCCAGTTTTTAGGAAAGAAAAAAAACAATTGAAAAACAGTATTTCAGATACAATTACGAAATGAATATTTTATTGTATTTGTTCCCAATTTTAAGAAAATTGCGCTAAAATTGCCAATTGTAACAGTATGGGTTATGTTCCCAAAGTATAGAAAAAAGAACACTGTATAGCCGAGGGAATATGCATGTACAATGCCCCACAAACATAATAATTATGGTCATAGGCATAATCACTCATTTATTCAATTAAGATAATTACCGCCATGGTGAGATAAGCAGTAAATGTATATACCCCATTTATTAGTCATAAAACTAACTATTTTTACAGCTGACAACAAAAATAAACATAACAATGTGGAGTAAACTGCAGAAAATAATATAAAGTTGTCCAAAAGTTCAAGCCTGCAGCGACCGATTAAACTTTTAAAAGCGGTAATATTTACACAGGTAAGGTAGTCATACAGGTATACAGCAACGAGTGTTGCCTAAACCTCGGTGATTACTCACCACCATGACTCATCCCAAGAAGAGATCTAGATTTTTTTGGCTAATATTCCAAGGTAAAGTATAGACAAGCCTGGTTATACTGACTTCTACTATGATGTGTAAGAATACAGCAAAAAGAATACAGAAAATTAGGCATTAACAATGTTGTGTTGGTAATTGCATGCAATACTACAACTTGTAAACTGTCAGGGGAAAGAGTGTTGATGCCGGGTGGTACATGCCTACAGTACTGGCTCTACCCAGGAAAAATTAGTGTAAGCCTGCCTCTACCACAAAATATTTTTTTACCATCCTATATGGACTAACATGAGCTTAAAATGACATTCAAACAAATTCAAAGAAACTAGTAAACAAACCAAGTAGAGGTTTACATATCAAATTATAGAATTTGTTTCAAGTCTACACATTTAGTTTACAGAGCTGCTCCCTCGGTAGAGATGGAGTTTCTTTGAGGTCATCCTTCTCTCAATATAATAAAGATTCCTCTCCCGTACATGGGGTTGCCTACTGCTGTTCCTATGCTTAAAGGGACACACATCATTTGCCCGCTAGTTTCTCTACATACATTTGTGTAATCATTAATATTCATTATAATTTGCCTATTACTAACTGTTAATTATATTTCACCAATAAGATATTCAAACCTATGGTACAGTAAAATAACGAAGAAAAGTTGAAAAACCGAAAAGTTGAAAAACCAAAATTGTATTTAAATATATTCCAAGTAGGTTTAAAGTCAAAATGATACTGGATCAATAAATCGTGAGGCTAATTTTAAACACGTCAAGATTGCCGTGATCACTTTAAAGCCACAAGTACAATGTTTCATGTCTCGAATCTGCAACCTTTGCATCCCTTTAAGGCCACAAGTACAATGTTTCATGTCTCGAACCTGCAACCTTTCAGTTTCAAGGTAAAACTTATGACATAAATTGAATTGTATTTTATAGTCACACCAACAGGCTGTCAGCTAATGTCATAATATAGAGACTTTCCAACTTCCATTGGTGGAGAAAGACACCAAGTGCCCGCTGAGTAATTTTCGTGCACCTAGGTAGGACCACCAACGTTCCATAGCTTCCTCACATCAAGATTCTTGGTCCAATGAGGGCTAGAACCCACAGCGGTGAAAAGTAAGTGATTTAAAGTCAGAGACTAACCACTTGACCACAGACGCCCCTCCCAATAACAAGGTCGGAACATATATTGTACCCTGCCACAGGGATATTGTTCAATTATACTTCAATAAAGATTAGGTCAGGTTTTCTTTACTTGTTAAATTGAATGTTGGCTGTTGAAACACCATAGATTTAAGTGCATACAATAATATCTGATGTTGGGCTTATGATCCACCATACAGCTGGGTGTTATAAGACATTATAAAGCTGATTGTCCTAAAGCTCTTGATTGTACAAGACTGAATTTACAAACTTTAAATAATATGTATGCCTGTACAGGGCTTAAGGTCGCTTTTATAATTTAACATTCTTTCAATCAAATTGATCGACTTGTAGCAGTCGGCTCTATGCTCGACTTTGTAGTCGTGCCACACTTGAATACCACACCGCAGACCACAACATGATACCCCCACCCCAGTGTTGACTTGTAGCAGTGGGCTCTTATGCTAGACTGTATAGTCGTGTCACACTTGAATACCACACCGCAGACACTACCACAACCCCTACCACTACCACCACTCTACCACTATCCCTACCACAGGGCTGTCTTTTGGCTGTTTTTGGGGCTGTTATTCGGCCCCAGTCCCCCACCTGAAAGGTATCTTTTTTTCCCCACCTCAGTGTCAAAATTCCCAACTTGAAAATAAATAAATAAATAAATAAATAAATAAATAAAATAAACTGAAAGACAGAAGGCTAGAATTTTAAGAGAACTAAGTGTCAATTGTGCTTGTGTTGAAGAAAGTAGAACAAAGTAATTGACATAACTGTCATTGGTACTTTTTGAACATAGTCCAACTCTTACAGCTAGTCAACATACATATTTTTCAAGTCTGTTTTGAACCCATTTATTGTTAAATGTATATTGGTTGGCATAAACAACAATAGAATTGTGTTATTGTATGCTTAAGTCCTTGCTTTATTTGTCTATTTAGTGTTATATATCTATTTAATCAGCATGATTTCATTTTATATTGATGATATCATAATGTGTTATGGATGTTTGAACTTTCATGCAAAATTCCCCCTTTTACTGAAATTAACGCGAAAATTCCCCCCTCTGAGGGACCCGACCCATTCCCCCATGGTAGAAAGACAGCCCTGCCTACCACCATCCCTACCACCACTACCACTACCCCTCTACCCCACTGTAACTATCCCCACTACCACTATCCCACTACCACTAGCACTACCACTATACTCCACTACCACTATACTCCACTACCACTATACTCCACTACCACTATACTCCACTACCCCACTACCACAACCCCACGTCTGTGTTTTGTTAATAATAGGGCCATCCATACAAAATTGTTGGTTTGCTGTGCTCCGAGCTACTCACTAAAAAGAGCCCTACCAAAACTTTTTATTGCAATTCTTTTAACCTTTTATTGTTGCTATTTAATATTTTCCATTAATTTCTTATGTTTTTTACTGTCTTTGGAGAGAAAAAACAATATTAACCTACCTACCTACCTACCCACCTAAAATGTTTTTGGGTCGGAGCACAGCAAACCAACATTTTTTTAAGGATGGCCTAGACAATCATCTACTGTATTGTGTATGTGTATTGCACATAAAATAAAAAATATTGTTCACCAATGACAAGAAACAGCAAAATAAAACAATGTATCATTATTATTATTTTATTATTATAGTTCATGTACACAGACGATTGGAAGATGAATATTTTGATCAAAACCATTTATAAAAAGAGTGCAACTATTCTCCTGTTACACATCAGTTTTTACGACACCCAGTTTACAGATGGGTGCGTTCAGGGATGGGATTACCTCAATAACATCAATATTGCAGCTTATCTCTAATCTTAGTAAACTTCTTTACAATTCAGATCTTTTCAAGTTTAGTGAGGTGTTCATACAATAATATACCATATAGCTGTATCTATGTGCAAGGTTTTGTTATCTATGTTGAGCTTGAAGGGACTGGAGGTGGTTTGTTCCTTCACGTCCAGCTGAAGGGACTGGAGGTGGTTTGTTCCTCCATGTCAAGCTGAAGGGACTGGAGGTGGTTTGTTCCTCCATGTCAATCTTAAGGGACTGGAGGTGGTTTGTTCCTCCATGTCAAGCTGAAGGTGGTTTGTTCCTCCATGTCAAGCTGAAGGGACTGGAGGTGGTTTGTTCCACCAAGTCAAGCTGAAGGGACTGGAGGTGGTTTGTTCCTCCACGTCAAGCTGAAGGGACTGGAGGTGGTATGTTCCTCCACGTCAAGCTGAAGGGACTGGAGGTGGGTTGTTCCTCCACGTCAAGCTGAAGGCACTGGAGGTGGTTTGTTCCTCCACGTCAAGCTGAAGGGACTGGAGGTGGTTTGTTCCTCCATGTCAAGCTGAAGGGACTGGAGGTGGTTTGTTCCTTAAAGGGGGTACATCACGATTTTTCTAGAAACATCTAAAATTATAAAATTGTTCCAGTTCATGTTAAAACACTTATATCAATCAAAATATGACGTAAGAACCATTTTGTTAATGTTTAAACTTTGAAAACACCATATAGCTAGGACGGAATCGGGCGTAAAATGCTGAATTAACCCTGGTGCGTCACCTAGGATAGCACGTATTACTGTGCAGAATGAATTTCTTTGCAAATAAGGGATCATTTTTAGGCTCATTCATTATGTTTTGGCCATGTAGAATAGAAAATATTTAATATTTGTCAATTTTAAGTCGGACACCTAGACCCCCATGAAAATCCTGATGTACTCCCTTTAATGTCAAGCTGAAGGTGGTTTGTTCCTCCATGTCAAGCTGAAGGTGGTTTGTTCCTCCACGTCAAGCTGAAGGTGGTTTGTTCCTTAATGTCAAGCTGAAGGTGGTTTGTTCCTCCATGTCAAGCTGAAGGTGGTTTGTTCCTCCACATCAAGCTGAAGGTGGTTTGTTCCTCCATGTCAAGCTGAAGGTGGTTTGTTCCTCCATGTCAAGCTGAAGGGACTGGAGGTGGTTTGTTCCTCCATGTCAAGCTGAAGGGACTGGAGGTGGTTTGTTCCTCCATGTCAAGCTGAAGGTGGTTTGTTCCTCCATGTCAAGCTGAAGGGGCTGGAGGTGGTTTGTTCCTCCACGTCAAGCTGAAGGTACTGTAGGTGGTTTGTTCCTCCACGTCAAGCTGAAGGGACTGGAGGTGGTGTGTTCCTCCATGTCAAGCTGAAGGGACTGGAGGTGGTTTGTTCCTCCATGTCAAGCTGAAGGTGGTTTGTTCCTCCATGTCAAGCTGAAGGTGGTTTATTCCTCCAGGTCAAGCTGAAGGGACTGGAGGTGGTTTGTTCCTCCATGTCAAGCTGAAGGTGGTTTGTTCCTCCATGTCAAGCTGAAGGGACTGGAGGTGGTTTGTTCCTCCATGTCAAGCTGAAGGGACTGGAGGTGGTTTGTTCCTCCACGTCAAGCTGAAGGGACTGGAGGTGGTTTGTTCCTCCATGTCAAGCTGAAGGGACTGGAGGTGGTTTGTTCCTCCATGTCAAGCTGAAGGGACTGGAGGTGGTTTGTTCCTCCATGTCAAGCTGAAGGTGGTTTGTTCCTCCATGTCAAGCTGAAGGTGGTTTATTCCTCCACGTCAAGCTGAAGGGACTGGAGGTGGTTTGTTTCTCCATGTCAAGCTGAAGGTGGTTTGTTCCTCCATGTCAAGCTGAAGTTATTGGAGGAGGTTTGTTCCTCCATGTCAAGCTGAAGGGACTGGAGGTGGTTTTTCCTCCATGTCAAGCTGAAGGTGGTTTGTTCCTCCATGTCAACCTGAAGGGGCTGGAGGTGGTTTGTTCCTCCATGTCAAGCTGAAGGGACTGGAGGTGGTTTGTTCCTCCACATCAAGCTGAAGGGACTGGAGGTGGTTTGTTCATGTCAAGCTGAAGGGACTGGAGGTGGTTTGTTCCTCCATGTCAAGCTGAAGGGACTGGAGGTGGTTTTTCCTCCATGACAAGCTGAAGGGACTGGAGGTGGTTTGTTCCTCCATGTCAAGCTGAAGGGACTGGAGGTGGTTTGTTCCTCCATGTCAAGCTGTAATATTTTACTTGAGTTATATTCCTTCTACTACTGTGTACAAATATTATGTTGTAATAAAAAGCATGTGAAATAAAATATGTTTATTTGAGGTTATTTGTCATCACTATGGTAACTCCCACTTTTACATCATCCAATCAAATTTAGAATAATATAACACCCTTAATTAGTTTTGAGACATCTTTTATTGGTCATACATTTACGTCCGGGTTTTTCAAAAACATTGTTTGGACCATGCTCCAAGTGTGGCTGAAACTGGTTACTTTATTTATTGACTAGGTTTTCATTAGGGTATATACAGTCACGATCGACTGATATACAGTTCCAAGAATAGTCGGCCATGGAGAGTTAGTTTAAAGGGACACATGGCAATCTTGAGTTTTATTCAAACACTAAAATTTGCTCCTCGATTTAATTATCCTGCGTCATTTTTAATTTAAAACTGCTTGCATATAATTAAATTGAGATTTCAACTTTCTTCATAATTTTTCCAAATTTAAATATATTACTGGTGCAATATTATAAACAGTAATATGCAAAAATAATTTGCTTTGAACTATTCTAACAATTAATATTAATGATTGAACAAATGCAAGTTAAGAGGAAAACTAATGGCACCCACTCCTCCAAATATTGGCCGCGATTTTTCAAAAACGGCCATGCAAAAGACGGCTGCACGTTGGCTGGCTAATACACTGTGACACCCTATATTAGAAACCCAATCTTTATTTGGGTTAGAGGCCTGCATAACAGTGTTCCTGTCACACCCAAGTGAGTGAAAGCATTGAACTGTGTCCGCCCCCATATTTATTCACATCTGAACCAGTGGCTGTTTGACCTCCATCATTCACACCTGAACTATTCTTGTATGGGAAGGTAATGTGATGTAATATAATATTTCATTCATAAATATATACAATACAATTGGTTTGTGTTTTAATGGCTTGATGTGAGTGAATGATCACACAGGTGTGTCCTGATTATCAAGTAGGTAGGCTTGTATGATACATACAGAACATGTACATATTTATGTGTGGCAACTTGGGTTACTCAAATATTGCAATGTTTAAAGTTTGTTATTAAAGGGACACATCTTGATTTTTTAAAAACTCGCGGCATCGGGTAAACAATTTTTTTTTTAAACAACTCTTTCAAACTCTTACTGTCTCAATATTGTTATGTTTTGTATACATTATAGAAGAAAGATGATCTAAAATGCTTTATCTGTGAAAAGAAAATAAATTACCCCAGAGACACCCACTTGTCGCGAATTGTTTTGCACACCCTGTTCACATATTTGCACACCCGGTTCTAGAGTTTCTGCCTAATACACACAGGCAGTAGCAGATTTAATTTGTTTGAATGGTGCTTTACATCATTTTTAGCACATGTAAGGCAATATGGTCGCTTTTGTTTGTGGTAGACACTTTCTCGCTTGACAAGTCGATCTCCCAGTGGGATTCGAACCTGCAGCGGTGAGAGGCGAGAAGGTTTTAGACGCAGCGTCTTTAATCCCGGCCACAGAATCTCTTATCAAAGCAGATTTAGGGGCCCTGGGGGAGTCCAGAGGGTTTTGTACCAACACACATCCACATGATATAATATTCAAATGAATCTACTTTTCTTACCTAAAAATATTTGGGAGAGCGGGTAGTTATAGGTGGTACCTTAGACGCCATCTGGCCAAAAAATGCTGGATCCCTACCCCCGCCACACCCCGAGTGCATAATGAAATTAGTTCAAATCCGAGTATTTTCATTATCAAGGAAAGGATTAAAATATACATAGTAACTATAATACGAGCCTTTTGTTGTTTGCCTGTACCCCAGTCTTGTAAAATCAGTACATGCTACTTCTCCAGCAGGCATTTCTGCCATGCCTATATATTAGTGACTTCATCTTCATACCGTTTGTATGGTAAACAAAGATTTCAAGTACTGTAAGTGTCAAACAGTAATAATAATCAAACAGTAATAATAAAAAAAAGTAATAACCGCACGTGTCATACAGTTGACTAGAAATGCTCCGTGTATCCCACTGTGAACGCTGCTCTGGGGCCACAAACATTTTGTGTTTTATGGCAGATGCAATAAAAATCATCCAACCTAGATTATGGCTGGCAGCCTGGCAAGTGTCAAAACACCTAGCTACACCATGTACTGAACAAAATAGTAGTACTACTTACTAGAAAACTTGACACCATTCAGTTCTTACAAGTACATCCAGTGATGAGAGCAGAAGAATATATATATACTAGAATTGTTGGTTTGCTGTTTCCCTACCTACCACCAAAAAGGACCCTACCCAAAACTTTTTATAGTAATTCTTTAACAAAAAAAATTGTTTGACTGTTTTTAGTATATTTTTCTTTTAATTTCTTTTACTGTCTTTGGCAAACAAAATAATTCACCTACCTACCTACCACTTATAAAATCCTGGGTCAGGAAACAGCAAACAAATATATTTTTAAGGATGTTCCTACTCAAAATTTGCTAAGGATCACTTTTATTCTTCCATATAATTTGATTATATTCTTCCACATAATTTGATTAGAAATTAATTCACAATATTGATATTAATTTCATTGATACTTCAATAATTCCACTATTTGAATCAAGTCAGGAGATCACATGACCTAAATAATTTCATGTAAAATAAAAATAATGCCATTTATTTCAACAAGAAATTTAGACAGCAAAAAAGTGATCCTTAGCAAATTTTGAGTAGTATATGTAAATGGCACTTGTGTAAGGTGGGTTTGTTTGTTTGTATGCTGTTTTAACTTTTATGTCATTTTCAAAACATGTAAGGTTATATTTGACAGTTAATTTATTTTTGTGGTGGCGGCAGAGCAGCCACATTTCCTGTACACTTCTCGCCATTCGTAAGAATCGACACTTACTATGGGACAGCCAGACAAACAGAGGTATCACATGATTAAAAGTTATCAAATAAACTTGTAATCATGATGAAGCAGTTCTTTTTTATAACGGCAACACCCAGACCTATGATTTAAAGGCAATTATCAATGTTTGCAAGTCGTGCTTAGATGGCTGAATTTTAAGTTAAACATCTCTAAAGGCTGCCCCTGTCCACTGGCAACATATCTTGATTAAGGTAGAAAAGTTAATACCCTGTTCTTAACTTCAAAGGTTACACTCGCATGCAATATTCATACACAACGCAATTACTGGTTACCAAAACAATACAGGTGTTTCCTCTATTATTATAGCTTGTGTCAGTTCTTTTCGTGCCTATGTAAAAACAGAACACATACAAGCACTTCAATTGTTGTTGGATGAAAAAAAGTATTGGCTCATTACCCCCATGAATATGAAATAACCCTGGAACGGGGTCAAAGCACTAATCTTGTATAATCTATCACGGGATTACACGTTCTACACTTGAGCAAGCACGACTCGGTCGTCGCCATTTCCCAATACCTACTTCCCCATACCCAGGATTTCATGAACAAGAATTTTACAATACTAAAAATTTCAAAAATTCTGAAGTTGTGAGATAGTGACAATCTTGCCATACTTCACGGTCCTCAGATAGTACAAAACTAGGGCAAATATTTATGAATTTATGTAAAGTCTGTTTGGGTTCACATTCAATGAGGCGCAAAGTTGACTTTGATTTCAGTTTTGTTGATTGACATGTAAGGGAAAATATGGTTTAGCATACATGTCATACCACATACCATCTGACACTGGCTTTACATGCAAATGGACTGTTCTGTTAAACATTACCTGTGTATCAGGTATATCAAATGATTTAATCAATCTATGGACTCAAAACAGAAATTGTTTCTGTAACCAACCTCTGGATAACATGCCATACTTTTTCCTAATTCAAAATTTAGCATAGAATTTTTTTTTATTGAGCATTCATTGTGTAGTTCCAATACGTGTGTACACAATCCTGTGTTTTCATACATACACAATAGGGCTGATGGGGGTCATTGTCGTATCAGGTACTACAGAAAGGTACCCGGGGACCCGGGTACATGACATTATTTAGCCAATCAGCCACAATTATAGGAGCCCTTAAAGGAACACATGTATGACAATCTTGATTTGTTTAAGACACTGTGTCCGGCTAGTTTTTCTATATTATAACCTGCATGTTTATTAATCATTAATATTAATTATTCGAGTAGTTCAAGGCAAATTGTTTTCACGTATTACTAACTATTGATTATATTGCACAATAAATATTATTAAAAAGTTGAATAACAAAGGAGATGGAAATTTTATTACATGCAAGCAGTTTTAAAGTCAAAACAAACTGATACATGATCAAGGTGCTTAATGTTAATATTTCAGGGCTCGCACTGGGATACGCAAATGGCGCAAAATGTGCATAAAAATTAAATGTGGTGCAAGAAAAAAAAAAATTGCGAAAGTGATTCGCGCAAAAGAATCAAAATCGTGTTTTTTTCAATGACCCAAGCATTTTCGACCCAGATAAAGAAGGGTATAGCGTTACTACTATAGAGGACACTTTATACTATTCTTACAAGGCTTAAAAGAAAAAATTGCTTTGTTTCCGCTAACCCGACCGACCCAATTATTTAGCCGCCGACCCTAATTTTTTTTAATACAAAGTTCAACCCCATTCTTCCCCAGTATCTTTTGTATTAAAAGTGTTTTTTCATTAACAAAAATAAGGTCATTAATAATAATAAAAAAAAAAGTTTTGCCTACCTACCTATTTTTTTTTAAGCCGTTAATAGCAGAAACAAACCTTTTTTTTTTGCCCAGTTATTATTAATGATTGAACTATTGCATGTTATGTATAAAGACTAATGTGACACCGCGAGTTTTTGAAAAATCAAGATTGCCGTGAGTCCCTTTAACATATTTAACATAATTATCCAATGTGAGATTTCATGTTCCTGACCAAGACAGAGCAAACCTCGCCGTGAAATATAAGCTTTACTCACCATACATCTTTCCCTCATCAGACAGAATGATTTTGCGGCGTCCACATGGTGGGTAAATAGCGAGTGCCTCCTGGAAGCTTTGTTCTATATCGGGACTCCACACGCCCTCCGCGTCCTGCCCGAGCTCGTCGTCTCCCAAATCATCATCCTCGTTCTCAGACTTTGGTTGGGCTCCGCTGTTGGGGATGCCAGGTGGGGGTGGCTCCATGTTTGCCCATGGCTTGGACATGATACCTTGTTCTCCAGGCTTGGCAACTCCGTTGTTGTTGTTGTTCTGGATTGCGGAGGGTTCAAGGTTCCCCCATGTTGTGGACATGATATGGGGGGTAAACGGTAAAATCCTGAAATATAAAACATTCAAGTTTTCATGTCCTGTTACATGATATGGAGGATAAACTAGCAAACATTTAAAGTTAACATCTGTTTCTCATACAGTGCATATGTAAATGACATGAGGGTTTATCCCATAATTATCCTTGCTAGCCATGTCAAACACCAAGCCCATTCTTAAAGAAATATTTGTTTGCTGTTTCCCAACCCAGGATTTCATAAATGGGTAAACAGTAAACACCTTACGAAATTAAAGAAAAATATACTGAAGATAAAGAGCTCAATAACAAATAATAAAATTAAAGAAACTGCTATAAAAAATGTTTTGATAGGGGCGTTTTTCGTGGGTAGGTAGGGAAACAGCAAACCAACAATTGTTTATGGTTGGCCAAATTTTCATATTCTATTGTTTTAATCAAACCAGAAACTATTTATTTCTTTACAAATTCATTAGGATCTTAGTCTTAAACTTTTTACTGACCAACGACTCATATTAACTAATAAACAATTGAAAAAACAATTATACAAATCAGTGTTGTTGTTTTTTTAAGTCCGCTAAATGCTTTTTCTAAAGAGATAAATCAGAAATCTTGTTTTAAGGATTAAAATCCATACTTTGATCTTTCAATGGGGTATGAAAATCATTTGTTGAGTTTAAAGCATGTGAAGAAAATATAAGAGCTTCTCGATAACTTTAAACTCGCCTAATGTTTGTTGAGATACCTCCTGGAAGATCGAAATATCGAATTCAACCCTAACATGTATATTTACATTACGTTTGTTCTTTATGATTGTTCTATCTGTTTTTCTAACTTTTAATAATGTAACTGTGTGCTATAAAGTATTTAATAGTGTAAATGCGTACTGTTCGAACAGTGGTGTTGCCAACCTTGCGTGCCTTTTTATAGCAACTTACGACAATTAGCACGAGAACATTAAAGGGACCGTAGACAACCTGGAAGAGTAGTAGTTGGTGCCAAAACAAATACGAGAAATAACCAGGGTTTCCCCCAGGATCATAAGGCATGTGGCATGCAACATGCCTATGCGACATGCCTTCCTGGAAAAGAAAGGAAAAACAATATGCCTTCATCAGAGCAACATGCCTTAAGATTTTCTTAATTTTCATGAATAACAGATTTAAAAGAAGAAAAACAGAATTTCTATGGTGATTCTTGTTCCTTTTGCACCAAAATCATAAAAGCTAGTATGTTATTTTGCCATTTTGCCATTAATAGGCACTATTTTTTTTTTTCAAGCCCAGTTTGGTAAATGTAATGTCAGAACAACATGCGTTCACAATTTTCTGGGGGAAACCCTGATAACCTTTGTAAAATATAGTTCAATTTCATTTGAAATCAACACATGCAACAAGCCACATCTCCAGTCAGGTTGAATTATTATTAATGACAATGCTTGGGTTGGTGAACAAGACGACTTGTGTACTTTTATTGTTACATCATGAATATTATTTCATGTAAGGCATAAAAAAGAGGTTCGTTTCCTGTTACCCAACAAATGAACCCATAATGGAAGAAACTGTTTGTTCTGAATTTATTTTATTCAAAACAAACAAGTTAGTTTTCTTAATTGTTTGATAAGACAGACCTATTGTCACTAAAAACAAAGTAAAAGGAAAAAAAGTTTCTAACTGTTGATATTTCTTCTGAATTTTCGGCGATATTTTCTGTCCGGAAATGTGCGGTATCACAGTAGTTCGGATTGGTACATAATTTCGGATGGAGAAAAAACTTTTGTATAAGATATAATTGAATCAGTTAAACATCAGAAGAGCGGTGCCTCGTTGTGTTTAGCTATTACAAATGGGGAAACAAAACACATTTTGTTCATATAGGCCATATGGGAATAAAATGTGTTTAAGAATCTTTGTCACACCCTCCATAGAATGATAGATCTCCATACAAATTGCCAGAAAGATGACTGAAGATACATGCAATATATTTGTATTAATTATTCTACCAATCCAGTGCTCAAAAAATAGGATAGCCCGACGCCCGGGGCTCCTCGAAATCCATTCCGGGCCTGTCTCATTTTGCAGACGAGGAGCCCGTCGGGCCTGTCAAAAAACAAAACAAAAAACAAAAAATCAATTTTTCTGGATCTCAAGCTCAAGTTCCTCAAAACAAAATACTCCCATGTGTATTGTGAACTGTGAAAACAATTGCAATAAAATAATTAAAATGTGTTATACACACATTGAAACAATAAGAAGTTCGAATATTTTGCCTGGCTTCGAGTCGGCAGTTTGTCACAACTTTGAGGTCGACAATTGTTGACATAAAACTCATTATTCTGCTATTAGGGTTGTGTTTTCTTTCCTTTGTGATAAGAAATACCGATTTTGTCATTAAAAACACACTAATGCATGAAAAAAAATCGTTATTGATGGTATTTCGATTGAATGTTTGCGAAATGTTCGGGCCGTAAAAGTGCGGTGTCATAGTAGTTCGGATGGTACATAATTTTGGATATTTCTTTTCTTTTTTTTTTCTTTTTTTTACATTATCAAATAAGAAAAACTGTCCTTTACAAATACATGTTACATGGTGGAAAGAAAAATATATATACTGTTGATGTATAAATACAGATATATAAAGTATATTTCTATTCATTATTTAAGGTGTAAGGAGTTCCTGGAATCCTACTTTTAAATGAATTCTAGTCTAGGCTCCTAATTCTTTACTTGGAGAAAGTGGTGACAAAAAGAAAAAAAATAGCCAGAGGAGGCTCTGATAGTCTCATAAAACCTGATTAAAAATTTGACCCCAAGTTTAGCTCCAGTTTCACCAAGTCGGCTCTGATTATTATCGTTTGGCAAAAGTGCTAGTACTCTCCTTTGCATTGGTTATAAATTACTATGTAATATTCTATTTTAACATATTTTAAACGAAATGGTAAATAAGTCCGCAGACCAGGGAGCATAAAGTGGTAGCAAAAAGAAAAATATAGTCAGAGGAGGTTCTGAGCTTGATTAATACATACGTAACAAATGTGTGCTATAAAAGTGAATAAAGACACAGTTCCAATAAGAAAAAAATATTGGACGTTTCCATTTTAAATCAGGGCCTGTCCATTTCAAATCGGGGCCTGTCCCTTTTCAGAAGCAACAAGCCCTGGGCCCGTCTCTTAAAATAATTTTCTTTGAGCACTGCAATCCTTCTTTGTTCTATAGTTACAGTATATGTGTGTAAAGAGTCCCTTTAAAGTAGAGGGCTGGCGTGGCGCAGTCGGTAGCGCGGCGGATTTGTAACCGGAGGCCCCAGGTTCAATCCTCCGTGGTGCCACTGAGTTCCGTCGGTGTGTTCTTGGGCAAGACACTTTCCCTTAGCCTCGTTCGTCGGATGGGGACGTAAACCTGGCGGTCCCGTGTATCGGTCTATCCTCCGAGCACGTTAAAGAACCATAGGAATCTATTCGATAATAAGAGTAGGGCAGGTTCCCGGATTCCTATGTATCCTACCCCTCTCTCTTGGGCGACTCTAAATAACCTATACTGTGTTGATGAGCCGTTAAACAACATTACATTCCCTTTAAAGTACCTAGTTGATTTTAAGTGTTTTTTTTTTCATTTCTAAGATGGATGTCTGAATGACACATTTGAACAAGGCCTATCAGAACAGCAAATGACCCATTGGAACTCTAGCATATGGGGCCATTGGCACATACAGCTTATTGGCCATCCTAATCACTGTGCAGTTGCTGTAAACACTCCATCTTTCACTGGAGCCGTGATCATTCTGCCACAACCCAAGTAGCACACAGTGTTCTCCCCAGGCTATTAAGGCATGTCGCATTTAACATGCCTTCACAGCCAAAATGCTTTTGCAACATGCCTTAATTTTGAAAAGACATTAACACATTTCAATTATTTCATTTTTGATTAGCTCAAATAAGTTTAAAACACAATATATAGAATCACTAGCCTCTTGTTTATATAAATCAAGTGTCTCTCTGACAAACTACCCTTACATACAGATGTCAGGTATAAGGATACACTCTGAATCATATTTTCTCTGATAAAGGCGACATGCCTTGAGAAATTCATGGGGAGAACACTGGCACAGCAAACAATACAGGGATGACGATAAAGAATTTTAATGAACATGGAAAAAATGACACGATGAACAGGACTTGGGAGAATTTTAACCCATTTATACATGTAACATTATCAACACATGTTTACTGACATAAAGGTGGCCGATTGGTTAGCATCTTTGCAACACTTTCAAAAGGTTTCTGGTTTGAATCACAGTTCGGTCACATCTCAGATTTTTAAAACATAGTCCCGCAGTAGTTTGCTCGTGCAAGGTATTTTGAAACTATGCCTTCTTTCAAGTGGAGTGTAAAGCCGGCGATCCCATGACAGGGAGAGCCATACCCTGTGCACGTTAAAGATATCACTGAACTTTTGTGTTTTCACAACCGTAAACCTAAGCCGTATCTCTGTGCCGTGGTTTAATATATTCCCAATAAAGGTTTTTAAGGTAAAAAAAAAGAGAGAAAAAAGAAGAAAGACAGAAGTGGAATGAACCCCAAGCAATAGACATTAAAGTCTATTTATAGTAACACACGCTCGACTTCCGTCCGTTACAAACAAAACATGTATTGAAACCTTTGTCATTTTGCTTTCCAAGGTCAATTGTGTCGTCACTAGGAGTTTAACTGTATAAGGTTAAATATTATTTTGAAACCAAGATAGAGGATGGAGGTTTGCGGTATCGGAAGATTCCAATGGATGGAAACGGGGCTATCTTTACTAACTTTAGATGGGGTTTTCATCCGAAAAACACATCACGTGATACAGTTGGTGCCACGCAAATTACGACTTATCACACTCAACGCGGGGATTTTATCTCACCGCGGACACACTCATTTCGGACCACTGCGACACAATCTCCGCGATCCGTATTGATTCGCACACCACGTAACCCGGTGTGAAATCGCAGGCTTTGGCCGCGATTTACCTTCATTATCAATGTACAATTTTGCAGTCAATTTAATGCATTATTATTCAATAACTATTAAAAAATTGAAGCAGAAGACAATTTTAGTTTTGTTTTGGGAAATGTATTCACGATAGTTATATGACGGTTCCTATTACCGACTTCGCCGTGACTGAACATAAACAGAGCTCCAGATAAGATGCGTTTTTCAGCATTATATTTAAATGAAAACGCATTGGAAAAAAAGTCCGATCTGAGTGAGCATTGCGATTCAAACATGCGCGTATCCTCGGCTGTAACTTCAGAACAACATTCACGCTGCGGTCGCAGAAACAAATCGAGCACGCCCTTTGCCCTGGTTCCCGTTCTCTATCCGCGTTTACTGGAAAAGACCTTAAAGTTTGGAAACCATCGGAATCCCGTAGACGCCTTGTAAGCGTTTTATGATCCCGCGAATTGCGTCAAAATGGCGAACAGGATCAAACCCGGTAGGATAAAAAGGAAATCCCGCGGTCCTGACAATCCCAGCGTGTTGAAATTCTTTAAGTGTGAGGAAAAATCAACAACGGAATCGGTTGTACGAGAGGTTTTGGAAGAAATTGTTTCAGACGTAAATAAGACGGAAAAATCGTCAGAGAAAGACGTTGGTTGGTTATTAACAGTTATTAACAGTTTCTGCAATTGTGCACAGTTATAAACAGTAAGTTTAAGTTTGACAGGGAACAGGGAGTGGTGTTAGTTCATACAGACAGACTAATGTACAGGTAAGAGCAGTTTACTTAAAGTGTTTGGGGTGGGAGTGAAAAAAAGCATTGCAATTTCAGTTTTCAGCATTACAAAAAATGTGAAGGGGTAAATCAGCTTTACGTTTGAAAATTATCTGAAGCTCTGCATAAAATTCAATTAGTAATTCTTAAACTGGAAATTATTTTAGAATTACATTTTAAATTAATCGTTATTTGTAAATAATTTTACTATTCTGCTGTTTATTATTAATACAGCGATGGGTTCTTTAGTAAGAAATAATCCGAAAAATTGTTAAGAATTCCGGATCATAAACCCATTATTAGTGCGATGTGTGTTAATAATAGGTACACACATCGCAAAGGATTGTGGGTAGCCAATTTATGTCCGTTGAAGAGAAATGCGACTTTTGGACAACAAAAACGAAAAAGATGTGTTATTAAATGCATTTAAAGTTTGAAATACGCATTGCTTCGAAATTTATTCATTGTATTTATCAATTTTATTACATTTTTTATTTATTCCTGTTCTAATTTCCCCCTCGTTTCCCCGCAAACCTACCACAGAGAATGGCGGTAATTGCTTTCTTTCGAGCCTGGATTTTGCAATCGTGGGGATTTTTACGGTTGGGGGGAATCCCCGCGATATTTCGAGTGACAATCCGCGGTACGATCGTGGGGATTTGTGACATTGATTGAAAAACGGCCACAGGCATGCTGCGAAAAAGTCGTTATCCGCGTGGCACCAACTGTATCCGAGTTCTCTAAGTCTAGAAATTATAGGGTGGCGGTGCAAATCTGTTATTTTCTTCAGGGGGGTTTTATGCCGTTTTGACAGCGACACCCGGATGTTGAAGGAGAGTTACCTCCCCAATAAGGTTTCGGTCAATACGATTGAAGCGCTTGATTTAGTGTTGAAGGCTGGATGACAAGCGTCTGCATGATATTACTTAACTACCTGTAACCACAGAGTACCAAATCCGTTTGTTGTGTCAATTCATACAGTTGCACAGGCCCATTTTCGTCCAGATGAATTTCTGGTAAAAGTCCTTTGTGAACTACATCAAGTTTGCTAAATTTATAGGTTGTCTTTTTTTTTTACTCTTTTTTTTAAGCGACGCTGGACAATTTTTACGTGGCGGCGCTTGTTTTCTTGTTTTGCATGGCGGTATCAAGGCTGTACAAATCCTATAGCCCGACGCCCGGGACTAGTCCAAAACCAAAGTCGGGCGTGTCACTTTTCCAAAGATTTCAGTCCCGGACTAGTCCAATTTTAAAAAAAGAGAAAGTCGGGCGTGTCACTGTTTGACAGATTTCAGTCCCAGATTTGTCAAATTTACAATGGCGTCCACCTGTCATAAAACAACCCCAGCACACTTCTCAACGTAATCCTTTAATTGCACTCGCTTATGTAATGCAATTAGCAATTAATTAATTCGCAATAAGGCTGATTTGTCTGCAATCTTTCGATGAGTAAAAGAAACTCAGGACGTTTGATAATGGAAGCATGTTTGATATGAAACAGTAGGTGTGATTTTTTATAGTTTCTCAGTGTATTGTTGAGCGTAATTGTAACAGACTTAACGGTTTGTGCATAGTTAGTGTACTAATTACGTTCAAAGAACTGAGTTGTCAAACAAATAAAATAAAAATAAAACAAACTGATACACATAATCAGTTTGATTTTGTATTCGGCAGTGCTAACGTTTACATTTCAAAAATGAGTTTGTTGAACTTTTTCGGTGTTAAATATTAGGAAAATTTTCAGAGTGAAAGCGAAAGTGAAAGTAAAAATAAAAAAGAGGAAAAATGTAGAATGTGATACACAGCCAATCAAAAAGTCAAAATCATCTGGTCCAGTGGACAAAAACATAAAAATAAAATGTTTATGTTGATTCACATGTTATTTATTTTTTGCATTAGGTAAAATGGTAATAAAGTTAAGAATCTCATCTGTAGCCCCTTACCTATATAAAGTTATGACTTTTTTCTTTCCATTAAATGATTATCTGAACTGTAATATGAAACTCAATATCTATATTGAAATTTAAAAATGCAGATGTGATTCTTACTATTGCTACTGTTTCACCCAATGGCAGTCTACAATCTATACCACTGAAACATACATCAATTGTCTGAAGAGTAAATAAGGATTGTTTCCTTTACTGTATGTAATGAATTGTAATGCGTATGCAAGACGCAGTTTTAACAAATTGAGAAATCGAAAAAATTCAGGACTTGTGTCCATTTTTTGGGACTATTCACAATTTTTTTGGGACTAGTCACTTTTGACAGGGTGACTAGTCCCGGGCTAGTGGCTAAAAAAATTATTTGTACAGCCCTGGGTATATGCTGATAACGTGGCTGCCCGACATCATATAAGTGCTCTTGGAGAACCCTGGATAGCTCTATTTTTAAACCTCCAATCAAAATTGAGCACACTTACTAGTGAGAAGCAGACCGATCTATTATGAATATTGCCCATTGTTCACATAAGCTAGTGTACACCTCATTGCACTCTACAGCTACACCAACACGAATTGGGGGTATATTTGGGAATTTCCCCCCACCCCCCACAAAGTACTTAGATTTGTGAGGTAGCACCTGCATATCTTAGGACAACCACTTGCAGTAGCTCTCCATGTTTATTCTACAAAAAGCAATAAGCTGTACCTGTATACTGTACTTTATACTGACAGTGGTATTATTGAAATACACAGAATAAAAAAATATAAAAAATAAAAATCCAACCTACCGTTTTTTTGAACATAAAACAGGAAAAAACAAACCTTTTTATTTTAGGCCTAAGACCTAAGAAAACCAAAATACAAGCCGTAACACAAGTTGTTTGGGTCTTTGACCAGTAGAGCTAAATATTTAACATATATATATATAAGGCATGTTCATGGACCAAATTAAAGACTATTATGTCAAGTTTGTTCTTTGCTAAATGTCAACTGTCAACCCATAATGCAGGGACTTACATTTATAAATTGTCTTTATGATTGATCTCTATAAATCATTTGGCCAGTACTCATTTATAACCAATCTAGAGATTAATAGTTCTGCACCCACAGACCTATTAGTTATTAAATATCTGGGCACTTTTTCAATTTAAATGATCAAGCCATAAATAAATTGGTTGGAATTAGTAGGTTCAGGGTAAATTGAATTACCAGGTTCAGGTAAATTGTTTGAATGGTGTTTTACGTCATTTATAGCACATGTTAGGCCATACATGATATATATATGGAAGTCTTTAAAAAAAAAATCATAGCAACCATTTCCGTCTCCTAAGGGTGTATACAAGTAAATGGTGATACTTGATTGTCAACTGTATTTCCTCAATAGCTCAGGAGCTAAGAGTGCAAGTTGAAGTACAACTCCCCACCCCATGGACACGCATATAAAAGAAAAAGGCTACAGATCTACATGTAAAACCAAGTTTTCACACCTTTTACATGAACTGTAGTTGGGCGCATTCTTCGGGCAAGAAAAACATCAGCTTTTCAAATAAGACACATACAGTGTTTTCTTCCTGTGTTTTTGGAACGGGGTCTGGCGCCTTATTCCGGAGAAAATAGCATCAACAGGTTAAATCCCTAGTTGTGTGTATGTAAATTTATTCAAATTTATTCAAAAACAAAACAGCATTTTCGGCTAAACTTTACATATATCAATTAAACATAAAATAAGAAATATTCCTGCACCCAAAACACCGTTAATGTGAAGTGTCAAAACTGATGTGATTGTTAAATGTGATGAACAAAGTGATATAATGGTAACTTACATTGTACAACAATTCTGTGTTATTAAAAATCTCAAAAGGGCACTGCAACAAAAGCAACAGGTTAATTAAAGTAAAGCAAACATCTTATTGTACATTCCTTCTCACAGGCACATTGAATTGAATTGGGTTTTACAGCATACCAACACATGAAAGGTTATACAGGCATGAACATTAGGATCTGGGACAGAGTCCGATAGTTTAAGGCACCTGTTTAAGGAACACATAACTCTCAAAGGAACACATGGAAATCTTAGGCTCCCCTTAAGTATTTTTCAGTGTTTAAAACGTGGAGCAGTCGGTAGCGCGGCGGATTTATAACCGGAGGCCCCGGGTCAGTCATCCGTGGTGCCACCGAGTTCTGTCGGTGTGTTCTTGGGCAAGACACTTTCCCTTAGCCTCGTCCGTCGAATGGGGACGTAAACCGGGCAGTCCCGTGTATCGGTCTATCCTCCGAGCACGTTAAAGAACCATAGGAATCTATTCGATAATAAGAGTAGGGCAGGTTCCCGGATTCCTATGTGTCCTTCCCCTCTCTCTGGGGCGGCTCTAAATAAGATATACTGTGTTGATGAGCCGTTAAACAACATTCAATTCAATTAAAACTATTAGTCATTACCATAAAGTATCAAACCCTCTTACTTTGGTTAGCTGACTGGCTACTTTTAGCAGTCCCCAAAAAAACATGAAAAAGATCTATAAATCACGTGAAGTCCTACATTTAAAAAAACGAAGGGAAAGTCCTAAAATGGCGATATTTATAAAATTGGAAGATCACATTTATATAAGATATTTTTTATTCTAAGTTATATTGCCATAGATTTGACTGAAATAATAATGCACAAATAAAAATGTATATATATACTTTAATGTTTTTTTCATAAATATTGCTATTCATGAACTATTTCAGAATTCATCGAATATGATTTATTTATTTTTAAATTGGGTTTTAAAAAAAATGACATGCTGCAAAAAAAAAATAGAATCAAGATTGCCATGTGCAACTTCTTTATCACACATGTATATTTCATTTCTTCTTTTGTTCCAAGACCAAATGAGACTGAGTATCCCGTGTACATGCGTGTAGCATAAACCAGTAGATGACCACAGCAAGAAAGCCAACTATAGATGAATGTGTTTTATAATGCTGATTGGCATCCTACCTTACTAGAAAATAGATAAAATGCACAGAGTAAAATAAAGTAACCTAAATTATGTCAAAAACATTGTCAAACCAAATGAAATATTAATTAACCAACCAATTAACAGAGTATGGAGTCATTTCATGCAGCGGATTCCATGATTTATAAAGTTATCACACCTTTTCAGCACATAGGTATCTCAACTTCAACTCATGTTCTAATTTTCTCTATGTAAACAATGAAACACAATCTGATGACCCATTGACCTCACAGTAAACTGTGTACATGAGCATCACACCTTTGCAGGTATAAAACACCTGAACACATTTTATAAATTCAATACACCCTTCTTTATAAAATAACACAGGCATCAACATTGCGAAATTGCCTGGTAAACGAAGCCTCCATAATACGCAGAAACGCGGCTTGCAGCTATGTACTTTACACAGCGCTTGTCAGCTTACCCTCGTTCATTCCACCGTCCGCCCGAAAAGCGAGCTCGGTGCAATTTTGGCTAGAACACTCCGGAAAGTGGGTCATATCCACAGCACCTTCAATACACATTATATTCCTTTCTAAAATAATATCCTTTATCGAATAAATCTGTATTAAATCCGCCGTAAATTGGAATAAACCTCTGTAGCAATGTGATAACATTTCCGACAGTACATCAGGCCGGAAGTCGAGTCTAAAACTATGACAAATATTCCAGAGATTCGAAAAATCGTGCAGACATTTTGAGTGTCCGAGACGGTTTTTCGGCGATTTGGGGCTTGATCGTCGGGTTTTTGAGCTGAAATAGAGTAGTACTCACCTTTCCTATATATCCCAATACTTATAAAACAAAAATAGTTTTTAAATAGTAAAATTTAAGTCAATAACTACTCACGCTAAGGTATGTCAGGAATGATACAAAGAATCTAGACAACGTACATGGTCACTGCGCATAGCCGCGGCGCAGGGGTGGACCAGGTGTAAACTTAGACGATTTCTGATTGGTTAATTCAATCAAATGTGTCGGGAAATGTCGTCATTCGCTGCTAAAAATAGGCTTTACTTCAACACAACCTGTACACATCTTTTTGTGTAATAAGAAAACTACACATGAGTCATTGTGTGTTAGCGCGTCTTTAATCAAAGAAAGATAAAACGGTTATTCAATACATGCTTCTAAAAATACAGATTTGTGTATTGTCATTACTTTGACACGGTAGATTATGCAGTGCGTTGTAGTTTACGTGGTTTATGTACTACAGTACACAAAAATAATAGCCTAATGGCTTATCGGTAGTTGTGTATTGAATGCGTTTAAGGTACCAACGCTACTTTCTCTTTGGTATGTCTTTAATTGTTCTTGCAAACAGTTGTTTAAAGAAAATGATTTATTTAATTAGTAAACAATAGAGGAGTTAATTAGCAAACAGTAGACGACTATAGGATATATATATATATGTATTATAAACCTTATATATATGTATTTAATTGTCTATACTCGCGGGCTGTTAGCCTATTGGAAATAAACTTAATATTATAAAGACAATTAAATCATCTGAAGTCTATTCTCCTGATATGATCATGTGTACGCACATGTGTTAAAAGCGCATATATGGTGTAAAAATTGTTTTTACTTTATTAGACTCTTAAATAGTGTTTGTTTTACCCCTAGGTTACACACACACACACACACACACGTTTTGAAATTATGCCGTACTTGCCGTATTTTTTTTTAATTGTATAACGTGTATTAAAGAAATAGTCAGTCACAGGTTAAAATAATAATAATATTGATATACATAAGTCGTCTTTCTAGAGAAGCCTATTCAAATCTACAAACAATTACACACACCCACGTTTTGAAATTATGCCATTTGTTGTAGGCCTACAATAGCATATCATTGAAATTTAAAGAATTAAAAATAAAGCTGATCGAATTGAAACAGGCACAGTAACAAATTAAATATTATAAATCCTATGTAACATGTAGGGTACATTGTACTCACCATGCATACGCCCGCACCACACACTACAGAGTAATTAATGAATCGACAATAAAGACAAACAATGGCTATTATTCATTAAACTGATATTGAAAAATATAACAGGAAATCAAAGGAGCCCTGCGGCGTTTCATTACAAATAAACCGTAAATAAACGGTTGATTTTCAATTAAATTAAAGTTATCATTTATCCGTCAATATGATTTGTTATCGTGATGGATTACACAGATTACATGTCTATGTCAAGTCAAACATGACAGCCCTGGATTATGCTTCAGGCTCTCTACTGGTGGAAGACTACCGGTAATAATAGAGCAATGTGAGAAAAAACGTTATTATCTCTCGCAGAATCTTCACTCTCAGTCAGTTTTATTACATGTAGGATTTTCCACGTTGAATGAAGTCAAGTATTTTGTTTACGAGATCCGTTTTGCTTAAAAGTAGCTATACTGCCGAACATCACTCAAGGACCACAGTCAACCGAAAAATACGCATCGGAACAAACAACAATTAAATCAAGGCTAAATAAAGGTATATATGCCGTCACAAAAATAAAAGGGTTGACAATAGGTTCAGGCCGCTGTGTGGTTTAAACCAGGGTCTAATCACTCTTATCCTATTGACATCCCAATAAAACAGGACAGTGTAAATATATAAACACCACCATGATTTATCCTCTAACAAACTAGGCAGCATTAATAGGCAATATAAATACAACAGAAAGATGATCATGTATATATGAATATATATAAATACAACAGAAAGATGATCATATATATATGAATATATATAAATACAACAGCAAGATGATCATATATATATGAATATATATAATCAAAAAGGTATTGAAAGTCACACAGCAAGTACTGAATAACTTGGCAGAAGACAGAGCAACGAGAGAATAAACCATTAAGTGCACGACAAGACAATAGTGGAGACAAACACCAACCGCTACCGGAAAGCATAGTGGCGAACTGTAAATGGGTCAACCACTAAACATGCAGCGCGTTACAAAATGATAGCGTCATTTAACCTCTTTTGTTAAAAGTTTAATAACGATTGTTTGAAAGTGGTCATGACCAAGGATCTTACGAAGTTTGTAAATCACTTCACCATAGAAGTCAGGTTGTGATAGTTTTTGTTACAGAGTTCTTGAATTACTTTTGTATTGTAAAAGCAGATCAGGGTTACGATAATAACATTTTGCAAAGACGGCCCTCTCTGTATTTAGTAATATTGAATATGTTTTTGGCGCATTGACGTAGCCGTGATAGTAATGGCGCTGCGTCTTCAGGTCTCACACCTCAATTAATTTTCCCATAGGGTTACTGTACAGCCTTTTCCAACATCTGAGTTTCAAAGCAGGGCAGCAGACATTGTTGTTGGTTTAATATCTTCAGTATAGCCAAGACCAGTAATTTAAAACAATAAAATACATAAGTTAGCCAGGTTTTTTATTTCTCGTTCATGTTTTGTGACCCCAATGGAAAATACAATCTAGCTGAATATGCGGTGCTTCGGTCAAACGTTTCTGAAATTTGAATGAAACCTCATATCAACATGTGCTTTTCTGTATCATCTGCCTTTTACACTACAGATGTATGCTACAGCAAAGAAAAACCTATTTTTCAAATTAAAAATTGCCTAACATTGAGAAAAAATAGAATTAATTTCTGTTTTCCCTTTGTCTTTCAGGGGAGATAAAAAAGGTGTGAGACCTAAAACGTTCAGTTCTCTCACCGCTGCAGGTTTGAATTCCACTGTCAAGTGAAAAGGCATACAGTACCGATTCTACCCAGAAAAAAATGATGGTCTGCCTCAACCACAAACAAAATTCGACCGTCATATATGACCTTGCATATTCTAAAAATAACGTAAAACATCATTCAAACAAACAAAAGCAAACAAACGTATTTTTGGTGACGGTTTTGCAGAAACGTTACGCCTGGACAACGCTTGTATTCTGCAGCACCTGACGTTCTGGAGCGATATTCCGACAGTCTCAGATAAATGTAGGCCTACAATGAACGGACCATGTAGGAATGCACGTACAGACGAACGTTTGTACAAGGAGTGACTGTACGTTTAGATCATGTTTGTACATGCAGGACATCTTGACTGCAAGTATGGGTAGAAAATGTGTGCTTTGTTTGCATAGCTTTATGCGAAAATATAACTTGTCTCAAAGGAACCAATATATCGTAAAATATTTGCCAAAGATACAAACTTTGTCCTCACAGAAACTGATTCGGTATTACATGCTTTATTACAAAGGGTCCCATACTATACATGTATGAGGAGATCGACTTGATGGTGCCTCAGATGATTACCGGTCATCTGTTTATGGCAATATTAGTTTGTAAAACATAAAAGGTTTGCCAAGACATCATTTTTCTTCAGCAGCACAAAAACGAATGCCGTTATTTTGTTCAAAGCAAATGTCCAACGTTTGAGGACTTTAATACTCGTAACTTATAACTAAACACCTTCTCCATTTAGGGCTACTGCTCCCATATACTTCGAAAACACTTTATTATCGTAACACTGACTTACTTTTTCAAATATAAAAACAAGTTAAGAACTCCTGCAACAAGGACTTTCACAACCTGATTTCAATTTGACGTGATCTACAAACTTCGTAAGATCTCTGGGCATACTCACATTCATAAAATGCTAGAAAGTTTATGAAAGAGGTTATACCCTATCATTTTTTTGCAATGCACTGTGGCATGTTTAGTGGTCGACTCATTTTCAACTCGCCACTACGTTTTCCACTTTGATTGTGCCGGACATATGTGGACCCTATGATGACGTCTACCTAAATCCTGACAGGGATATGTTAAGTTGTTTGATGTTCGTCTTTATCTTGTATTGTCTTGCCCTTAATGGTTATTCTGTTATTACTCTGGTTTCTGCTAAGTAAGTGCGGCTTCCTAGCCTTTTGTTCAGTTATAGTTATATACATGCTCATCTTTGTGGTATACTTATATTGCATATTAATTCTGCCTTCTCTGTTAGAAGATATAGCCTGGCGTGGAGTGCTCCCAGCAGTCTTTTTCCACAGACAGTTCCAAGACGGCACTCCTATTGTCAACCCGTTTATGGTTATGGTGTTTCATTTTCCCACATAATTGTTGTTTGTTCTGTATGCGTGTTTTGGGTTGAGTTTTGGGTTGACTGTGTTCTGTATGCGTGTTTTGGGTTGACTGTGTTCTGTGAATGTTGCTTTTCCTGTTCCACCTTTATACCTGCTTTTGTAGATCTCTATCTGAATGTGTTTGATAGATCTCTATCTGAATGTGTATGGTCTCGACTAAACGTCCGTTTTTGTAAGGCCACACAAGTTGATCCTCTTTGTAAGCTCTTTTTAGGATCTAAGAGAACAACTTTGTAATGACATATAATGATGGTTCCCTTTGTAATGACATATAATGATGGTTCCCTTTGTAATGACATATAATGATGGTTCCCTTTGTAATGACATATAATGTTGGTTCCCTTTGTAATGACATATAATGATGGTTCTCTTTGTAATGACATATAATGATGGTTCTCTTTGTAATGACATATAATGATGGTTCTCTTTGTAATGACATATAATGGTTCCCTTTGTAATGACATATAATGATGGTTCTCTTTGGATGCCATTTAAAGCTGCTACACGTTATGTGATATATACTTACATGTCTGGACACTTTGTATGTCATATAACAGAAGTACACTTTGTATGGCATATACTGGAGGTACACGTTGAATGACATATAATGGTGGTACACTTTCTATGACAGATAACAGAAGTACACGTTGCATGAAATATAATGGAGGTATAGTTTGTATGACATATAACGGAGGTACACTTTGTATGACATATAGCGTAGATACAATTTGTATGACATACAATGGAGATACTTTTTATATGACATATAACTGAGGTATATTTTGTACGACATACAATGGAGGTACACTTTGTATGACATATAACGGAGGTTCATTTTGTATGACATATAACAAAGGTACACTTTGTATGGGATATAACGGAGGTACACTTTGTATGACATATAATGGAGGTACACTTTGTGTGACATACAATGGAGATACTTTTTATATGACATATAACTGAGGTATATTTTGTATGACATACAATGGAGGTACACTTTGTATGACATATAACGGAGGTTCATTTTGTATGACATATAACAAAGGTACACTTTGTATGGGATATAACGGAGGTACACTTTGTATGTCATATAACAGAGGTACACGTCGAATGACATATAATGGAGGTACACTTTGTATGATATATAATGAAGGTACACTTTGTATGACATATAACGGAAGAACACCTTGTATGACATATAACGGAGGTACACTTTGCATATAACAAAGGTACACTTTGTATGGCATATAACGGAGGTACACTTTGTATGACATATAATGGAGGTACACTTTGTATGGCATATAACAGAGGTACACTTTGTATGACATATAACGGAGGTACACTTTGCATATAACAAAGGCGCACTTTGTATGGCATAACATAGGTACACTTTGCATAACATATAACATATGTACACTTTGCATGACATATAATGGAGGTACACTTTGCATGACATATAACAAGGGTACACTTTGTATGGCATATAACTAACAGAGGTACACTTTGTATGACATATAATGGTGGTACACCTGATGCAACATATAACAAGTACTCTTTGAATGACATATAACGGAGGTACACTATGTATGACATATAATGGAGGTACACAGTGTACAACATATAATGGAGGTACACTTTATATAACATATAACGAAGGTTCACTTTGTACGACATAAAATGGAGGTACACATTGTATGTCATATAATGGTGGTACACTTTGCATGACATATGAAGAAGGTACAATTTGTATGACATATAACAGAGGTACACTTTGTTTGACATATAATGGAGGTACTATTTGTATGATATATAACGGAGGTATACTTTATATAACATAAAACGGAGGTACCCTTTGTACGACATAAAATGGAGGTACTCATTGTATGTCATATAACTGAGGTACACTTTGTATGACATATAACAAAGGTACACTTTGTATCTCATATAACAGATGTACACGTTGTATAATATATAACAGAGGTACACTTTGTATGACATATAACAGATATACACTTTGTATGACATATAACAAACATACACAATGTATGACAAATAACAAAAGTACATTTTGTATCTCATATAACAGATGTACACTTTGTATAACATATAAGAAAGGTACACTTTGTATGACATATAACAAAGGTACACTTTGTATCTCATATAACAGAGGTACACTTTGTATGACATATAACAGATGTACACTTTGTATAAAATTTAACGGAGGTACCCTTTGTATGACATATAACCAAGGTACACTTCGTATAACATTTAACGGAGGTACACTTTGTATGATATATAACGGAGGTACACTTTGTGTGACATATAACTGAGGTACACTTTGAGTGACCTATAACAGATGTACACTTTGTGTGACATATACTGGTGGTACACTTTGTGTGTCATATAATGGAGGTACACTTCGTATGACATATAACTGAGGTACACCTTATGCGACATATAACAAGTACACTTTGAATGACATATACTAAAGGTACACTTCGAATGACATATAACGGAGGTACACATTGTATGACATATAACGGAGGCACAATTTGGATGACATATCATGGATGTACACTTTGTATGACATATAACAGAGGTACACTTTGTATGACATATCATGGAGGTAAACTTTGTATGACATATAATGGTGGTACACTTTGTATGACATATAAAGAAGGTACACTTTGTATGACATATAACAGAGGTAAACTTTGTTTGACATATAATGGAGGTACTATTTGTATGACATATAACGGAGGTATACTGTATATAACATAAAACGGAGGTACACTTTGTACGACATAAAATGGAGGTACTCATTGTATGTCATATAACTGAGGTACACTTTGTATGACATATAATGGTGGTACACTTTGTATGACATATAACAAAGGTACACTTTGTATCTCATATAACAGATGTACACTTTGTATAATATATAACAGAGGTACACTTTGTATGACATATAACATGTACACTTTGTACGACCTATAATGGAGCTACACTTTGTATGACATATAACGGAGGTACACTTTGTATGACATATCACGGATGTACACTTTGTACGACCTATAATGGAGCTACACTTTGTATGACATATAATGAAGGTACACTTTGTATGACATATCATGGAGGTACACTTTGTATGACTTATAATGGGGTACACTTTGTATGACATATAATGAAGGTATACTTTAGCGGAGGTATATTTTGTATGGCATACAACGGTGGTACACTTTGTTTGACATAAACTGGAGGTACACCTTGTATGACATTTAATGGAGGTACACTTTGTATGACATAACGAAGGTTCACTTTGTATGACATATAATGAAGGTGCACTTTGTATAACATATAACAAAGATACTCTTTGTATGACATATAGCCTAGGTACACTTTGTAAGACATACAATGGAGATACACTTTGTATAACAGGTACACGTTGTATGACATATAATGGAGGTAGACTTTGCATGATATATAACGGGGGTACACTTTATATGACATATAACATGTACACTTTGCATGACATATAACGGAGGCACACTTTGTATAACATATCATGGATGTACACTTTATACGACATATAACAGAGGTACACTTTGTATGACATATAATGGTGGTACACTTTGTATGACATATAACAAAGGTACACTTTGTATCTCATATAACAGATGTACACTTTGTATAATATATAACAGAGGTACACTTTGTATGACATATAACATGTACACTTTGTACGACCTTTAATGGAGCTACACTTTGTATGACATATAACGGAGGTACACTTTGTATGACATATCACGGATGTACACTTTGTACGACCTATAATGGAGCTACACTTTGTATGACATATAACGAAGGTACACTTTGTATGACATATAACAGAGGCACACTTTGTATGACATATCACGGAGGTACACTTTGTATGACATATAATGGGGGTGCACTTTGTAAGACATATAATGAAGGTACACTTTGTATGACATATAGCGGAGGTACATTTTGTATGGCATACAGCGGTGGTACACTTTGTTTGACATAAACTGGAGGTACATCTTGAACGACATTTAATGGAGGTACACTTTGTATGACAATGGAGGTTCACTTTGTATGACATATAATGGAGGTGCACTTCGTATAACATATAATGGAGATACTCTTTGTACGACATATAACCTAGGTACACTTTGTATGACATACAATGGCGGTACACTTTGTTTGACCTATAATGGAGATACACTTTGTATGACATAATGTAGGTACACTTTGTATGACATATACTGAAGGTTCACTTTGTAGGACATATAATGCAGGTACACTTTGTATGGCATATAACAGAGGTAGACTGTGTATAACGTATAACAGAGATACACTTTGTATAACATACAACAAAGGAATACTTTGTATGACATAACAGAGGTAAACTTTGTATGGCATAAAATGGAGGTACACTTAGTATGGCATATAACAAATGTACCATTTGTACCGCATATAACGGAACTACACTTTGTATGGCATATAACAAATGTACTATTAATGACATTCAACATAGGTATTTATATATTGATAATGCCAGCTGGTTACTCAAAGCAATGTAATACACTTATCAGAAACCATCTGGCATATAGTTAGGGACTCTTGCATTGCTTCATGGCAATGTGTGTGAAAAGTTTGGACACAAAGGTTTTTAGTTAACCCTTTCCTTTACCCACTAAGCACAGCTATAATAGCCGTTACGTTCATTGTACCTCGCAGGCTGATCAGGGTTTACAATGTCTGGCTGCTGATCAGTCATTTCCCCCAAAACACCCCTTTGTCACATAAATGAAATGGTCTTAATTCAAAGAAAGAACAGTCCATTATATATATGTAGCGGGTTAAGGGTATACATTACATTTCTGCCTTTGATTTATAGATTTCTGACGAAAATAAATAATTTCCTATTTCTGGAGTCGATATTTATATATTGCATCTCTTAAATCTAAACTTTGGGTTATTTTTTCAATATATAATTCCCTCGGAATTGTAAACAGCTCTTGGGTGCCATAACAAGCAACCAATATTAATTTAAATTATATTATCACATAACATGGTTTCTGGGAGTGCAATAAAGCCAGGACTTATTTCTCGTAATACACTAGCGTATTCAGATGCAAATGGGGACCGAATCACTATCTTTGTGTACATTAAACAATTTAGTCCCAATTGTTTGCATGATATATCTTACAATACGTTCAGACACCTTAGAAATTCATCCTTATTTGAAATCTTACTTTATAAAATGCATGTTAGTGACATTAAATTTGGTTTAAGGTGTCACATTATTTATAGGGCCAACGTGTTATAGCCGCGTAACGTAGCTGACGACATGAAAACAACAACTCGACGTCATGATTTTTCTTACAAATTGCCGCCATATATAAGGTAAATTGACAACAAGTGAAACTATCATGTCGTAGTTGTGTTATGTCATAGATAAATAGAATCTTACATTCATGACTGTGTACTATCGACTTTAATAAACTCGTTGGAAACTTGCAAAGCCTCGTATCCTATCATTTTATCCAACTTGTTTATTAAAATCATTAATACACACTCACTCATATATATGATCCTCTATATATCCTGTAGTTTGTTTCAATTACTTATACCACAAATATAAAACAGCTATACCGGTAACTGCTCAAATTTTGAATTATTTACAACACTTTTTAAGCTAAATATACCTTTTCTAGTCATATCGGTTATTATTTATGAAGAATTTGAATATGTAAATGAAATTGGTGGAGCTAGGAGCATGTATTTATCTTTTTAAGGTACCAAGCGCTCTGAGATGTGCAGGGGAACCAATGAGCTAATGTGCAGGGGAACCAACAAACTAATGTTCTTCTGGGTCAATGGTTTGAAAAACAAAGAGCATAAACACTTCTTTTTTTTACCTATGATCTTTTTATTGATGAATAAATGTGAAATACAACATGAATAGCACCTTATATAATAGTTATATAACATTTGTGTACATGTGATTTCTGTTATTGAACACTGGGTCCAGGCTATACACGAACTATGGTAACAGATCATCTACGTTAGTCTCAAGGACATACATGTGATATTTTTCAGGAAGCCACAACCTGGGAGATTTGATTTTTTTTATGGAGATTTGCCCCAAAAACTTTGAGATTCTGTAAAAAATAAGGTATGAGTGAGGTTTATATCTAATATTTTCTTACATTTAATCTTTTTAAAGCATTTGATGTTAATAATATAGGTAAACATCATTTAAGAGCTTTTAAATTTCTTTTCTTTTCACCATTTTTTCAGTCAGATTTCCAAATCTCACAGATTTTCAACTTCTGAAGCGAGCAAATCGTTTACATTTTTCCACTTCCAAAAATGTCTGTAAGCTATTATGCACCTATCATAGATAGTGCCACGCAGATGTCATTAAATATTTCGAAGTCTAGCCAGTACTTTTTTGTGCAGTGTTTTCAACTTTTCAAAAAAACAAAACTGTTAAAAAACTTCAAATTTACAAACAGCAAGATTACTAAAGTACTGTACGCAGGTTTGAAGTACCAATGTATCAGAACATTTAGGTATTTCTTCAATGCATTTGCATTTAGGATCAAACAATATAAGCTGCCAGGGACGTAGCTAAAGCATTTTGAAAGTGTACACGAGGTCCAGGGGCAAGCCCAATATACAATTAATTTATTTCGTAGATTTTGCATTTTGGGAGTATTTGCTGAAATTTTAATTATCTAATATGACGCTGAAATGTTGATGATTTAGCCTGAATTTGAATTTTCACAGAAAACTAAAGAAGAGACACGTATTTTTTAAAAACTCACGGCGTCCCAACGACACGTTCCCTTATACCCCAATCCCTGTTTTTTTTTTTCATTTTTGGACTTTCTTGTTTTTACAGACAATGTGAACGCGTACTCTGCATACAGGTAGCTACGCCCCTGACTCTGAATACAGGTAGCTACGCCCCTGACTCTGCATACAGGTAGCTACGCCCCTGACTCTGCATACAGGTAGCTACGCCCCTGACTCTGCATACAGGTAGCTACGCCCCTGACTCTGCATACAGGTAGCTACGCCCCTGACTCTGCATACAGGTAGCTACGCCCCTGACTCTGCATACAGGTAGCTACGCCCCTGACTCTGCATACAGGTAGCTACGCCCCTGACTCTGCATACAGGTAGCTACGCCCCTGACTCTGCATACAGGTAGCTACGCCCCTGACTCTGCATACAGGTAGCTACGCCCCTGACTTATACTTCCTAACCAGTTCACTGTTAAAGTGACAGACGGCAATCTTTATTTTTTAAAAACTCACGGTGTCCCGTTAGTTTTTCTGCATAACTTGCATGTGTTCAATCATTAATATTAATTATAAGAATAGTAGTCAGTAAGCAATTTGTTTTAGCATATTATTATTTTTTGATATTATTGCACCAATAATTTATTAAAACTTATAGTATAATAAGACGAAATAGTGAATATTTAAAAAATTATTTATTTAGATTTAACCAGGGTAAAAGGAAAAATTATACCGATATAAATCGAGACTCCCATTTCAAACACTTCAAGATTGCCGTGTGTCCCTTTAAACCATTTACTGAACTAGCTGAGTAAGCTACAACAAAGGCTTGCATATACAACTGCAGATACACAAATACAAACAGTAACTCAATACAGACTTACTCTGGTTACAAAATGTTTATTTTTAAAACTGGACAAAAAATCCCACAAAACAAATAATCTCAGATCAGTATACAAGATGAATGATGGCAGTGCATGAGCAGTCACATACAGAATATAGAATTGACAAAAATACGAGACTGAATGTTTGCTTGAATGGTGTTTTGTCATTTTAGCACATTTTAGGCCATATATGACCACTGTATTTTTCTTGCACTAAAAATTCAATAAGAACACTTTGTAATTGTGTCTCTTGAAAATATTTTTTAAATACGGTACACATCTTATTTTGAACTGAATTGAATTGAATTCGGTTTTAAGGCGCACCAATACATGAAAGGTTATATGGCGCCTAACAGGCATAAACATGCCATGCTCATCCTCCATGTACATCGAGATAAAATGTGGAGAATGGGCCTAGGACCTTCTCACGCTGAACTGCAGAGTTGCTGCAAATTCTATTGTAGACACTACATCTTATTTTGAGGAAATGCATATCTACAAATTCAAATCCCCATAAAATCCTCTTTTATACATTTACATACACTGAATGCTATTCCCAGAAAATTGTGTTTCCCATAATAGTATTCCACTCCAGCAAGGTACCTAGTCGTTATTTAGATTTAGGTCTTATAAAGACATAATTCGATCTATGATCTGGTACAGTTTTAATACATATTAAAAAGAAAAAAGATACAAATTCCCAAAGGGAAACGCCAACAGTATTATGTGGTAAATCACATAGAAATGCATTCTGACATGCACAATCTTGAATACTGACAACATGCCAGAATAATAAACACATATTTCTAACTTTAACAACATTTTTTTCTACAATGAAATTAACATAAAAAAAACATGTTTTTTAAAACACATAAGTAAATATATAATACATAGGATAAGAATAAGTTAAAAGCTGCAATAGTTACTACAATATTTACACAAGCATGAGGTATTAACACTATACTATAAAAAGATATTATTCTAGAATATTCCAAAAGGAATAGATTATTCTACACACTTTACGTAATTTAATTTGCTCTTTCAAATTTTTGGCCTAAAGAACATTTATACGGAACCATATAACACCATGCCTACATGCCGACATCGTTAGTTGTTTGTGAACGTAACAGTGTAAATAAATGTTAATAACATTGCATTTACAAACAGCTATCGTTAGTTGTTTGTGAACATAACAGTATAAATCAATGTTTATAACATTGCATTCACAAACAGCTATCGATGTAGGAACATAGTGTTATATGGTTCTTGTTAAAGGCCTTTTTATGTTGACAGTTTCAAAGAGAAAATTCAGAAAAATGTATAAACAGATAAAACAAAAACGTAACAAATACACTTTTATATATGTATACTACTTTTAAAGCAATACAAAACCATTTAAAACAATTACAAAACATTGATTCCCTTACATAATCTACACCCTCTGTGTTGCTTAGAACATAAATTGAATGCTGTTTAATGGCTATTCAACAATTTATGGGGTTTTAAGAACTGCCCAACAGAGAGCGGAAGGACACTGAGGAATCCTGGAACCTGCCTTACTCTTACTTACAAATGGACTCCTATAGTTCTGTACATGCTCAGCAGTAGACTCGATACACCGGACTGCCAGATTTATGTCCCCATCTGACTAAAGAGACTAAGGGAAAGTGTCTTGCCCAAGAACACCCGACAAAACTCAGTGGCACTCGGAGGCTTGAACCCAGGTCCTCTGGACTTCAAGTCTACTGTGCCACCCACTGGGCCATGCCAGCTTTCGAAATTGAACATTAAATGCAGACCATGCAGGCAGTTGTCCAAGACATAGAGAATATTATATCAGTGCATTTACTATCAAGTTTATTAGTCGAGGCTTAGAAAACCAAGAATGGCGGGGCTGTGCTGAGCCATTCTGCATGTTCGAGCCGAGCATAAAGAACTTGATAGTAAAAGGCACTGATATTCTTTTTATCACGTAGATTATCCAGATTTTCTATATAGTTTACTAGTTTTATCTGTTTAATAGAATCATACGCTTGTGCATATCTGCATGATAAATCTTTTTAATACAAACAATGACAATATTCAGGCATCTATGTCAAGAGATGGCGACATATAATCAAGGTAAATCACGTAACTAACTGTAACAGTCACATTTTTTATAATTAATTGGACTATTAAATTTAACAAATGACTGTAATTATCGTTCACGCTTATATTAACAATATTGCTCATAAAATATTTTGCCTACAAAGCTCTTTTCAAAAGACAATGATTGCAGTCAAAGTGGATTTAAAGATGTTCATCTTCAACAAATCCTCCATAGATGGAAGTATTATTAAAACTTCAAATAAAACAAAATAATACTGAATAAGAGAGTAACACTTTGAAGTTTTAAAGATTTTCATTTTTAACTTATGTGTCTATAATTTAATACTTTGAGTCGATCTTAACATTTTGTGAAACAAAAATAAGAGGCGGGAGCCAGTCTATAGCATATAACATAAGAGGCGGGAGCCAGTCTATAGCATATAACATTCAACATTCGACCTTGACATCATTTACATCCTACAAACAACAGATAAACATGTCTTTGGTTATATTGGCACTTTGTATCGGTCAGCTGATGTTTGGTAGTCTCCACACACGACCTTCATCTCCACACACGACCTTAATCTCCACACACTACCTTCATCTCCACACACGACCTTCACCTCTACTGACCTTCAACCTTCATATCTGACCAATGACCTTTACTGAAGGCCAGAGTCCTTGTATTTGGTGAAGATGTTGTAGAGGACTCTTAATGTGCACTTGAGGTCAAGGTTCACAACATCTGAAAGTATAAAAATGTATGCGTAACTGAAAGCAGAAAATGGTATATGACCTTGACATTAAATAGGTCACAACATCTGAAAATATACAAATGTATGCGTAACGGATAGCAGAAAAACAGTATATGACCTTAACATTAAATAGGTAACATCATCTGAAAATATACGAATGTATGCGTAACTGATAGCAGAAAACATAATATGACCTTGACATTAAATAGGTCACGACATCTGAAAATATACGAATGTATGCGTAACTGATAGCAGAAAACATAATATGACCTTGACATTAAATAGGTCACAACATCTAAAAATATACGAATGTATGCGTAACTGATAGCAGAAAACAGTATATGAACTTGACATTAAATAGGTCACAACATCTGAAAATACAAATGTACATGCACATTTTCTAACAGTATATAACCTTGCCAATAAAGAGGGTCACAACATATGAATATATAACTGCATTTATTTTTGACGGGATTAATTATTATTTATTAAGATTTTTGTCAAGAGCCCAAATTTAGAGGGTGGGGGCAAATTGGGGTGGAAATGAGTTTTATGTTGATTATCTGAATTTGGAATGAAGATGACAGTTATATTTAAAGGTCATAGAAACCTTCCAAGAAGTTGGCATAGCATCTAATAGTGTATAAGTGTACTAAAACTTAAGGGCTAGAGGGCGTGAGCGGTAGCTAGCATAATTTCACTACTGCTCATGAACAGTCTCAATCAAACAGAGACTGCAATATTTTGTATGTGTCTTGCTCGGCCGTTTCCAAAGGTCCATTATCATACTCTTTTTTTTAAGGCTGAATCTGATTGGTCAAAGTCTCGGGAATGTATTATGTTATAATCATTTTTCAAAAATACATTTTCATTAATTATCTAATTAAAAGGATTTGAAAAAGACTTAAAAATATATGTCTTTTTGACATTGTTAATCTAAGCATGAATACATTTTGGTTTCCGTTCCACAATTTGTATTTCTGAATTATACGACATTGTTAATATTTATGTGTACATAAACTTTGTAATATTGTCACCATGAACAGCACAGCACTTACGAAATAAATTTAAATCCTGAATTAATAAAATTCAAGAAAACATGTATTTTGCATATGAAATGAAGGGCCTGATTATACAGGGAGGACGCGACAGAATACACCACAACAGGTGAATGTGTGAGATTAAACACTGCACACAATACTGCCTGCATAATCATTATATATATGTAAACTAGGGAGACTTTATGACACTGTAAATGTCAGAAGTGTAAAAGACATGGGAAGGGAGATGTTTTAAGGTGATAATTTTATGCCCAAAGGGCCAGCAAGGAGACCATAAATTTCACTTGCCACCAATTTTTGATGTTTACATTATGTATCAGAAAGGAAATACCGGTACTATTATAATACAAACTGGAGAATAAATGGTTTGATTATGGCAATCTGGGACAACTTGTTAGACTGGTTGGGAGACCTTTAATAATACATGTCAAAAAGGGTTTGTATTCTTGACTGTGTGAGGGCCTTAGGGGCAGGAAAATGAACTGATACAGGTCAGGTTAGAGAAAACAAGGAAGATAGTTTGCGTTATATTGATAGAGTGCCCTGGCACATTTGAGACTGCAAATCTGGGTATTGTTAAGTCTGAAGCAGCCATCATATGGCAAGTCTTATGCTGGGGAGACTGCATATCTCGACCTTATTTACTTATATATAACCTTATATGGGAATATATTATGGCAGGAAGACTTCAAATCTCTGCCTTGTTTAATTAAGACTGAAGCAACCATAACATGACATGTCTTATGGCAGGGAGACCGCACATCTTGGTCTGGTTGAGTTGGAAGCAACCATTATGGCATGTCAGCTATATAGCTTTCCTTGTTGAAGTTCTAAAGCAATGTAATTTGGAAGATTGCATATCTCAGCCTTATTGTTTAGTCAGATATATCTTACATAGCATATAGGACACTATCACCCTAATCCCATTTCAAATCTCCTGAACCACAAATGTGTTGAAGCCCTTATCACTGTTAGTCCTATTCATAATCAGTCTAAACAATACAGACCAACCTTTGACCTTTAACCCTCATTATTCACTCTCATTCCTCAGATCAGTAAATAATCATCACTGAGGTATGTAAGTTTGGATTGAGAAATTAGACTGATTTGTCAGTTTTAATTAGATCAATTATGGGCCAGTTTGACATGCAACAACAGCCATTAATCAATTACTGACTGCAACTTTGAGTGATATTCTCCCAACATTTCCCCCACCCTTCAATATCACATGATTGATCGCATGATCTATCAGCTGACATCATGCAGCAGCGACATGTCTATTTTTTCAGATGATTCAAAAAATATATATTTTTTTAATATAAATGTTTTTTTAATATAAATTATGTGTTAATGTAGTGATTCAGTTGTATGAGCATCAATTCTGTGTCCAATACATGCAGCAAGTCAGATAAGATTATCTTCATCTATGAGCCATTGTTAGTGTCTTTTTCATAAGCCATATATTATTTTCTTGCATATCCGACATTTTGTCGAGGCTAGATATTTCCATCTCACCCTAGGGTCGAGATAAAATTCACGCGCGCCAACAGCCGGTATGCAGGAAAACATGCAAAACGTTAGTAGCTGGCGGCGTCAACGCACAACATGTCTCTGATATGCAAGAAAAATAATCTATCATGGGTATTCGATTCAGATAGGGAATTCCAACCCTTGGTATAAGTACTGGCAGAGCCTCGGTTCCGATAAAAACACTTATACCTCGGTTTGGAATTCCCTATCTTCACCGGATACCCATGAAAGATTCTTATATTCCATATGCCATGAGGCAAATATTTTTTTCCAAATGCCATATGCGACTTCCCCTCCCGCCCCACCCCACTAAATGGGCCTCATCTATGTGTGGGGCAACAGGTTTATGTGAGATGTGGGTGGGTGGGGGGTACAAGTCAGGCCTCCAGTATTCCCCATAATTACTGTTAAGTGGTAAATTCCTGTCTCATCAGTGTGTTGTTAATTGACAGTTGCAGCAGTCAACCTGATATTTGCTACATGTCTGCTGTTCCCATGGGAGGTCAAAGGTCAGTCACTTGGCCATCAAGCATGTACATGACCAAATTAACTTTGGGATTAAAATCATTGAATTTCTAATGTCCCAGCTCATAGACATCTAACAGGAAGATTGATGTAGCATTGTCCAGCTGGTTAGTTCAGTCGGTAGATCATCAGAACTGTTGGCCAAAGGTCCTGGGTTTGAGCCCAGGTCCATCTGCACATTTTTAGCCCTGGGACATTAGACGATCCCAGCAGGACCGTGGCATGCAGGGCTGGCGTGGCACAGTCGGTAGCGCAGCGGATTTGTAACCGGAGGCCCCGGGTTCAATCCTCCATGGTGCCACTGAGTTTCGGCGGTGTGTTCTTGGGCAAGACACTTTCCCTTAGCCACGTCTGTCGGATGGGGACGTAAACCGGGCGGTCCCGTGTATTGGACTATCCTCCGAGCACGTTAAAGAACCATAGGAATCTATTCGATAATAAGAGTAGGGCACGGTTTCCGGATTCCTATGTATCCTTCCCCTCTCTCTGGGGCGGCTCTAAATAACCTGTACTGTGTTGATGAGCTGTTAAACAGCATTCAATTCAATTCAAAATTCTGGCTCCACCATTGAGCCCATAATTATGCTTTCTACTTTTTAAGTTCAAATACGCCAACAATTCAGCAACAACTTATAACGTCTGTGACCTTGAACATGTATCACGAAAACCTTGAACACTTAAAAGTATAAATTTGGGACTAACAACAACAATTAGGACATAATTAAACCAGCGTGCAACTCTCACCTAACAATATGATACTGTTTGCACAAACAATGTACCAGAGCATCTACTGCAGTGGCCATTCAAATAAAACCTAATCCACCACCCCACATGAAGGTATTGTCAAACACCCAATAGCCATATGAAGGTATTGTCAAACACCCAATAGCCATAAATCTCTACAGAAACCAATGAGGCCAATCATCCAATCCAATCAACACAATCAATTGGTGTCAATAACCTGCCAGAGAGGGTGATAATACTCGGACCCTTCCAACAGGTGGCCATATTAACTTCCTAAACAGATTCACTCCCGGAAATCTTTTGTGTTGTCAGGGGCGAGAAAATGGACACATCTCATAAATAACTGCAAATGACCAGCTGACTTTACAGGTTAATTGTATTGGTACAAGATGGACACAGCAAATATGGATGAAGGGGGAAAAAAGCACTCTAAAGATGGAAAATAAACGCTTGTCAGCAATCTCTCAATAAAACCGAGTCTCTACTTTAGTCTCTATAACCTCCAAGGGATCCACTTTTTAGTATTTATTGGGCTGCCTTTGGTCTCTGTTAACAGTCTATTAAATCATTTTAGAATTATTTTTTAATGAGAATTTTCCATATCAAAAAATCAAAAACCTTATCACTCAATACACTTAAAATATTCATTTCCTTCAAAACATGGAACTCAATGTGTTCTCAGAACACAGTGAGTCATATACAAGACACTCAACGTAAAGGTAGCGCCGTGGTGTAATGGTTAGCACTGCGGCTTAGTAACCCAGGGATCGCGCGTTCAATCCCAGCCCGGACCGAATTTGGGTTAATTATCGAAATATTTCGAAAGTATTTCCTACCTTACCAGTCCTTTGGATGAGGCTTTAAATCGAGGTCTGCTCGCTAAAATGCTTAGTGCAATACAGCGAGGATAAATAAACGCTTATACGCACGACACGCAACGTGTTCTAGAACACAGTGAGTTCTACTTTTGCATAAAAAATGATATTTTGAGTGTTTGTATTACTCACTGAGTGAGTATTACTCACTTGACTTTTTGATATGGAAAATTCTAAACAAAACAAAATTCTAAAATGATTTAATACACTGTTTGTAATGGTTTTCATAACTGTCCATGGTTAAATGACCGTGTTTCATGTAGCACGTCATAATAACTTCTTTTTTTTAAATTTTTTTTTTTAATGCATGATACAGACTTCAAGACTGCCATGTGTACCTTTAAGATCTTGTTCGTTTTACTGTCCAGTAGCAATTTTGTAAAAACCTTGCTTGTATATACTTATACAGATTTGCCTAATATCAAACTTTACAATCTAAGCTTAGAGGGCTAGGATCAGTGTTAATCAGAGCGGAGAAGCGGTGAAACTTAAATGTCCGTGTTCTTGCTATTGTTCGCTCATTTCATTTTTTGTATACTCAGGGTTTTCCAATAAGAGTGGGTAAGGACGTTACCAGAAATGGAATACAATAGACTTCCCCATTCCTCACACAGCGTTTGTTAATCTTTCACATTCTAAAGGAAAACTATCTATGATAAATAACGTAGATACAATAGAAATGTTTTTAACAATAAAGATGCGATCAATTCAACATTTTTGAAGAAACCATCATTCTGTAATAACAACTAAAATACCAATAGATCTGAAATATTTCACAAACATGACAATTTCATGGAAACATAAATTCTTAACATGATTTAAACATACGTTCCATAACTTCTTAACCTATCCTAAATACTAAATTTTTTTTTACAAGATTTAAACTTTGAATTATCTGAATATTGAGAAAATATGTTGAAATCATAGCAACGCTGCAACCAGCAGCCCATTTTATGAAACACTTTAAAAACATTTTGATCATAAGTCAAATTATTAAGATTTATTACTATACTTTAAGTTTAAACAAATAAGGAGATATTCTATAAATTATCTATTAAATACTTATATTGTACATGCAGTATTTCCACCCTTCATTGTGGAAGGTATTTTATTTTGACTTACGATGAGCATTATTGTAATTTTTTTCATAAAACAGGACCCAGGATTTTAGAAGTGGGGGTGGGGATGGGTTTAAAAATTCAAAAACATTGTCACACGTCAACTGTCACATGAAATGATCACATGACTACCATGTGACTTTTTTTTATGTGTGTCGATATGATTTATTGTCATGTAATTGATGTTCCTTGTAAGCTGTCATGTGATTTAAGTTCTGCACCCAGGGCAACAAGTGATGTATCAATACCTTGGGGTGACCAGTCACTTCAATCCGTGTGCTTTTTCCCCCCATCATTTCCCAAGATTTGAGAACATATGCCATGAATTATTGTTCAATAAATTACATAACACAACTGTGCATTATACATAACACAACTGTGCATTATACATAACACAACTGTGCATTATACATAACACAACTGTGCATTATACATAACACAACTGTGCATTATACATAACACAACTGTGCATTATACATAACACAACTGTGCATTATACATAACACAACTGTGCATTATACATAACACAACTGTGCATTATACATAACACAACTGTGCATTATACATAACACAACTGTGCATTATACATAACACAACTGTGCATTATACATAACACAACTGTGCATTATACATAACACAACTGTGCATTATACATAACACAACTGTGCATTATACATAACACAACTGTGCATTATACATAACACAACTGTGCATTATACATAACACAACTGTGCATTATACATAACACAACTGTGCATTATACATAACACAACTGTGCATTATACATAACACAACTGTGCATTAATATATTGACCTAAAGCTTAACACAATGTCACCCAAGTATAATACATACTATAACTCAACCTTACTATGTTGTGCTACTTTACACATGGCAACTTGAAGTTAAAATCTGCAACTTGGTTAATTATACAATGTCACTTTAACTTTAAAGTTGCATACTTTATTTAAATACTGAGGAAATTAGCAGTCATTTTTCTCATTATTTTACCATAGGTTAATGATGTATTGTACTGCATAATGGAAATGCTGAGGAATTATTAAGTATGATTTACAAATATTCAAACTGTGAAGATAAAACAAGCTTCCCGCTGTTTTTTTTCAAGAATCAGGATTGTTGTGTGTCACTTTAAGAATCAAGATTGCCATATGTCCCTTTAAAGATTGCCATGTGTTCCTTAAATAATCAAGATTGTCATGTGTCCCTTTAGAAATCAAGAATGCAATGTGTCCCTTTAAGATTGCCATGTGTCCCTTTAATAATCAAGATTGTCATGTGTCCCTTTAAAAATCAAGATTGTCATGTGTCCCTTTAGAAATCAAGAATGCCATGTGTCCCTTTAAGATTTCCATGTGTCCCTTTAATAATCAAGATTGTCATGTGTCCCTTTAAGAATCAAGATTGCCATATGTCCCCTTAAAGATTGCCATGTATCCCTTTAAAAATCAAGATTGTCATGTGTCCCTTTAAAAATCAAGATTGTCATGTGTCCCTTTAGAAATCAAGAATGCCATGTGTCCCTTTAAGATTGCCATGTGTCCCTTTACAACTCAAAAAACATTAGAAGGGCCTGTAGAAGCTTTTCTAAAAAAGCTTACATATCGTCTTGGACCTGTAAGTTACCTGTAAGTTTAAGAATGAAGATTGCCATATGTCACTTTAACATGTGTCCCTTTAAAAGCAAAGATTTGCTATGTGTCCGTTTAAAGACAAAGATTGTCATGTGTCCCTTTAAAGACAAAGATTGCCATGTGTCCCTTTAAAGACAAAGATTGCTATGTGTCCCTTTAAAGACAAAGATTGATATGTGTTCCTTTAAAGACAAAGATTGCTATGTGTCCCTTTAAGCATCAAGATTTCCACGTGTCCCTTCAAATAATGAATAGGCAAATCCCATCTCCACTGCAGAAGCAGAGGAATGATCAAGAGTAGAGAAATAAACATGTGAAATAATACTTAATTAGCTAGTTAATTGGCCTTATATCACTGCATCATCGAGATAATGGTGATACTCCCAGATAACTGACTGGAGCACATGCTATCATTAATATCCCTCCACCTTCTCAGCCAGACAGGCTTATCAGCTGTGTGTACCATAGTTACCCTGGTTACACAACATAGCAACTGCACTGCAAGATATGATGCATTTAATATCTGGAGATTTTTTTTCAGATAGTAGGAAGTCAAGTAACAAATTAAATTTTAGTTCATTCTCTTTTCAAGAAATAGTTTACAAATAAACTTCAAATATTTTTTTAAATACACATCTAAATCACTGATGGTCTATACTCGAGGACTTGAAAAACACCTCACTGAAAATAAACAAAACTGAAAATAAACAAAGATAATACCATGGCTATAAAATCAGTTGTGCATATAAATTATGTCATAATTTCACTTCACCAAATAAAACTGTTGTAAACAATTATAGTTTAGCTGATGAAGTGAAAATGAAATGATTTATACCCACAAACGATTTTGAAATAAACTGCAGTCTATAAAGTATAATCTTTGTTCATCTTTGTTTATTTTCAGTGAGGCGTTTTTGAAGTCCCCGAGTATATTGCCTACCACGAAGTAGAGTAAATGTACCATTGCTCACCTTCAGGTCTGGCTTTGGGTTTGGGCAGTCCAGCATCCTGCATCAACTCAAACGCAAACCCCACATTGTGTACCTGTAGGAATAATACATACAGATTTAAACATTCTCATTAAAATCAGACTCTACAATACTAAGGATCTGACAACATTGCATTGGAGGTCACGTCAGACCAACCCCACGATTAGCCAATCAGATTTCAGCCTAAAAAATCGTTCGGTATAGACTGCTTCACTGCGCGTGTCACGTTTCAGTCAAACGCTGTGGAGCAGTCTACGCTTGGTATTGAAAGAGGCAATGTCCGTAACTTTCAGCTTATAAAACACAAAATAATTGCATTGACAAACTTAACACACCAACCCCAATATTGAATATTTACTGAAAATAAAAAGAAGATTGTTTGATGGAATTCAACAGCGGTACAAAAAAATAGATGTACCGATTCGTGGGGTTGAACCCACACTAAAATTACACTCACAGAATGTCTCAATTGTCCATTGTCTCTGCCGATTGAGATATGTGGGCCAGACGTACTAAGGCATCCTATTTAGAAAACCTAATGTCGTAATAATCTCGGTAGAATATATATTTTTCAGATACTAATCCGAATGTTGATTTTCTTCGTATTCTTGATGTAAAACATGCCATTTAGTGAATTTCTTTGAATTTATGGTGCAATCCACAGCAATAACACACAAAGACTTTATCTTTTTTCGGATATAGATCTATGTGTTTTATGTGGCTTTTCGTTTGTTCAGTTCACTCGAGCATCATGATTGAATTTAGTTGATCTTCTCATGAATATTGATGAGATGGAAGGTCGATCTGACGTGACCTCCAAGGCAGTGCTGTCAGATCCTATAGCGGAGAGTATCAAAGCGTAATTAGGGTATGGTTTTAACAAGATTGAGATTTTACACGAGTGCCTGTTTAAAATTGAATTTATTAAACAACTTGGATAAAATCATATGATGTGAGGTTGTGCCGAGCATCATATCAACTTTCTCCAACAAGTTGGAAATCGACACACATCGAGCTGAACGGAAAAGACCAAACGATGATTTGTCCTTCATTTGCATATTTATTTCAGTGGTGTAATACGATAAATGTTATTACACTCCCACACCGGAAGATATGTGATAAGTGTATTTATTTCACACCAGTCCTGTATAATTCTATAACCTATCTCTTTTTCTCTTTTTATCCATGTGAGAATCCCATATTTCCACTATTGTAGATGTACAGTAGATTTGGAGTCCAAAAAAGCCATATTCCGTATTTGTACTATGGGATTAGATGTGGAGTCCAAAAAATCCATATTCCATATTTGTACTATGGGAACATAACTCCAACAGTAAAAATCAATGAGTCAGTAATGATTTACCTCACAATTATATTTTAACTGAAATTGAATTGAAACAGTGAATTTAATTCCAATCATTAATGTACAACATTTGGTTAGATTAGTGAGGTGTGAAATAAAGAGGTCATTAAAATAACAGTGTTGAGTACAATACTGAAGTTAATTGGACTCGAACCCAGCCGACTGAATCCATATTTGGACTCGGCTTCGCCTCATCCAAATACAGATTCGCCTCATTCAAATATAGACTCGTCTAATAGAATTCAGTATTGTACCCAACACTGTTAAATAACCTCATAATAAATATAGTTTGTGTACCGTATCATACGTATATTTCATATAAATTATAATTGCATGAATTTAATTAATATTATTAAAAGGCAATTGATCAGAAAATAAAATATGAATAATAATGATGTTTTTTAACGGATATTCCTCACATTCTTTGGAAGAAATTTGGAGCCATTTTGTGAAAGCACTTATCTCCTTTGTAATACTATATCTGGGACCATCATATTTACCGGATAATCCCTAATAAACGCCCCTGGGGGTGTAGCATTTTTGAAAAAGGGGCATTTATTTGAGACCAAAAATACATAATTTAATTTTTAAATCAGACATTGTTTAATAATTTTCTTTATCATGAAAACCAAACTCTGCATGTCAATCAATCAATTAATGCATTGGATTTGTAAGTTTTCTAGTGATTTTGTGTGTTCCATTGTGAATGAAACAGATTAACTTGCATCTTTTGGTAAGATTTAAAAAATATATTTCTGAAAAACGGGGGATTAGGGATTATACGGTAGACAAGACCATGTTGAAGGACAATAACCAAAGTGGAGAATTAGGAATATTAGGAATATGTATTTTTAGGACAGGCATTTTTTAGAATATCTGCATGTGTTATAAAATTAAAGAGATATATAAGTCAAATATTATACAAAGAAATCTCGAAAAAGAACTCCCATCTTTTATGACTGTGAAAAGCCATTTTCTTAATTAAATAAATATTTGTTACTCTCATGCCAGTTTTATATGACATTTCACAAATACACCAGCCTCCATGATGATGGATGTTTATGAGTGCAGGCTCTGTTCTGTGTCCCGAATATCCACTATACCCTTACACAGGACAGGCACAGCCATCCCCCAGTGTTAGGGCGATTATGTTAGGATAAATATATATATAATTATGCAATGTTTGGTGAATATATATTGAATGTTAATATCAAATAATGAGCTGAACCATTCCATTAATGACCTTGAGTCCTTGCTGTGACGTTGACCTTTATATACTGTGAACTGAACTGAATTGGATTTGGAAGTCACACCAACAGCTAAGGTTATATGGTTACTTTCCAGCTTCCATTGGTGGAGGAAGACCAGGCCTACGTGCCCCTCTTGGCAATTTTTGGGCACGGGCGGGCACCTGGGTAGAACCAACGACGTTCTGCAAGCCATATATTGAAGTGGTTGTGTGGATAATGCCATAATGTGTATTTATAAAAAAATGTTTCAGAGAATGGCTTTCATGAACAATAAGATTTTTTTCTTGTGGTAGAGGCTGACCACTTTTCCTGGGTAGAACAAGTACTGTATAGCTCCCGCCATCCATAAGAATCAACACTTTCTCACTTAACAAGTGGAGCTCCCAGTGGGATTCAACCTGGCAGCAGTGAGAGGCGAGAATAAAGGCAAGGAGGTTCCGGACAGGCAAGGATAACACTATAGGTAACACGAGTCAAGAAATTCAGTGGCGACTTATAGGTGGAAACATTGCACAGTCGCTCAGCCTCGGCAACTGTCATAACAACAAACATAAATACATGATGTTTTCATTTAAAAAATCTACAACAAAAATGCCACAAAAATGCCACTAATGCTTCCTTTGGCTGCGACAAAGACGCATGGAATTTTGTGGAGCATTTCGAGCATATCTGGAACATACATGGAATACTCCACCATGAAATGTACTCAAAAACAAGCTCAAAAATGCAAAACAGCCATTTTTGTTAACATACTAATTATCACGAGGAACTACAGTAACAGTCATTGTGAAACTGTATACATGTAAGTCGGGAAAACAGAGTTTTATAGGAAGGCAAAATATTAACTACCGAGTCTCAACGATACATAAAGATTAAAATATGTGAATTTATGTTGATATTCTTCTTTACTATTTTATACTAGCGTGTTTTTTTCTTCTTCAATTATATTGTAATTTTAATTCATTATCTTTTAAAGGGGCACATGGCAACCTTTTCCCCCCTTAGTTTTTTCAACATAATTATCTTGTAATTGTGCAATCATTATTATAAATTATAAGAATAGTATAAAGCAAATTATTTTTGCATTTTAATAACTGTTGATTATATTGCACCAATAATATATTTAAACCTATGGTAGAATAAGAAGAAAACATGAGAAATAAACACTTTATTTAATTATATATGTAAGCAGGTTTAAAGTAAACAAATGATAATAAATCGAGACGTTACATTTTTTAATGCTCGATAAATACTTCAAGATTGCCATGTGACCCTTCAATACTATAAGAAAGTTTTATATTGTAATTTCAATCTTTATCTTTTTATATATTTCCTTCATTTGTTTTGTACAAAATTAAATCATTTATGATTTAAGATGCAGCCAAGCTTATTAATAAATGGACACATTTTTTACCCTTAAAACCCACCAACAATTAATAATTTTTTATTAAATTTTAAACTTTCCATTTTACTCTCCACTCATTTTCTCAGTTTGCGTTCAACAATCAATGGCACATGACCATGTAATTGTGACAATACCCTGGCCCTGCCTGATCATTAATACAGTTTTTATTTCACCATCTATTGTATACAGGGTGTGACAAATTCTATGGGATATTTCATCAGTGTCAGGCTTAAGCCCAATAAAAATCTGTTTAAAATTCAAGATTGCCGATCAGGCTCAGGAAAAGGCTTAAAACTTTCAAAATGACCGTTTAATTCAGATGTATTTAAAAACCTATTTATAGTGTTTTAGAGTACTGTCACCTGGGGGAAACGAGAAATCACTTTTGTTGTAACTGAGAAAACAGAAACTGTCTGAAATCTTCTATATAAAAAAAGAAGATTATCAAGTTACCTTTAATCAATAAATATTGGATAACAGTACTGTCTGGTTTTGTTTTTAAGTTTACCTTCTTGCTGTCAAAACAGGGTTCCAATAAAACACAAATCCCCCAGTTAATTTTGATTTTTTTTTTTGTTCTGCTGTCTAACTGACGACAATGAAACATCCAATTCTGCCTTTATATATATAATATGACAACCTTATTATTTTTTTTGTGGGATATTTATTTATTAAAGTGACTGGAGGCGACCTGGAAAAACAGGAGAACTCCTTCATAATGTGCTTCAGTTCGATATGAAATGTGCACTTGTATTAACCATTAGCCGCATATTAAGTTTGGTTAAATTAATATTTATGAAAATGTTTCTGACTATACAATATGCCCACTAGGTGTATTTGTGTTGTTAAACCATCAAAACTCTACCCAGGTGTTCAGGTCATATAATAATATATATGTGGCATAAAAAGTAGTTTTTTTTCACGGGTTCTAAAAATACCACTGAATAAGTGTTAAATGAATTATGAGTTCGTAACTCCTAATTTGACGCTCAAGTTTCAGGGTTTGACTTGACTGGTTAAAGCCAGTTATATTGTGTCTATAGAGGCTGGATTCTCAAACTATGTAAGATATATAATTATATACCTCGTCGTCAGTAAGTTTGTAAGATGTGCCCGTTGATGGTGGGACAGCTACTTTAATGTATATGAGGTTCAGATTGCTACCAGTTGTACATATTAATAAATAAAAGTGGAGTTAGATCACAAAACAAGAATTTATTACAGCCTTAAAGCATCATATGATACATACACTTAGAACTAGTGGACTCTAGTTTTCCCGGACCAGACTATTTTATTAACAATAATGAAAAAGATTATTTTATGAGGCTTATTTCAGTGCATGTGCACATTTAATATGCAACTGAAGCACATTATGATGGTTTTACTCCTATTTGGATTGACACATTATGATGATTTTACTCATATTTGGATTGACACATTATAATGATTTTACTCATATTTGGATTGACACATTATGATGATTTTACTCATATTTGGATTGACACATTATGATGATTTTACTCATATTTGGATTGACACATTATGATGATTTTACTCATATTTGAATCGACACATTATAATGATTTTACTCATATTTGGATTGACACATTATGATGATTTTACTCATATTTGGATTGACACATTATGATGATTTTACTCATATTTGGATTGACACATTATAATGATTTTACCGGTATTTGGATTGACACATTATGATGATTTTACCGGTATTTGGATTGACACATTATGATGATTTTACTCATATTTGGATTGACACATTAAAATGATTTTACCGGTATTTGGATTGACACATTATGATGATTTTACCGGTATTTGGATTGACACATTATGATGATTTTACCGGTATTTGGATTGACACATTATGATGATTTTACCGGTATTTGGATTGACACATTATGATGATTTTACCGGTATTTGGATTGACACATTATGATGATTTTACCGGTATTTGGATTGACACATTATGATGATTTTACCGGTATTTGGATTGACACATTATGATGATTTTACCGGTATTTGGATTGACACATTATGATGATTTTACCGGTATTTGGATTGACACATTATGATGATTTTACCGGTATTTGGATTGACACATTATGATGATTTTACCGGTATTTGGATTGACACATTATGATGATTTTACCGGTATTTGGATTGACACATTATGATTTTACCGGTATTTGGATTGACACATTATGATGGTTTTACTCGTATTTGGATTGACACATTATGATGATTTTACCGGTATTTGGATTGACACATTATGATGATTTTACTGGTATTTGGATTGACACATTATGACGATTTTACCGGTATTTGGATTGACACATTATGATGATTTTACCGGTATTTGGATTGACACATTATGATGATTTTACCGGTATTTGGATTGACACATTATGATGATTTTACCGGTATTTGGATTGACACATTATGATGATTTTACCGGTATTTGGATTGACACATTATGATGATTTTACCGGTATTTGGATTGACACATTATGATGATTTTACCGGTATTTGGATTGACACATTATGATGATTTTACCGGTATTTGGATTGACACATTATGATGATTTTACCGGTATTTGGATTGACACATTATGATGATTTTACCGGTATTTGGATTGACACATTATGATGATTTTACCGGTATTTGGATTGACACATTATGATGATTTTACCGGTATTTGGATTGACACATTATGATGATTATACCGGTATTTGGATTGACACATTATGATGATTTTACCGGTATTTGGATTGACACATTATGATGGTTTTACTCGTATTTGGATTGACACATTATGATGGTTTTACCGTATTTGGATCGACACATTATGATGGTTTTACTCGTATTTGGATTGACACATTATGATGGTTTTACGGTATTTGGATTGACACATTATGATGGTTTTACTTGTATTTGGATTGACACATTATGATGGTTTTACTCGTATTTGGATTGACACATTATGATGGTTTTACTCGTATTTGGATTGACACATTATGATGGTTTTACTCGTATTTGGATTGACACATTATGATGGTTTTACTCGTATTTGGATTGACACATTATGATGGTTTTACTCGTATTTGGATTGACACATTATGATGGTTTTACTCGTATTTGGATTGACACATTATGATGGTTTTACTCGTATTTGGATTGACACATTATGATGGTTTTACTCATATTTGGATTGACACATTATGATGGTTTTACTCATATTTGGATTGACTCATTATGATGGTTTAACTCATATTTGGATTGACACATTATGATGGTTTAACTCGTAATTGGATTGACACATTATGATGGTTTTACTCAAATTTGGATTGACACATTATGATGGTTTTACTCATATTTGGATTGACACATTATGATGGTTTTACTCATATTTGGATTGACACCCATTATGATGGTTTTACTCATACTTGGCTTGACACCCATTATGATGGTTTTATTCATATTTGGATTGACATCCACACACCCATTATGATGGTTTTACTCGTATTTGGATTGACACCCATTATGATGGTTTTACTCATATTTGGTTTGACACCCATTATGATGGTTTTACTCATATTTGGATTGACACCCATTATGATGTTTTTACTCATATTTGGACTGACACCCATTATGATGTTTTTACTCGTATTTGGATTGACACCCATTATGATGGTTTTACTCATATTTGGCTTGACACCCATTATGATGGTTTTACTCGTATTTGGACTGACGCCCATTTTTCTTCCAGGTCGCCTCCAGTCACTGTAATGCCATCTCTAGCCAAAGTTCAACAGAACAGTTTGAAAAGTTGAAAAGCATGGAAAGTATTTAAGTGTGCCAATACTGCAGGTATATCCCAAATAAGGAAGATGGGAGCTGAGACTGTTCATTTACAGGAACAGACCAGACTCTATTGTGCCCATAGCGCCAGGGTTCTCCTGGCGTTTTAGTTGGCGGACGGTCTTTAAACCTTAGAATTAACAACAACAACAACTTCATTTACAGGTATGATGATAAAGCGCTGTGGTCTAGTGATAGAGCGTTGACCCATGATTGAAAAGTCGTGGGTTTGATCCCCACCATGCCCATATGTGTTGTGTCCCGGAGCAAGACAATTTATCTGCATTTGCTTAGTACTTGTTCTACCCAAGAAGACATAAATAGTGAGATTAAAATAAGTTCAAAGAGTTTTCGTTACAATCAATGTAAAATAAATAAGTTAAAGTGAAGTGCACACTCGGATTGTTTTATTGCATGACATGTAAATGTGTGTTGATACTAGAGCTATCCCAGATGATGATGACACCGACACCTGAGATTGATTTACAGGTAATGAAAATATATGCACTTCTCTAACTGTTTTATTGCATGACTAGTTGAAGTGTTCTGGTACTACTTGTTTGTTAAGTTTAGGCTGTGTATGATGGTTAAGAGACAGACCACCCACTTATTCCTGGGTGGAACCAGTAATGTATACCTCCCACCATCCCTACGAATCAACACTTTCTCACAAGTCCAGCTCCCAGTGGGATTCGACCCAGCAGTGGTGAGAGGTGAGTACTACTGGTAAACATCATTGTTACCAAGATATCTGATATGATAATAGGTTTATTTACTGTTTACTTCTGTTATACACTTTATATTAGGTTATGTTGGAACAGCAACATCAGAGGGAGTTAAAATGACATGAGACATGGAGCGAACCCAGGCAGTGCAGGTCTGCAGTTCCCAGTCCACACCCACTGAGCTACCAAGGCTACTCAAATAGAAATGACCCAAAATTGTGGGACAACATACATTTATTTTTATTTATTTTTAAATTTTTGATTCATAAAGGTGTCCAGCAGAGATCCCTGGGGTACACCAGATTACAAACAGCAGATTGTAATAATTGTCACTTCAATTCCCTTAACCTGTCTATCAGGGCGAAAATCTTAATAGGATTTGTATCCTGGCACCCCTGGCCCTTTATCTCCTGTCAAATCCACAGGTAGCTTGTCATGATGAAAGGGATCACATTGGATTACACAGGGTCAATGAAAGGGGCCAAGGGGCCATAAAGTTAATTCTTACTGAGCAATCATAAAAAGTAAACTGTTGGAGAATGTCACTGACCTGATCAACCAGCCAACTGACAGTTTCACTCTGATTGTCTCACCTCCCAATAGATAAGTGGCAATATTTAGTTAAACATTACAATAGTGGAAATATTTAGTTAAACATTGTTTACTAACTGAGTCTAATTGAGTACCTGCATGCATCAAATTAAATAAAACTGTAACAAAATATGGAGTTTTTATTTGTTTTGTTTTTAATTATCTACATAATTTTGAATAATGATTTGCAAAGCAAACCAAAACCTAAATAGACCTAAATAAACCTAAACAAACATAAATAAACCTAAACACCTAAACAAATCTAAATAAACCATAACACCTAAACAAACCTAAACAAACCTAAACAAACCTAACTCATGCAGCAAGTTTTCAAGGATTTCCATTACAACTTTCCTTGTGTTATATATCACTTGTCACTAGTACTTGTGTTATATATCACTTGTCACTAGTACTTGTGTTATATATCACTTGTCACTAGTACTTGTGTTATATATCACTTGTCACTAGTACTTGTGTTATATATCACTTGTCACTAGTACTTGTGTTATACATCACTTGTCACTAGTACTTGTGTTATATATCACTTGTCACTAGTACTTGTGTTATATATCACTTGTCACTAGTACATCCAGCGTATGAATAAGTACTTGACTACTGAAGATGTTCCATGTTATGTTTTGAGACCTTAAAATTATTTTCATTTACCAAATTATTTTTAGCACATTGTTAAACTTGTAAACATTTTTAACCAATTATAACAACTCATAACCAATTATAACAACCATATAACCATTCATAACTGATTATATCCACCATTAATATCCAAAGTAAAACCATTTATAACCAATTATAATACATTTTAACAATAACAAAAGTTCATAACCAACTACAACAATGCATAACCAATTATAATCATTTATACAATTATAATAAATTATAACCAAATATAACCATTTATAACCAATTATAACAATATATAACCAATTACAACCATTTATAATCAATTATATATGACCATTTATAACCAATTATAACCATTTATAATCAATTATAACCATTTATAATCAATCATCATATATAACCAATTGTAACCATTTGTAACCATTTATAACCATTTATAATCAATTATCATTTATAACCAATTATAACCATTTGTAACCAATTATAACCATTTATAACCAATTATAACCATTTATAATCAATCATCATTTATAACCAATTGTAACCATTTGTAACCAATTATAACCATTTATAATCAATTATAACCATTTATAACCAATTATAACAACTATAACAATTCCTATTAACCAATTATGATCAATTTGGGAATGACTATATTCACAGTATTGAAGCACATCAACTAGACAGTTATCATCTTCCAATGCCATTGAACATAAAAGTACAAAAAATAAACTTGAGCAGGAGACAGAAAGGCGGAAGGTCAAACAGTTCCAACAAGTAAACAACAAGTAAACGGCTCATTTGACTCAGACAGAGAGACATTATTGGGGTCTGCTTTCATTTCACCCTGTGTCCTACTCCTTCTAACAAAAAACTATAGTTCAATGGTTATTTAATGTTTCTAGTGGATACACTGGACACCTGGTTTCTGTTCCCTTTTAAGTGGGACAAGATAAGGGAAGTGTCTTGCCCAGTGACACACTTAGGAAATCCATTAGCGTCAGTGACATATGTACAAACATTTATTTATAGAGTGTTTAAAAAGTGTGTAAACAAATTTTCTATCATTAGTACACCCAGAAAGTCAAACAGAATGTCCAAACCAGTAAAATCTGTCTCTTTTTTGTAAAAGTTATTTTATTTATTTATGAATTTAACAAACACAGACAGTTACTTGTTACAATTCCCAGATAAAATATTGGTGATGTTCTGGTTTCTTAATTGATCTTTTGTTTTAACCATTTAATTCTAGGAATGTACTTTTTAAATATTTGAAATGACAAATAAACAACCAGAATCACTGATTTCTTGTCTTTGCATAACTGATTTTCAGGTCTAATTTTAGAAAAAAAATAATATAAAATTGTTTTATATACTATCCTATTGTTTATCATGTAATATAAACCCCATCATTATATCAATGTAGGGAAGATCATTGTGAAAACGCAAGATAAGCAAGGGGAAATCAGTGTGTTATTAGACAATATATCACAAATACATGTATATTTGTCAGTCCTGGTTTCACCTATCTATCTTCATCATTAATGTAAAAGTTTGTATGTACAGACTTCTTGAGTGTCCTGTATCTTAAAGGGACACATGGCAATCTTCAGTTTTATATCAGATATTACAATTAGTACAGCAATTTATTAATTCTGCATCATTTTGACTTTAAAACTGCTTGCATATAATTAAGTAAAAAATTGAGAATTCTATTTCCTTCATTATTCTACACATTTTTTAAATATATTATTGGTGCAATATTATCAAAAGTCAAAAATATGTAAAAACAATTTGCTTTGAACAATTCTAACAATTAATATTATTGATTGAACAAATTCAAGTTAAGAGGAAAACTAACGGGACGCCGTGAGTTTTCAAAAAATCAAGATTGCCGTGTGTCCCTTTAAATTATTTTCTGTCTGCATTACTGTACAGATGTTAACAAATCAGATTTTATTTACATGGTAACAGCAGAGTAGCAGGATATTCTGTCTCCTGAATAATGTCAGCCAATAATTGTTATTTAGGCCTCTTTTTTTTAATAACTTGGTTTACGGATCTTTTCTGGAAAAATTACGTCAGTAAAACTACTTGGGGAAGGGTGAAATTTACAAGCAAAATGTTGACGTTTTAAGTCAAAAAGGGGGAGAGAATCAAAAATCGAACATCACTTTTCGTAGATCCCTATCGAAATCCATGTTTAATAGCATACTTTAGATAACCGAGCATGTCTAACTTGAATGAATGACAACAAATGCAGGATACAACAAACAAATATAGCGGGAAAAACTTGCACGGAATTCTAGTCCTTGACACAAGTGGAAAAAAAAAAGAAAAAAGAGAAAAAGAAAACAAAAAAAAACAAGAGGTCAATGACCTTGAAGCTCTACTGATTGATTTTGATTTCAGGAAGTAGTCGCTACAAACTGTTTTTTTGAAAATCTATTTTTAGCTGTGGTGGCCATCTTGAATTTCCGGCCGACCTGAAATTTTGCCAGGATCAATTAGACATCAAGAGCAACATTCCTGTGAAGTTTCATGAAAATCCGTCAAGTAGTTTCAGAGGAGTAGTCGCTACAAGTTTTCATTATATAACTCTATGTAAACAAAGATGGCCACTGACAGCCATGTTTAACATTGAATCAAAATAATGTTCGACTCGGATAACCATCATGTCATGCTGATCATTTTAGAAAAAGTCCCATATCAATATCTCTTATAGTTTTCAAGAAGTAGTCGCTACAAACTTATTTTTTAAAAATCTATTTTTAGCCATGGCGGCCATCTTGAATTTCCGGCCGACCTGAAATTTTGCTAAGATCAATTAGACATCAAGAGCAACATCCGTGTGAAGTTTCATGAAAATCCGTCAAGTAGTTTCAAAGAGTAGTCGCTACAAGTTATCATTATATAACTCTATGTAAACAAACATGGCCACTGGCAGCCATGTTTAACGTCGAATCAAAATAATGTTCGACTTGAATAACCATCATGTCATGCTGATCATTTTAGAAAAAGTCCCATATCAATATCACTTATAGTTTTCAAGAAGTAGTCGCTACAAACTTGTCTTTTGAAAATCTATTTTTAGCCATGGCGGCCATCTTGAATTTCCGGCCGACCTGAAATTTTGCAAGGATCAATTAGACATCAAGAGCAACATTCGTGTGAAGTTTCATGAAAATCCGTCAAGTATTTTCAGAGGAGTAGTCGCTACAAGTTTTCATTATATAACTCTATGTAAACAAAGATGGCCACTGGCAGCCATGTTTAACGTCGAATAAAAATAATGTTCAACTCGGATAATCATCATGTCATGCTGATAAATTTAGAAAAAGTCCCATATCAATATCTCTTATAGTTTTCAAGAAGTAGTCGCTACAAACGTATTTTTTAACAAGAGGTCAATGACCTTGAAGCTCTACTGATTGATTTTGATTTCTGGAAGTAGTCGCTACAGACTTGTTTTTTGAAAATCTATTTTTAACCATTGCGGCCATCTTGAATTTCCGGCCGACCTGAAATTTTGCTAAGATCAATAAGACATTAAGAGCAACATTCCTGTGAAGTTTCATGAAAATCCGTCAGGGGTAGTTTCAAAGAAGTAGTCGCTACAAGTTTTTCATTATATAACTCTATGTAAACAAAGCAGCATGTTTAAGGTCAAATCAAAACGATTTTCGACAAGGACCACATCATGTCATACTGATCATTTTAGAAAAAGTCCCATATCAATATCTCTTATTGTTTTGAAGAAGTAGTCGCTACAAACTTATTTATTTTAAATCTATTTTTAGCGTGTGGCGGCATCTTGAATTTCCGGCGACCTGAAAATTTTTTTATAGGATCAACTAGTTCATCAAGACCAACATTCCTGTGATGTTTCATGAACATCCGTCAAGTAGTTTTCAGAGGAGTAGTCGCTACAAGTTTTTTACTATATAACTCTATGTAACCAAAGATGGCCACTGGCAGCATGTTTAACGATCGATCAAATACATTTTCAACAAGGATCTACATTCAATGTCATGCTGATTCATTTAGAAAAAGTCCCTATCAATATCACTTATAGTTTTCAAGAATTAGACGCTACAAACTTCTTTTTTAAAATCTATTTTTTAGCTGTGACGGCCCTCTTGTAATTTCCGGCCGACCGAAATTTGATAGGATCAATTAGACATCAAGAGCAACATTCCTGTAAAAGTTTCATGACAATCCCGCAAGTAGTTTCAGAGGAGTAGTCGCTACAAGTTTTTACTATATAACTCTATGTAAACAAAGATGCCGCTGGCAGCCATGTTTAACGTTGAATCAAACGATTTTGACTAGATCAACATCATGTAATGCTGATCATTTAGAAAAAGTCCCTATTCAATATCACTTATAGTTTTCAAGAAGTAGTCGCTACAAACTTATTTTTAAAATCTATTTTTAGCTGTGTACGGCCATCTTGAATTCCGGCCGGACCTGAATTTTTCCTAGGATCAATCAGACATCAAGAGCCAACATTCTGTAAAGTATCATGGACAATCCGCCAAGTAGGTTCAGAGAAGTAGTCGCTACAAGTTTTTACTATATAACTCTATGTAAACACACAGATGGCCACTGGCAGCCATGTTTAACGTTGAATCAAAACGATTTTTGACTAGATCAACATCATGTCATGCTGATCATTTTAGAAAAAGTCCCATATCAATATCACTTATAGTTTTCAAGAAGAAGTTGCGACAAACTTGTATTTTATAACTCTTTTTTTAGCTTTGGCGTCCATCTTGGATTTCACATCACATGAATTTTGCTAGGATCACTAGACTTTATGGGCAACATTTCTGTAAAGTTTCATGAATATCCATCCAGTAGTTTCAGCTCTGTTGAAGTCGCTACAAGGTTTTTTTTTTTTACTATATAACTCTATGTAAACAAAGGATGGCCGCTGCAGCGCATTGTTTAACGTTGAATCAAAACGATTTTTTGACTAGGAATCAACATCATGTCATGCTGATCATTTATGAAAAAGTCCCATATCAATATCACTATAGTTTTCAAGAAGAAGTCGCTACAAACTTGTATTTTAATAAACTCTCATTTTTAGCTTGGGTGGCCATCATGGATTTCACATCAACATGAATTTTTGCTATGATCAAACTAGACTTTATGGGCTAACATTTCTGTAAAGTTTCATGAATATCCATCCAGTAGTTTCAGCTGTGAAGTCCCGCTACAAGTTTTTACTATTTAACTCATATGTAAACAAAGATTGGCCGCTGGCAGCCATGTTTAACGTTGAATCAAAACGATTTTTGACTAGGATCAACAATCATGTCTATGCTGATCATTTAGGAAAAATGTCCAATATCAATATCACTTATAGTTTTCAAGAAGAAGTCGCTACAAACTTGTATTTTAAAACTCTATTTTTAGCTTTGGCGGCCCATCTTGGATTTCACTTACAACATGAAATTTTTGCTAGATCTACTAGACTTTTATGGGCAACATTTCTGTAAAGGGTTTCATGAATATCCATCCAGTAGTTACAGCTGTGAAGTCGCTACAAATAAAAGTTTACGGACAGACAGACGGACGGACGGACCAGACGGACGGCACGGACGACGGACTCCGCACCCGGCATACAGCTCTGCTGATCTCTGATCAGTAGAGCTAAAAATCTATTTTAGCCGTGGCGGCCATCTTGATTTTCGGGCGACCGTGAAATTTTGCTAGGATAATTAAACATCAAGAGCAACATTCCTGTGAAGTTTCATGAAAAAATCCAGGTTCTAAGTAGTTTCAGAGGAGTAGTCGCTACAAGTTTTCATATATAACTCTATGAAACAAAGATGGCCGCTGGCAGCCATTGTTTTAACGTCGAATCAAAATGATTTTCGACAATGGACCAACATCAATGTCATAACTGATCATTTTAGAAAAAGTCCCATATCAATATCTCATTATAGTTTTCAAGAAGTAGTCGCTACAAACTTAATATATTTTTTTTAAATCTATTTTTAGCCATGGCGGCATCTTGAATACCGGCCAACCTGAAATTTTGCTAGGATCAATAAGTACATCAAGATGCACATTCCTGTGAAGTTTCATGAAAATCCGTCAAGTAGTTTCAGAGGAGGTAGTCGCTACAAGTTTTCATTATATAACTCTATGTAAACAAAGATGGCCGCTGGCAGCCATGTTAACGTCGAATCAAAACGATTATTCGACAAGGACCACATCATGTCATGCGGGGTGATCATTTTAGAAAAAGTCCCATAGCAATATCCCTTAGGAGTTTTCAAGAAGTAGTCGCTACAAACTTTGTTTTTAAAAACCTATTTTTAGATTTGGCGGCACATCTTAGGATTTCACATCTACATGATTTTGCTAGGGATCAACTAGGGGGGGGGGGTGGGTGGACTTTCATGGGCAACATTTCTGTAAAGTTTTATGAAAATCCATTCAGTAGTTTTCAGAGAGTAGTCGCTACAAAAAAAAGTTACGGGACAGACGGGACGGACAGATCAGGACAGACAGGACGACGGACACCGCACCACGGCATAAGGCTCTGCTGATCTCTGATCAGTAGAGCTAAAGAAGGGAAAAGTACAATATTGTTTTTTTCCCAAAATCGGGAAAATTTACTCATATTTTAATAGGCCTCTTTTTTTTAATAACTTGGTTTACGGATCTTTTCTGGAAAAATTACGTCAGTGAGTGGGGCCAATTACTTGGGTACTTTCTTGTGTGGGGCTGGGGGAGGGGGGGGGGAATTGAGAGAAAATTTACAAGCAAAATGTTGACGTTTAGAGTCAAAAGGGGGAGAATCAAAAATCGAACATCACTTTTCGTAGATCCCTATCGAAATCCATGTATAATAGCATACTTTAGATAACCGAGCATGTCTAACTTGAATGAATGACAACAAAAAACAGGATACAACAAACAAATAGTAGCGGGAAAAACTTGCACGGGAATTCTTGTCTTGACACAAGTGGAAAAAAAAAAAAAAAAAATGAAGGGAAAAGTACAATTGATTTTTTTCCAAAACCGGAAATTAGACTCGGCGGACGTCCGTAAACCCAAGTATTAAAAAAAGAGGCCCTTAACTTCATTTAAAGTTTCTTGTGAAAACTTGAACAATACACTTTATCAGACTCAATAAGTTTTTTGCTAGAGAGTGACCACAATGGGCAATAGGTTTGGCTTCAGCTGACATTTGTTTTTGGGGGCTGCAGACTAGAACAGATCAGTGGGAGGAAATATTGTTGGTGATTCTCAAAAGTGACTGAGCCAAAATAGGGTGTTTTCTATTGCATGCTCTTAAAAAATAGGGTAGGCCGGTTTGCATTTTTTTTTTTTTTGCTTTTTCTTTTTTTTTGAAGAAGAATATAGTGTGAGATTCTATTTATCTCAATAAACCCCAAACAAGTAGATGATACACTGATTGTTTCTCTGTGATTGTTGTCCA